>JANHMN010000014.1:42612978-42651627 GCA_030674055.1 Rhabdomys pumilio | reverse complement strand
TTTTAATAAGTCAATTATCTGAGAATCCATGTCTGAGGATTTTCAGATCTAAGTCAGTTAAGTAGTTTGGGGGTTGGCAGTGCATGATAGTAAACTCTGGGCATCTTTCACATTCGGTAAGCTCTTACCACAAAGCTATTTTCCCAACCCTCAAAGGAAATTGTAAACAATTAATCTTTAAGTTTTTGATCCAGTTTTAGTGCCTGGAAGCATACTCCAAGATTATCTACTCAGCTTTAAGAGACTAAGTTTTTCTCCACAAGAAACGGAATATATGCGCTATTATTTTCTATTCGTGCAATGAAGCTGCATTTGGTAAGATTTTACTTCACGTCTTCTTGTTTGTTTTCATACTAAAAGGAGAAACAGACTTCTTTTTTTTTCTTTTTTTTACAGTCCAGTCATTAGCCCTCTCCCAGTCAGCCTTCCCACAGTTCCTCATCCTATTCCTCCTTCTTCTTGTCTCCAAGAGGATGTCCCCAACCCACTTCTACCAGGCCTCCTACTCCCAGAGCCTCAAGTCTGTCTAGAGAGTCTTTCCTCACTGAGGCCAGACCAGGCAGTCTTCTGCTGTATATGTGTCAAGGGGTGGGGAGTGGGGGCTCTGACCATTTCTTGTATGCTGCCTGGTTGGTGGCTCAGTGTCTGAGAGATCTCAGGGGTCTGGATTAGTTGAGACTGCTGGTCTTCCTGTGGGATAGCCCTGCTCCTCAGCTTCTTTCAGCCTTTCCCTAATTCAACCACAGAGGTCCCAGACTTCAGTCGGTTGGTTGGGTGTAAGTATCTGCATCTGTCTCAGTCAGCTGCTTATTAGGCCTCTCAGAAGATAGCAATGCTAGGATCCTGTCTATAAGCACACCATACCATCAGTAGCAGTGTCAGGTCTTGGAGCCTCCCCTTGAGATGGGTCCCAAATTGGGCAGGTCACTGCACCTCCTTTCCCTCAGTCTCTTCTCCATTTTTGTCCCTGCAGTTCTTTTAGACAGGAACAATTCTGGGTCAGAGTTTGGGGCTGTGGAATGGCAAGCCCATCCCTCCACTTGATGCCTTGTCTTTCTACTGGAGGCAGATTCTACAAATTCCCTCTTCCCACTATTGGGCATGTCTTCTAAAGTTCCTCCCTTTGAGTCCTAAGAGTCTCTCACCTAGTAGGTCTCTGGTACTTTCTAGAGAGTCCCTTCACCTCCCACCCTCTGAAGTTGCAAATTTCCATTCCTTCTTCTGGACCTCAGGGCTTCTCTCCTGTTCCCCAACCCCATACCTGACCATGTTCCCCTTCTTTTTCCCTCCTCCTCCCCTCTCCCACTCAGATTCCTCCCTCCCTCTGCCTCCCATGATTGCTTTTTTTTCCCTCTCAAGTGGGACTGAAGCATCCTCACTTGGGCCATTTGGCTTGTTAACCCTCTTAAGTTCTGTGAAATGTATTCTGGGTAGAGAAACAGAATTCTTTGTCAAAAGATTTTTGAGTTTTCTGAGAAAGCCTCATCATAAATAGCACCATATTTGGCAATTATATATATTCATTTACTAGTTCACTTAGAACATAGTCTAAACCCCCAGAGTAAGAAGATATGCAGAAAAGATATACAAATGTACTTCTGTCTAGCCTGTCTTATTTCCTAGTAGCAATGACAGATATTGCACTAAAGTCCACACAAGGCATGTTCCAATAATAAATGTGTATTCTGGGAGACCATAAAAAAGGCAGATGTTCAATGCCTTTTAAAATATACATTCCAAAGTGTTTATATGCAACCATGTCCTACTGCTAAGAACAAGCTAAAAATCGGGTTGTTTTTAAATGACTGAGTTAAAACAGAAACTCATCAACAAGTTACAGCTCATAGGCAACTATTTGCTGTGGCTTTATACTAACATGAAACTCCTTGAGTTCCCACGGATGCTACCATGTAGTTAACCCTATTCAAAGCTAGGCAAATGAGCAAAGTCTCAGCTGTCTGGCAAAACAAGTGAAGCAAAGATACAGTGAAAAGCTGTTTTCAGGCTCTTTAAAGTCTTCATGCCCAACAATAATGCTATGAACCCAGTAACCAATAAACCATCAATCACAGACAAGAATTCAGCTGCTCTTATTTAAACACAGACTTTGACCGGAGCACAAGTGTAGGAATAGGCAGTGGCTTCCATGAGAATTGCAGGCACAGGCTTCAGACACAAACTGCAGAATAAAATTACTGGGTATCCTTTTTAAAAATAATTTATGGGTCATCAATCATTTCAACTTCAAATACAGGGACAATCACATGCACATTGAGCACCAGTATCCTGTATTCTCATCTATACTGGGAGACATAGAACAACCCAAAGGAACTAGAATCATGACCTAGTTGACAAATTATATGTGGCCATGCTATCCAAAGTAGCCCTTACAAAACTCAAAATGCAACCATAAGTAGTTATTAGACTCCTCTTTTTCCTGATGGTAATCGTCAAAATATCATAAAGTCTATGAGCTCATAGACAATCACTGCCACATCCACCAATTTATTTCCAAAGTCAAGTGCCTTGTAATGTGTATGTCTTAGATAGATGAGTAAAGGGATCAATAATTGAAGTGTTTCATTCTTTACAAATTGACTATAACCTGAATTAAGCTTAGTACAAGTAAGCACAAAAACTGGAGGGACACTGAAGGGTTTGAGTAGTGGAATAAAGAGAATTTGTGGCTGTAATATAATCTATAAACATGAATACCAAACCAATTATATTCAAGTATACAAGCTGAAACTACATGCTTGATTTACTCACTAAGCTGCAGCTCCTGAACCCACCCATCCCTGATTCAGAGCTCTGATTGTCTCCCCATGGCTGCTTTCATTGCCATCCTGCCCCTGTCAGTTACTGACAGTAAAATACAGTCTTAGCTCTTCATTTCCTTACAATGTGGTAGAGTAGTCTGTGAAGTACAACCATCTCTGGGTACTTGGGAGATAGTAGGACTACAATCCTCACAGGAGCCTACTGGGTTAGAATAAATGGCCTCGTATGAGCAGTTTGAAGCCTGCTGGTATAGAAATACCTTTCTTGGTGATTTACAGAATCTATAAGAAAACATGTGATCAAGTCCCATCACGGAGCTTGGGCTGTAAGTTGCCCAGTGCAAGCCTGTCTACTCCCTAAAGTCATGATAAGCTAAATGACCAGAGAGGACAACTGACCATCTGTGCTCAAGTTTGGTTTTCTTGTTTGTATGTGTCTTTCTTTCTGATAATGTGATTAGAATCTAATCAATTTTTCTCATATGTGTTTGATTTGCCTTTTGTCTCCTAGAAACATTTATAAGGCATTTGCTGACGTGAACCTATATTTTCTCTTTGAAACCAATCCATTCTATCATTTTTTACTTCAATTGCGTCATCATTATTTTTGTTTGCATGTGTGTGGTATATGTGGGTGTGAGTGCATGTGTGTGAGTCTCAGCACATGTGTGGAGACCAGAGAACAGCTCTGGAGAGGTTATTTCTCTCCACCTTTACATGGATTCCAACTATCAAATTTGAGCCACTAGTTTTTTGTGGCTTTTAACCACCAAGCCATCTTGCTTGCCCTTGCTCTTTTCGGTGTTTTAATTTCTACTACAAAATAAAATGCACATTCCTAATTGCAAACATTTTATTCTTTGTATCTTTCTTCGTTAAGTCATCAGGGCATTAATTATAATAGTAAAATATGGCAGGTAATTAGAGGTCTTCAAATTAGCATCTAATTTAGTTACACCTAAATATTCAAAAGCTAAACAATTAAGGGCCATTGAAAGCAACGCAATGTCCAGATCCCTGGTTCACTCAAAGGATGCAGCAACCAGGACTCACCTCACTGCAACTTCGCTTTTACTCTTGTGCACAGACAAAGCTATGCCTACATTTTATTTAAGTGCCAAGTCCTCTGACAGCTGTCACTGGTCACCAAATTCCATTTGCTAATTAATTCTTAGCACAAGTTTGGCAAGCTTAAAATCATGAGAATATAGAAGAAATCAACATAGTTTTGTAACCTGCATTCCCTTTGTATACTGCATTTATCAAACTTCATACACTATTTTATTCCAATAATCAGCAATACTCAAATACAAATGTAGAGCCATGTGCCTCATTATAAGCCCCTAGCTTATAAAGTTTACTTTGCTGTCAATAAATATAGTCATAAGATGATAAAATATTGTTATGTTAAAATATGTAAGAAAAATAAAATGGCTATTAGTTCATAACAAAATGAATAATAATATTTTTGTGGTTAAATTCTACCCCACCCCCCAAAATATTGCCTTTTCTACCTTTGACTGGGGACATTATCCCTTTACTGTCTGCTAAGCCAGCAGTGACTATCTCTGAAGGAGCTTCGAGGCAAAACAATACTGATGTCCCTCAAAGCTGACCAATAGTTGCCTCTAGACCTTTAACCAGACTTAAGTCTAATCAGACTCCTAGATAAGAAGTCGAAAGTATAGCCTATGAGGAAGTGCACTTCAACTCTACAAAGCTTAATGAGTTTGTTAATTCCTTCAAGAACAGTCTGGGGATATGTGCAGGGATGAATTTTAATGTGTGGCATCATGGTGGAAGGAGCATAAAACTAGATCTAGATGAGTTTATTGATATGGGCTCTCTTAATGAAGACTCTAGATTTAATGTAGAAGCCTGCACAGTTAAAAAAAAAATATGTAAAGGTTTACTTGAAGGATTGGCTGAAGTATTAGTTAAAAGATGGCCCGATGAAAAAGAGTTGGAGATGCCTGCTACTCGTTGGCTTAGTGTCGATGAGGAATTTTAAGGCTCAGAGATAGTGCAGTGCTAGAGTGGGTACATTGTGTAAAATCTAATCCTCCACAATGGGAAGGCCCCGAAGACATGCCCTTCACTAGTCCTGTAGGACACACAATGGTGAGAACGGCAACAGCATATTTGAAGACATCTTATTGCCCTTTTCCTTGTTCTAGACCTTAGGGTCAGAGATGCTGCTGAATTGAATGATTGGAGAAATGGGTTTAATTGGGCCCCAAAATAGCAGAAGCCAGGTAACAGCACTAAATAGCCAAATGCAAGGTGATCATACTTACCATAAAGGGCAGCATAAGCGACTGCAATGCCCATGACGTCCTGTCCCATAAAGTCAGTTTTATGGTGGCATGACTCAGATAAACCTTTGGTCCTAGCTAATCAATCATGGTTTTTCCAGGCATCAAATAGATAAGAAGCCTACTGCATTTTTGTTTGATCTGTGTAAGCAGAAAAATTCACAAACAAGTAAAAGAAAGCTCCATTGGATAGTGGCAAAAGAGACTCTCCAGCCAGTGAATCAATTTCCAAACTTGAGCCAATTCGCAGACCCAGAAGACCTCATATGAAGGAAAAGCCAGGTCTGCCTGAGGAATGTTAACTCTGTGACCACAATACCTGGCAGAAACAACGTAATGGAATAAAAATCAATCTGGCTCATGATTCTGGAAGTTTCTGTCCATTCTGGCAGGGAAGGCACGGAGAACTAGTCAGTTCATGTCTACAGGAGTAAGCAGAAAGTGCTATACGTATATCATGTCAGACCAAGAATCAGGGAGCAAAACAGAAAGCCAGTACAGGAATAACTTAAAAATACCTACCTTTGTGGATTGTTTCCATCAACAAGGCTCCAATTCTTAAAGCACTACCCCCCGCCAGGCTAGGACCAAGTATTCAACCATGAGCCTATGAGTGGCACTCCACAGTCAAACCAAAGCACTAGGCTTTGGAAAACCTCTGCAAAATCATCAAGTTTGGGAACAAATCTGTAATTGTATTATATTAAATGTTTAAGTTAAGTTGTGAGGTTTTTGATTTTTTAAAAAAAAATTAAAATTTGACAATGATTTTTTTAAAAAATCAAGAGGCTCTGTCTGAATGAATCTAAACAATTGGGAAAATTGTAAAACTCATTCAGAGTCCCTTCTTTTAAAAGTATCACTTAGGGAACCTGTGGATGTGGACAAGCTCTCTGATAATAAGGCGCCTAACAGGTTAGTTGAGGAAGGTCAACAGTCAGGCTCTTATGAACTCATCAGAAAGCTTATTTTTCATGACATCTCCTTCTGTGCTGACCAGACTCTCCATCTACTTACGTGTGTTGTTTCCTTAGAGCTCTATTTTTTGCTCAGCCAAAGGGCCTAAAATACATTTTGCTTCCCCTCACATTTCAAGAATAATATTGACAAGAAAAAGAAATTGGAATTAGGTCGTAAAATGATGACGGCATTACTAATGGATCACTCAAAGTCAATGGTGTCTTCTTTATGGTCATAATAATTTAATGACATTTCCAAAATTTTATCTATGTTTCCCCTCAAGTTATAAGTGACTTCCCATCTCTAGACCCCTTGACTGCAGACATCCAGATGTTCTAGAGTATTTCATCACATGTGGCCACCTTTATAGAAAGCACAACATTTGACCATCTGTTTCAAAATATCCCCTCTTGTCTTTCTTCCTTATAAATCCCTGGAAATACAAGCCTGAAGATGATGTATGAATATCCACGCTATTTTCTCATTATCAGTAGAAAAATAAGAACAGGAAAATCACCCACTAAACCATCTTTTGGTCTTTAGTTATTTTTAAAATTTTTTTTGTCTGTTCATTTCCTTGTTACTATGTGATTGTGATAATGTCTGCAGAGACAGAAAGCTGTTTGATCTCCAACTTTTCATGCATTAGGATTGTTTTTTGCTGAGTAAAATGCAGTGAACTTCAGTCTCTGTGATAAAGATGCAATATTGATTTTTAAATGATACTTGGTTTAGGGGCATAAAATACTGTGGAATATTTTGTCTCTTAGGATGGAGCAATTTACAAATGGAATCAAGATAGTCTTTTATGGATCAAAAAGCATCTGAACAGTACATTATTTATAACAACAAAATAAATCACCAGTATGTAAATAAATCACTGATTACATAACTTTTCTTCATTAATTTGGACTTGAGTATTTTGGTTTTCAAAAAGATAGTATGCTATCTAAATTTGTGATAATCTAGAAATGCCAACTCAAATTGTAAAGTAAAAAGAATTCTTTGTTTCTGATAAACAGCTGAAAACAAAAACAAAACACCATACATTTTCAGAAGAATTTGTTTAATGTCAATTGTTATAACATTGGCACTTTCATGAATTCAGAAAAGTCTAATTGGAAAAGTACTCATTTCATGTGCTACCACACATGACTTGAAAAAATCAGCTTTAGACTGGTTATAAGCATCAGCTCTTGATCCAACCAAAAATTAGGAAGTCGAAAGCATCTTTACCTCCAAAATTACTTGCCATATTCTACTTCTTAGATAGTGTTCATGGGCTCATTTGTAGAACATGATTACAGCTAAGGGTTACAGGTATCATCACCAAGGTAAGCACAGCAGGACTGAATCTGGTAATTTTTTTAAGGAATTGAGCCTAAGACATAAAAGTGCAAATGTCTTACGTGCTTTCAAAAGTAGAATGAGCAGCTGGCACTCGATCTTGCTTCTTGGCTTCTGAAACCCTGTTATCAATAACAATTTCCAGTGTGGGACATATTTAAATATTAAGACAACAAAGAAATTGATACTAATAATGAAAAAAATGACAGAAGGCTTGAAGGATAAGGTTGGAGTTAAAATCATGTTAAGCCCTAAAAGTGCTAGTCACATTAGGTGGTATAGTGACAAATCTTGATTGTCATCTGGACTGTATCTAAAATCAACTAAAATCCGAGTAGCAGGACCCACGTATGAAGGAGTTTCTTGACTGGATTACTTGAGATAGGAAGACCCACCCTAAGTCTGGGCCACACCTTCTGGTGACGTAAAAAGATATGAAAAGGGAAGGTTTTGCTTTTGCTAGCTTGTCCTCACTGTGACTGGCAAGTATATCTCACCTGCTGATGAAGCATCCCTTTACTGTTAGAATCTACCTTTTGCACATATCAGTATAATTGAGACTGACTAAAACATCCAGCCTCATGAACTGAACAACTTACTAGATTAGTGGCCTTTCTGTTAGGAGATAGTCATTACCAAAACAGCTGGACCACAGCCTGTAGGTCCCTCTGATAACATATATATATATGTGTGTGTGTGTGTGTGTATACATATATACATATGTATGCATATATGTATATATATGTATACGTATATATGTACATGTGTATTGTATGTATGTGTGTGTGCATATATATATATATAAAATATATATACATATATACATATATATATATATATATAAATATAATCAGTTCCTGTAGAGAAACCTGACTAATACAAGTAGATTAAAATATTTATTCTTCTAATCATGCTTTTGTGGTGTGGATACTCTTAGGATAAAAAACAGACTCAAATCCCAAATGTAAATGATACAAAGATAGCTCTGTTATAGATGTCAGTAATGCTCAGAGCTCATGCTAACATGTTCCTATCACCATCAACAGATCTTTGAAAGCATACTTTTGTCTTTATAGAGACAGAATATTTAAGAAAGCTACATGTTAGTACTTCCATGAAGTTCTCAGTGTGGTGGCAGCATACACTCAAGGTCAAACATGTTCTGCTAATATAAGGCTGTCCACATTTTGTAAATTAAGAGATAGTGAAAAGGTCACCTGTTTTGGACACAAAGAAATTCCAGAGACTCTAGTGATGAGTTCCTGCAGCAGCCAAAAGAAATATTTTTGTCCACCAGCCTATCAGCAAACGATCTGTCTCAGTCTATTTGCAGCTAATTCATAGTTCAAGAAGGGTTTGAAAAAACAATGATAAGTGGATATAACTTCCTGATAACGTCTTAGGATTGCATTGATATTTCCTGTAGGAAATATTTAAGCTAATTGTGGCATAAGAATGCACTTAAAAGCCACTGAGGAAAAAAGGCAGTGTTGAAGGACTTGCATTTTCACTTTGCAAAAAGGCCTTGTTGCTTTTCAAAATATTTCAATATCTGAAATTTCAAGACATGTGGGGTGCCAGATAAAGAGATTGGTAAAGCCTGAGTTTTATCATAAGAACGTAACTCACCTAAAGGTTGGGAAACAAGTACGATCGCTTAAATAAGATATCAATAATGGAGACGAGTATCCAGAATTAAACAGTTTCTCGAGGAAGGCATAGGAAGCAGTAGCAAGAGAAAAGAGGGAATAGGACAGTATAGAGACTTGGAGCCAATAGAGTGAAATGGTTCCAGAAGTGGGTTTTCACCTCTTCAAACACTAATGGGAAGTCAGGAAGGAAGAAGACAGAAGAGTGTTCGCTCTTTGGGCTAAATGATTGTTACAACTGCTGACATTTTGGGTGTCTATTTTATCTCATCGGTGTTCTGTATCTCACTTGTGTTCCATCAGTAGATTAAAGATATCCTGCTACATTCAATGCTAAAAAAACTCTAAGTCCTCATTTGAATGAATGTTGTAAGTTGCATTTGTAATGTGACTTTTAAGATAAAGCTTAGTTTAGGGGGATTGGGAAGTGGAAAACAATCAGGAAAATGAACCAGAAAAGAGAAATACAATCAGCCTTAAATTTTGACTTCCAGTTTTGAAAAACAAATTAACAGTGTGTTGCAGTCACACCTTGATTCAAATGCTTAGTAACAAGGTATTTTTACCTTAGATATTTTCAATTCTTTGTATCAAATGTTTATAAATCACAAGATGTGACATGTGTGAGCCAACCATGATGAGTTTCTCTATAGGGAAAGAGTCTTACTCTCCTTAAAGACATGCTTCTGGTAAAGTGATGTCTTTATCTGGCCTCTGCCTTGGCCATGAGGTTTTCATTGAAGTGAGTTCCACTCCTTCAATAACTCAATTGTAGCTTCCCAAGCCCAAAAGAGAAGGTAGCAGCTTTCTTCAAGTTATACGTGTGTACATTATACACAGAGCTATTGTTACATGAAAGTAACAGGTAATTAAATGTACTATTAAAATTAACATCTAAGCTTGTAGAAGGTTTAACATCAAAATTCCAAAAATCCAGCAACCTCTTGACAGCATACTAAGTTACACATGTTTTTTCTCTACTAGCTTTTTAAGTACCTATGTGCCTGAACCCACCCCAGCACCCACGGTTCTGCTTTTGTTTTGAGGGTAAAGCTGCATCTGGTTCACATCTAGATCGGATTTTTGTCTCCAATAAGACCCACAAACATCTCCCCTGTCAGTCTCCTCCTCCTCCTACCTTTGCAGAGAAGAAAAAAAGAATATCACTATCGTTTTCTTACAAAGTTTTCTCACATGCAGATCTTGACAGGTTATTGTCCCTCGCTCAAGTATGAGTTGCCTTTTGCAGTTGCCAATTCTTGCAAACTTGTCTTACAGCCTTGAAGCTCAAAATGCTAGACAATTGAGATATGACTGAAGTACATTCTGTGTATGAAAATGCCATGCTACAACTCTCTATTTCACACAATTAAAACATACTAAGTCTTAATTGTTACTTAATAAATTACTTAACTCAGACAAGTAGATTCATGGCATGTTTCAAATGTACATAAAGTAGGAAATACATTTTCCGATGCGTAGTCTATCAGTTCCAAACTAATTTGAGAGGGGAGACACATCAGAACAAGACTAAACTTTACAGATCATATTATCTAACATCCTTAGTTTTCTTACTATTAGTAAATACACACCTATTGTGAACTGTTATGTGTTGAACACATTACAGCATGCATTTCCTGTAGGTGGGATATGTGCTACATCGTATGTTCTACTCAGTTGCTTTGAGCTGTACTCTATGTGTCTCCTGGTTTAGAAGTAAGCAAATTAGGCCCTAAAAGATGAGCTAATAGAGCTGAACACTGCACTACAATGAAAAGCTTCATGGAGAGCTGCAGCCAGGGTTGCTAGATTAAATACCACATACTCTGAGGTCACAGGGTTCCTAAAGCTAAAAGATGTGGTAGCCCAGGACGTAGGCTATGAGCCTTTTACTCCTAATTAAATGCACTATGTCTTTGTATTATATAAAGTAATGACCGCAGCAGTATTAGAGTACCTGTAACTTCCCTCTATCAGAACTCCCAAGCCACAGAAGCAAGTTCTAGCAGTTACCTTGAAATAGAATTTGTACTCATCACTACCAGGAATTATGTAGTCACCAAGCCTGTATACTGAGTCTTATATTTAGTGTCTTCATAAAATACGTAGCACAAAAAGTGTAAAAAGGTTGATAAATATATTTCAATGATAATAATTTTAATTTTTTTTAAAATTTTAAGTATTTCGTTTTATTTATTAAAACACTACTCTGAAAAGGGTAAATGTCACAAGATTGACAGAAAGCTTTTAGCACCAACAAAAAAATTAAAATCTCACCTAGGGACTGAAAAGTTGCCCAGCAGTTAAGAATACTAGCTACTCTTCCAGAAGACTCAGGATCAATTGCTGGCAGCCAAATGGTGGCTCACAATCATCTACAACATAAATCCCAGTGGCACTAATGCTCTTTTCTGGCCTCTTTTGGCACCAGGCATAAACATGGTACACAGACATACATGCAGACAAAACACCCAGGCACATAAAGTAAAAATAAATTTAAAAATTTTTAGAACTATCAAAAAAAAAAGCCAGCTAATTCTAGGTATGTTGGCATATGACTGTAGCCCAAACTAACCAAGAGACTGAGATGGAAAGATCACTTGAGCCCAGAAATTTAAGACTTGTAAGCATAGCAAGATCCCGTAAGATCTCATACTAAAAAAAAAGTAGCTGTGAAAGTACTGGTAGCAGCAGTGGTAGTAATACAAACACACAGGTGATATTTTAATAAGAATAACATCAAGATGAATTTTACTGTTTGGAACTAAAATGACAATTCTGTTAAGCAGCAATCTCCATGCTAGACATTTCAGTTGTCCCAAAGAATATAGGATATACTCCACAAACGGATCTCTTTCAGTGAACTTTGTCAGCCACCCCTTCGCACTGAACACTATTCAGAGATTCCACTGCTCTCTGCGACTCCACCTGCTCCGCGGCTCTACCTTGTACCCAGCAAGTCCAAGATGAGATTTTTTTTTTTTTAGGCTCTACGAAAAATACAGTCTCATCTGTCTTCTTTTTTATACTAATTTCCAAAGTTCTTCTAAGAAAAAAATTTCAGAGCTTTTGTAACGTATTTAGGGGAAAGAATTAATGTGCAAGTATCCCCTAAAAGATGTGCAGTTATGTACATATACATAGAGGTACAAATATTAAAAAACAGCCTTCTCTTACTCCTTAAAGAAAAGATTTGAAACGAAAATTATGCAATTGGAAGCATCAAAGAAGAAGGGAATGGACCAAGAGAAAAAAACCCAAGTCTCTCTTACAGGTTTGTCTAGCTTTGAGGCCTAAATTTCATTGATCCACTTAATTCTAGTATCAAAAGTTCTACCACCATGTTTTCATTTTTCTCAAGCAGGAATAAAATTACAGGACATCCTACCAACCTCCTGGTTCTCAAATGCATGTGTTCACTGGGGCACATGTCATATGCCACAACCAATAATGGCAAAGCCCATTTCTTCGTTATGACAAATGGCATCATGGTCTACTCTGTTCCTCTGCCATAATGTAGCTCTTCAGTCTCTGGGGTTCCCATAACACAGGAAGAGTGCAATTACATGTGTTTTCTGTATGACTCATTTTCTGATGGTAATGATCACTATTTAAGTTAATTATGAAGATTCTTTTGATGTCTTATTTCACTCACAATTAGTGTCATGCTATATGCTTTTTTAAATAAACTCCCAGCCAGTGGTGTGAGAAGAAGGAATGGTTTCACCATCCTCTGGGCCTATCTAGTTTCGGGAATTGCTCATCACCTGCTAACCCTTCCTTAATGAACAACTAAAAATGAAGACTGCCTGGAGAGACTGAGTTTATTTATGCTACCTCTGAGCATGGAGTTCTGAATCTGGATTTGACGGGAAAATACGACAAAAATCAATGTTCAAGAATGTTCTCTCCTTTTGATCAGTTTCCAGTAAGTCTCCACTAAAATTCAGATTCAAATTCCAAACTTCAGAAACACGTCTCAGATGAAGGTAGCAGATACCTCCACTGTGGATGTTAATTCACAAAAGGATAAAGAAATGGTTTAAAAAAAAACAAACAAACAAGCTGTGGTACAAGACTAGATTTTTATACTAGAAATACATGATGTGATGGAAATTCTTTAGTTTGAAAGCAAGAAGCATAGGGTGGCTCAGGAAAGGTCTGCAGATGTCCTGGGTTCTCAAAATAAATGTCTCTGTTACTTGAATCAATCACTTCCTTTATCACAGAATGACTTCTGCTGCTGCTTAAAATAAGACAGTGCAGAGTATTGAATTTCCCTGGGATTTTTAAAAATTATTTCTTTTTGATACAATGACACGGTTTCCCCCTTCCCTTTCCACCTTCCTAACCCTCCCATGAAACCCTGTTTGTTCTCCTTCGAATCCATGAGCTCTCCTTATATTGATAGTTGTTAAATATATGATACATAAATACAGCATACATAAATTTAACATGTTCAGTCTGTATTATGTTACTTGTAAGAATCTTTTAGAGCTGACTACCTGGTATTGGATAGCAAATTAGTCTGTTCTTCATTGGGGAAAAAGACTATTTCTATTGTTCTCAGCTTTCCTTGCTTGCCTGTATTTCTTTGTGTAGGGTGGAGGTCTCTTGAGACTACCTGCCCCCTCCCCCCACCATGTTAGCATGTGTATTGTCATCCTTGTTCAGTTTATGTTCAGGAAATCACGTTGATGAGATTTTTGTGAGTGTAGCTTTTGACATTGCTAGGAGACAGAATCTCATAGCTCTGACAATATTTCCATCCCCATCTTCCATAATTTTCCCTAAGCCTCCTAAGCCTTGTGTTCTTGAGTTGTTTCGTAGATGTATCCACGGAGACTATGTATGTTTCACAACTCTGCATTTTGATTACTGTGACTTTTTGTGGTAAAGGGAAGTTTCTTTGCTAAGGAAATCAAGGAATACACTTATCTGGGTTATAAGTACAGATATTTATAATTTAGTTAGGGATTATGCTGGTTTAGTAAAGTGTCAGTTGCAGGTTCTTCTCTGAGATCTTTGACTTCATTAGCACTAGGTAGTTGGTTAGGTTTCTAGCAGTCATGATTTCTCTCTTGTTGAGTGTGTCTTAATTCCAATCAGAGAGCTGTTGGCTGCCACCGAAGTTTGCATGCTATGCTGGGAGCTGTTGTGGATCATAGGCATCACGGCTGGGTAGGACTGTTGGTTGCGTCCCTCCTTTGGAAGGATTCATGCCATGTTCTGGTACCATAAAATCTACTACTTGAAGAGATATTCAAGTGAGTTCCAGGTCAGGGATCTATAGGTTCTGTTTCTCAAGCATGAGGCCTTCAGCAGTAGGGACTTACCACTGAAGAGATCATAGAAAACGCAATAGGTTGTATGTTTTGGGAATCTCTTGGCCAGCATTGGCCAAACTCAAAATCTCATGTCTTGTATTGATGTTTCTGTTAGGCAGTCTTTGTCTCTTGGAGGGAGCACTGTCAGTCCAGATGAGAAAAGTTTATTAAAATTATATGTTTATTCAGACTCTGACTTGCATGTCTTGTAGGTTCCTTTAGGTAGATAGCTAATCGCAGTATTCCTACAACATTTTTTTCAGGCATCTTTACTGTTACTTTACCCCCTCTCTTCTTTTTAATTTCTTGCCCACCACCTTCAAAATTAGAGCCCACTCGCTCCAACAGATCACTTATACCCTTTCATTTCCCTCTCTGGTACTTCCTCATATCCCCTAAATCCCAGTAATAATTTCTTTTTTACTTTCTTGATTAGTGCAGTTACTTTAAGATATGTACTCACACTAGGAGATTTTAAGTTAGGAACCTCAAATGTAGAAAGAAAAAAAAAAGAACATGCTACTTTTGCCTTTTAGGTCTAGATTGCCTTACTGTAGATGGTCTTCTCTAACTCCATTCATTTACCTACAAAATTCATGGTTTCGTTTTTCTTTATAGCTGATTAGCATTCTATTCTACTGTATATGTGCCACATTTTCATTGTCATTTGTTGGTTAGTAGATATTTATGTTGCTTCAATTCCCTAGCTATTGTGACTAGAGCAGCAATCAATATGGCTGAGCAAGTGGAGTAGCATGTCCAGTCTTCTGGGCATGTGCCAAAGAGTGTTGTATCTGAGTCACTTGGTAGGTTTACTTTTAGCTTTATTATTATTATTATTATTATTATTATTATTATTTAATTTGTTTTTACAGACCAGACTTCATCCACCTCCCTGTCTACCCCCTCGACTGCCCCCCCATCCCATACCTCCTTCCCCTGTCTCCAAGAGAATGTCCCTGCTTCTCCACCCCCACCCCACCAGATCCCCTCACTTCCTGGGGACTCAAATCTCTCAAGGGTTAGGTGCATCTTCTCTCACTGAGGTCAGATCGGGCAGTCCTCTGCTATATATGTGTGTCAGAGGCCTCAAATCAGCTGGTGTATGCTGCCTGGGTGGTGTCTGAGAGATCTCCGGGGTCCGAGTTAGTTGAGATTGCTGGTATTCCCATGGGACCACTCTCCTCTTCAGCTTCATCTAGCTTTTCCCCAGTTCAGTCACAGGGGTCCCTGACTTCTGTTCATTGGATGGTTGCTAACATGTGCATCTGACTCAGCTGCTTGTTGGGCCTCTCAGGGAGCAGCCAATTTGCCTCACTGGTTTCCAGTGTGGTTGGACCAGTTTTCAGTTCCACCCGATCTCCTTTTGTAACTGAAACACTCTCCTCCCAGGAGTGACAATCCATCTGAATTTATTCCTGGAGGTCCCCTGTGTCAATAATCATAGTCCATTACTTGAAATTAAAGGGTGACGAATACTCAAATAAAATCTTAAGCTTAACTTCTGTGTGAGAACCTATCTTTCTCCACCCCACTGCTATCTTCCTTTCACAGATAATTACACACAACTCCAACACAGCTAGCTGCAGTCCCCGCCACTGTATTAGTAACTCATTCACTTCACAGAACTAAGCCACGGAGTACATCACGTCCCTGCCCAGAGCACACTCTTTTCTTTGCTTAGTGAAATGTCATTTGCTTTTTGAAGCCAGGTGAGCTATAACTGCCATGTGATACTGCCATGTGACACTTCTAGCTCTGAAAGTTATTCTTCTTCCATGGGACCATTTTTTCTCTTATCTCCAGCAATGGGACACTTAACCTGGGTTACATTTTATTATGAATAGTCCTTCAAAAATTAATAGTTTTTTTTTCAGTCACTTAGAATGATTTATGACCTTCCCTCAAAAAGTAACTGATGAATTAATGAAGAGATGAGTAGTCTGTTCCTACAATAAAATTAGTCAAGTATTAGTTTAGTGTTGACATATCAGGTATGCTACAAGGTCTCTGAGCTATACAAAGTTTCCATTCAATGTTCTTGCTTCAGCAAAGATTATGAGGGAAAGTTAAAAGAGCAAGTACAAATCTCTAACTTAGAAAAATCTTAGAATTTGTTTCAAAAACCATCAAATTCTATGGATCCTCAATTTTTCTTATTTATTAATCACGGCCACACTATGCAGAAGACACAACATGATCACGGTGAGATGGGCTGGGTAAAGCAAGACCAGCATGCAACAGCTCCCTTCACAGTTTCTAAGACACAAGAAAGCAAAATTAGTCGTGTCTGGTTCCTGAAAAGCATTAGTGGATGTTCCAAATGCCTCGGTTGGCAGGTACCCATGAGTTGATGGCATCTTAGGTACCAGAACCAAGAAAGGCTCTCAATCATCAGGTACAATGTGCCTCTAAAGTGGGGATTGTCCTCACTTCCAACACAGCTAGCTGCAGTCCCCACCACTGTTTTAGGAATTCATTCACTTCATAGAACTAAGCTACAGGGTACATCTCCTCCCTGCCTGGAGCACACTCTCTTCTTTGCTTAGTTGTCCACAGTTTCTACAGGGATGCTCACAGTTGTCCACCTGGGCTTGAAAATATTTACAGACCAAAAGCTTATGAGAAATCTAATGCACAGTTGTGGAAAATTAATGAAAAGTACATAGCACAGTAGCTGGTATACAGTAATTGTTGGATAAAAGCCATTGACTAATTAATGAAGATATTAATGGCCTATTTTAATAATAGTATCATAATTATCAATGGCTCAGGGCTGGTCCATCTGACTAATAGTTATTACTTTTAATACATATATAATGTTTTTGTTTTCTTATTTAAAGAGTGTAGCATACACATACATGTGTACACACAGTGTACAAGTGTGTGTGTGACCATGCTTACAGTTTCTCGATGGCATTTCACTGCTACCACTACAAAAGATCACCATTTCAGAACTTCATGTAAAAAAGGAGAAAGCTTTTCTAATCCTCTGGCTGTAGAATATTGCTAGACTTGGTGCTGGGGTGTCATGAAAAGACCTTTCTTCTATCTTGTGCTAAACTTTGTCACCTGATCTTTAGAGCACTATTGCAGTAACTGCAGTCCCCAAAAGTCTATCACTTACCTAAGCAATCCAGGACACCAAACAATGAATCAATTTCGTATCCTTTAGCTATTCAAGGCCAGCCATTAATCACTTTTAGTAAGTACTTAACCTCACTTGGTAAAAATAAAATATATAAAATATTCCCGATAGAATAAGTAACTATTTTTATGCCCATTGTAGCAAATTCCCTCTTGGTACAGAAAATTATGTAAAGTATGCAGTGTCTACACAGGGATGCAGCCATGACTGGAATCCAAATATCTACCAACAGTGCTGCTTAGTGCAGTTCAGTCGCTGAGAGCTGTCCACACTCTCTCTTCTAATGAAGAGCGAAGCTTTGCAATGACTCTCTAGCAAAAACAGTGTTATAATTCTTTAGGTCTTGCCAGACTGCAAACAAGAAGCACCAGAGCTGTGAAACTTTTGAACACTCTAGGGAACAAATGTATTTCTTTGTCTTTTCTGTCTTGTAGAAGATGCCCCCACCATCTCAGATTTAGGACCCCTTGGTGTCTCTAAAGCCTCTCCTTATGGCTAGTCAAGTGTCTGTCACCTTTCATATTTCTAGCACTGGTTCTTCTTCTGACTCCATCTTTAAGGGATCTTTGTGATGACTTTATCCCACCTGAATAATTCAAGATAATCTTCGCATTTTAAGAGTGGTTGATTAAAAATCTTAATTCCATCTGTAACCTTGTTTCCTTTTGCCATATGCATGCACAGGCTGTGGGGATTAGGACACAAGCCCCTATGCTGAGGGAAATGTAAGCAGATAAATTAAGTACATTGTTTATACACATAGAAGTTTTTATAGAAATTCAGACTCCTCCATCTGATAACGTTCCATCTTACAAAAAATAAAAAGTGCTCAACCCGCCCACTCTCCTTTTGCTATTGTGTGCATGTGCTTCCAGGACTGAACAGTCTGTATTGGACAACTAATAAAGTAGCTCACCCCCAGGAGAAGCTAAGTCTACTTCTCAAGAAGTCATTAATTTCCTGTAGCTCTTGTTCCAGGGGTGGGACCCTGTGATGTTTTCCTCCTTCCACCTTAGCATGTCTGTTGACCTTGCTGTTGTTTTGGTCTTCTGTATACAGCCATTCCAGGAGAAGTTTAGGGGGTTGTTTTGTTTAGTTCAGAAGACTTCCTGGAATTCTGGCTCTTACACTCTTTCGGTAAGATTTCCTCTTCTGCAATTTTTCCTGAGTCATAGATACAGAAGTTGTGATATAGATACGTCTGTTGGGACTAGGCTCTCCACAGTCTGTTGATCTCAGGCAGTGTATGCAGCTGTAGTTTTCTGTGATGATCTCCATTTGCTGTAAGGAGAGGCTTCTTTAATAATCAGTGTTTGTGTACAATTGTATGTTTGTATGTATTATGTAGTATTATGTACCTATGTATGTGTGCAACAATAAATACTCAATGAAAAAGAAGCTGATAGTTTGATGGGGATACATGGAAGACATCCACAGGGAGGTACCTCAGAAGTGTTAGAGGGGGGAGAGTAATGTAATTCTATTTTAATTAAAAACATTTTTAAATGTTGCTTAACAACTTTATCTGGGGAATTAAGAAGCTTTTAAATTTCCTCCATACTTGTCAGGTGCATTCTAAGCCATGTGATGACTTTGAACCTGACTCTATGTATGAGCACATGCCTTTCTGATATCAAATACCACCTCCAACCCTTATACCATGTAACGTATGTCCTGGTCTCTTCATTTGTAGGGTGAGCAAAATGTTAGTGCCTACATCACAGACTCATTGTGAGACTGAACTGAGTTGCAAAGCACCTCGGCATAGCAAAGCATCGCAGGCACCCAGTACATGCTACCTGGTTTGATGTGCTTCGCATCCAGAGGACAAACAGCTCTAGAAAAGTCTCTCCCAAGACAGAAATGGACACCTCCAATGTTACATTTTGCTCTATCTTCAGAACTTCAAGAAGGAAGTTTTTATAAACTATTTTCTAATCCATTATGACACACATTTTTTATTTCCAAACTGAAAGTTGATATCAAATAACTTGATTCAATCATGGAGGCCTAGAAAACCTACTGGTTTCATACTGTATTATATGGATCGAGCTACACAATCTCTGACTTCAAGCAAATTGCTACATTATGAAAATGGCAGACAAATCTGAAACGAAAGAAAACAAATTTAACAACAACAAAAATTAATTATGTATTACCAGATTAATGGGGCCTCAAAAGCAAAGGGTAGAATTCTTGATTTTAGACAATCCATGCATCCTCATCACTAACTCCAAGTAAGAGGCGCAGTATGCTGACACATTGGACACCTTCTCTACAACCATAATCATGTAATCACCAAACTACATCATTGTATCTTTTACAACTCTTCCTTGGGTGTCCAGGGATTGCTTCTAGGAACTAGCTTGTAAAAGATACCTAACTCATCTCTGTAGTCCTGTGATGCTGAAGGATTATCCAATAATCAAAGCAAAAGACAACCATGACACACATAGCAGCTTAAATTAACAGCTAAGCATCAGAAAATAATAATAATCACAGTGAAAACCCCTTGCACTTTGGCTATGATAAATAACTTGGTGAGTGGTCATCCTCCTTCCTAATTACTGCTAAATTAGAATCAGGAGATCTATCTCTGTTTATTCTGTCAAATATTTTGACAGTGAATCCAACATGTAATTTCAGGCACTTGAAAAAAACTGACAATTGGAGGCTGGAAAGATTTTTCATAAATTAAGAGCACTGACTGCACTTCCAGAGGAGCCAGGTTCAATTCCCAGCACCCACATAGCAGCTCACAACTGTATATAACTCCAGTTCTAGGGAGTCTGACACTCTCATGCAGACATACCTTATCCACAGGCAAAACCCCAATACATATGAAATTAAAATAAAAAAACTTTAAAAAACTTACAATACCCAAATGTCAACTCCATAAAAAAGCTATGCAAACCTAAGGGTCTGTGCTTTATCATAATCATCAAGTGAAATTACATTTCATAGTATCAAATACAATGATTCATCCCTATATAGTAAGCTGTATAATTAATGAAGAAAGAGAATGAAAGTGGTGCCTGCAAAATATACTGTTACAATATAATTAAATTTAGACTATACCCACTTAATCCCATTCCCTAAACATGTGAAAAAGATATCTAGGAGTCCCTCCTATTTTAAGTCTTTTATGAGCCAAATGAAACTCATTTAGTATAAAAGTATAGCCAGATTGTGACACAAAATGTTTAGTTTTGCACATTGGTCCCTTTGGAAACATCAAAGGTTACAAGTATACTAGTGATTGCCATATATTAGGACTCATATCAGATTATAAATAAAATAATCTTTCTCCTTGGCCCTAAACTTATGAAACACTTCTGATATATTTTTTAAAGTAATGATTTACCCAAGAAGCCTAGAGTCTCAGCTCAATAAGATATACAGCAAAATCTTCATTTTTTATTGGATATTTTATTTATTTACATTTCAGATGCCATCCCCTTTCCCCATTTTCCATCCCTAGAAACCCCCTATTTTATCCCCCCTCCTCCTTTTTGCTTTTATACCATTTTAATTACATATAATTAGGCTTTTATTTAGGTTTGTTTATGTGGTTAAAGTAAATGTTTTATAAGATACAGAAGGCATCTAAATTGGTCGATAATTTGAGTAATATTCATCACCATCCACTAAGAGCTAATCGCTATTTTAGAAACTAAGGATACATAGGTAAAGGCCAGAAATGCATTACAGTTAATGTTTCCTTCTCCCTCTGCAGTGGCTAGCAGTCAGTGTGTGTAGGGAGCCGACTTTAAGCAGAAAGCGGCTAGAAAGCAGCTATCAGCTTTGCAGCCATCTTGAGCCATATACCCTGACATGAGACTTGGTTTTCAACAGCCTACAACAGCTGAAGCACACTCTGATATCCCATATAGCTTGTTTTGCTGTTTAGTGCCCCTAGCTGCAAGGAGCACGTGGTATCCACGCCTACAAGGCATGCAGTGCACGTGTTGTCCACGTGCTATCTACACCATATATGCCTGTAAGGCGCACGTGCTGTCCACGCCTGTAAGGCTTACGTCATATCCACACCTGCAAGGCACGTGATATCCACGCTCCTACAAGGCACATGGCAAAAGCCTATAAATACCCAGGATTTCCTTGTTGTATGTGTGGGGTGTAGTAGTAGTAAGTGTAGTGGTGTGTATGTATGTGTGTGTGTGTGAGTGTGTGGTGTAGTAGTAGTAGGTGTAGTGGTGTGTGTATGGTGGAGACAGTAAAGAAGACGTTACTACAGATCCTCTGGCTTGGTTCTATTCTTCGCAGCTCTTCCCCTTCTTCCCCCCACTCTCTCTCTTGCTAAACCCGGACCTGCAGAACAGAGCGGGCAGCTATAGTTTGGCCCCCAAACGTGGGCAAGAGTGGTCCGTTACAGTTAGCTCAGGGCTTTTACAGTTTACAGCTCGGAGTTTTTTACAAGTGTGGACACACAAATGGTCCAAGTGCTCTGATAAGTGTCTGAGTGCTCTAGACCAACTCCCACAGGTAACAAGCCTCAGGGAGCATCTCAGAAAAGAATGCAAGAAGACTTTAAAAGCAGGGGGATAAGGAAAGGTGCTATGAAGTGGGGTTGTTCTGGACAGAGCATAGCAGTAACACTCATGAACTCACAGCAGGTATGGCTACCTGCACAGGACCAGCACAAGAACAAGCCACTCCAAACTTCCAGCAAAGATAGGGTAATAACTTCTAGGCCCCATTCCTTACTGAGGAGCTATTCAAAGCTGATAGTTGCTGGGGGCAGAGAAGGGAACACTCATTCTTTCCTGAGTGTGTGGCCACTGGTGGGGCTCCCATTCTCCTGACAAAGTACCCATCCCCATACGCTTACAGAAAACACCAATTGGACTTGGTTATCAAAAAGTAAAAGCCAAAAGGCATGAAGTTGGGATGAGGTCAGATTGTGAAAGAAGTGGAGGGTTTGGAGGAAGGAAATGAGGAGTGGATATGATCATATTTTATTTCATATAAATATAAAATCCTCAAGAATAAGAAAAAAAACATAATTGAGGAAGGAAGTTTGTACTCCACAAGAGCTGACGTAAGTTATTCAGAAAAGAAAGAAAGGGAGACAAATCCAAGAAGCAGAGTTCAAGCAACTAACTTTTTTTTAAAGAGTATCAGGTAGCTCAGCTCAACCTCAAATTCTGTAGCTAAAGCAAATGTCTTCATTATCTGATCATCAATATCTGACCCTCCTGTCTCTACCTCTACCTCCAGAATATTTATAATCAACATATACCATTGTACCTGATATCAGTCAATTAATATTTTTAAAAAACAGACAAAAATGATTGGAGATTTTTGTTTAAAAGTACTGGGAGTGAATAAATTGTTGAAAAAGTAGAAAATACAAAAGCACAATAGAAGAAGGTGAAGAAGAAAACAATGATCAGCAAACACAATAAACAAAACGTAAGCATTGGGCACAAAATAAAACCAAACAAGGAACTGCCAGAAATAGAGAGGTAAATCTGACTGTTTGAGAGCATGGGACTCATCCGACTTTGTTTATAGAAAGGAAACACACCATGAACTTCAGATTGGTTCCTCCTCCTGTTCCAATCAGTGGTAACGTCCTTTAGACAATGAGACTTTAAACAATTAGGGAAGCATTTTGGTTTCCAGCTAATGGACTTAGTAGTGATTGCCATTTCAGGAAAAGCACTTCATTGGCTTGTAGACATGCCAAAGGTGGAAGAGAGGGGAGCTGAAAAAGCATAAACTGTACTAAAGGCCTGAGCAGCTGGCTTTCAGTCACTGAGTAATAGCCTTCCTCTAATGCTCTCTTAAACACTTGAGACTGCTTTCATTCAGAACAAGAACGTGCTGGCCTACGAACAACTGTTGTCTCAACACCAGCATCAGGGAGCTCAGTACTGTATTTACTGTGCTGATGCCAAGAAGTCATGGGTAATGAGTAAGCAGTCCTTGAGAAAATACACATAAACTGGAGACTCACATACATAGACACTTGTTCTCTCGTTAATAAGCATGTTTGGTCTTCCACAGATATTTCTTCTGCTCAGCACCCTAGCATCCCTGGCTTTATTCTGTCCCCTTGTCTTCACGCAAAAGCAAAGGAGGATGGAGAAAGAACTATGAACCTGGGCCAGCAGCCCTTTGCCACGAATATCTTGAGCACTTTCAGTAATTGGTTATTGCAAGATCCTGCTTTTCTAGATTTCACCAACACATTTGCCACTTACCAATGTTTCTGCAGTTTAAATAGACTGAGATGTTTTGCTTTATGTAAGTACTTTTCTACTCACCTGCAAATGTCATTATCTCAAAATTAGCTATGGATACTGACATCAATCCGAAATATAAACATGAAACTAAGATTGATATTATATATGGATTATAGATAATTGGCCTGGAAGTAATAATGGATTTTTATTAATGCTGAATTGATTTATGTTTAGCTTCCTTAAGATAACAACCAAATGTCTTCATTATTCATCTAATATCATTAGATTAAGACATCTTATATCTAACTAAATTGTTTTTTAATATTTATTTTTTATTCTATGTATAAGAGTGTTTTCCTGTGTGTGTGTGTGTGTGTGTGTGTGTGTGTGTGTGTGTGTCATTGAGCAGTGGTGCAGTGTCTGTGGAAGCCAAAAGATCCCTTGAAACTGGAGTTTCAGATGGTTATGAGTCACCATGTAGGTGAGGGGGATGAAACTCAAGGCTTTGGATGAGCAGCCAGTGGTCATAACCACTGACCCATCTCTCCAGCCTCTAACCTGACATTTTAATTATAGTGTAGGTCCTTCTGTAATGTGAAAATGAAAGTTATGAGAAGCAAATAATAATATGGTCCTATAGATTCTTTTGTGTTGCTGTAACTGAGTGCCTGAGGTTAGGTGATATGTAAAGAAAGTAAGTGTGCTTCTTACAATTCTGGAAACATTATATCAATATCTACTGAGGGCATTGTTGCTGCATCAGAACAAGTCAGCAAAATACATGGGAAGACATTACCTGTGCTAATGTGTCTTTTCTTTATCATAATCCTCTTCCTCCTCCCAATCATCATCATCATTTTCACCTCAAAGCCTACCCCACACTCCCGTGATACATATCCTCCAACAAGGCCACACTTCCTAAACCTTTCTAAACATTGCCATCAACTGGGCAACAAGTATTCAAATGTTTGTGCCTCTAGGAGACAGTCTCATAAACCATCAGACACGCTGAAGCAAAGTGAGCTGGCATGTATTAAAGTCAAACAACAAGAGTTTCCCACCAGTGTGTACAGCTATTTTTAAAGCCAAATACAGAACACAACTTTGCAACTTGCAGACTATGGTCAAAGAGGACAAGAAAAAAGAATTTTGGATTCTAGAATTTGTATGTCCCCATGAATGTATTAGAAGTTATCAGGTCTTCTGATTTAGGAAGAAATGTCATATCTAATGACAAGAGTAAGAAATAAGTGCCACTTTTCATTTATCCTCAACAAGGAGGAAAAAAATGAAAAAAAAAAAACAGGTCATCCTACATGGTCCAATGATTAGAATCTGCAGCCTTTGGCACTGTTGAGATTTAGGAGAATCTGTAAGACATGAGGGCTACTGAGAAGAAAATGTGTCATCAAGGTGTTTCCTTGGAGGAGTTTCTGGTACTTTAGCCACTTCTGATTTCTCTCTCTTTTCTTTCTGGTAGTAATGATGTATGAGACGTCATGGGACCACAGATACAAAGTAACAGGGTCAAATGACCATGTATTGGAAACTCTTTATCCATAAGTCAAAGTGATCCTTTTCTTTTCAGAAATCATTTGTCTCTGTATAGTGTCACAGTGATAGAAGCTGATAAGCATTCTTTAGAATCCACCCTCTCAAAAAAATTCAAAATTTTAAGTTCAAACTTTTAACAAAGTATCTCAAATAACATTTACTTCTATTAATTCTCATCAGCTGAATCCAGCAAGGTCGATGGCCAAAATATTTTCTCCATCTACTTTGTGTCTCAGTAAAACCATACCATAAAACTTGTAAGAAGTTTAAAATATTTTCTAGTCCCATTCATTTGCCTAGAAATTTCATGAATTCATTGTTTTTAATAGCCAAGTAATACTCCATTGTGTAAATGTACCACATTTTCTGTATCCATTCCTCTGTTGAAGGACACTTGGATTCTTTCTAGCTTCTGACTATTATAAATAAGGCTACTATGAACATAGTGGAGCATGTGTCCTTGTTATATGTTGGAGCATCTTCTGGGTATAAACCCAGGAGTGATATAGCTGGGTCCTCAGGTAATACTATGTCCAATTTTCTGAGGAACTGCCAGACTGATTTCCAGAGTGATTGTACCAGCTTGCAATCTCACCAACAATGGAGGAATGTTCCTCTTTCTCCATATCCTCAGCAGCATCTGCTGTTGCCTGAGTATTTGATCTTAGCCATTCTGACTGGTGTGAGGCGGAATCTCAGGGTTATTTTGATTTGCATTTCCCTGATGACTAAGGATGTTGAATATTTCTTTAGGTGCTTCTCGGTCATTCGAGTTTCTTCAGTTGAGAATTCTTTGTTTAGCTCTGTACCCCATTTTTAATAAGGTTATTTGATTGTCTGTAGTCTAATTTCTTGAGTCCTTTGTATATATTCGATATTAGCCCTCTATTGGATGTAGGATTTGTGAAGATCTTTCCCCAATCTGTTGGTGGTCATTTTGTCCTATTGACAGTGTCTTTTGCCTTACAGAAGCTTTGCAGTTTTATGAGGTCTAATCTGTCAATTCTTGATCTTAGAGCATAATAAGCCAATAAGCCATTGGTGTTCTGTTACCAATACAGATGGGGATGCTTGCAACCAACCATTGGACTGAGCACAGGAACCCCAATGGAGTAATTAGGGGAAGGACTGAAGGAGCAAAAGGAGATTGCAACCAGATAGGAAGAACAACATTATCAACCAACCAGACCATCCAGAGCTCCCAGGGACTAAACCACCAACCAAAGAGTACACATGGAGGGACCCATGGTTCCAGCTGCGTGTGTAGTAGAGGATGGCCTTATCTGGCATCAGTGGGGATGGGGGGTTGGTCGTGTGAAGGCTTGATACCCCAGTGCATGAAATGCTAGGACAGTGAGTCAGGAATGACTGGGTAGGTGAGGCAGCACCCTTATAGAAGCACGGAGAAGGGGAAATGGGATAGGGGGTTGTCAGAGGGAAAATTGGGAAGGGGGATAACATTTGAAATGTAAATAAATACAATAACCAGTAGAAGATTAAAGAAAAATACCAGTATTAAATGTAAAAAAAAATCTGAAACTACAGTAGTATCTTTATTGAATCTAGATGATACTGTCCAATTTGAACACATTTCTAAGGAATCTAAAAATATTTATTTTTAAAATGAATTGCAGAATCAGGTAAACATAGGATATTGGGTTTTATAAGAAGTAAATTCATAGGGCTTTGTCTTTAACACCACGTGATTTAGGAAATTGAGAATTTGAAATTTGATATGGGTCAGAAAGCAAGAAGAAATAGCATGTATAATATGTAACCCAATTAACAAAACACCTGAGTATACAACTTTTAGTTGCATACTCAACACAAACAGAAAATGCATGTCATGTAATTCTAGGATGTTGTGTATGGAAACCCATGCTTTGATTTCTATACTAGAATTTTTAAATGAGTAATACCAATATTAGTTATTGAATATAAAACTATAGTACTTTACTATGGGTTTTAGATCTCATAGAGTGTATCAAAGTGAAAACTAAATAAAAGTTAAATGAAAGTATATGCATTCTTAACTCCATTAACTCCATTAACCAGCCACTAAGCACTCTTCCTAGATTAAATCTTTTACTCTAATCATACATGGAACTAACTCATTTTATTAAAAAATGCTTTAGTTTTCTTTATATACCTTAAAAACATATCATTAAATAAAAAGAAGAAGAAGAAGTTTAAAATAGGGGATGGATAGATGGCTCAGTGGTTAAAAGCATATAATGTTCAGGCAGAGGACCTAAGTTTGAGTCCCAGCACCCATATCAGGCAGCACCCAAAGGCAAAGGCTTGTAACTCTTAAGTCCAGGTGAAATGACATCCCTCTGTCTCCTCCTACACACACACACACACACACACACACACACACACACACACGTATGTATATATATAATATTTTTAAAGGAACTTTAAAATAAAGTTCAAAGCACATTTCTAAGTTGACAGCCAAAGCACGTGGGTACCATTCCTACATTCCCTGCTAGAGTTATATGATATTTTGGATACAGTGAAGGGGTCATATTTAAAATATGGAAAAGGGATCACATTTCTGGGTTGAGCAATAGTCTCTACTAGATTGACACATGCTACAAACTGATTCGAAGCTTCCACAGAGTATCAATTTAGCAATTTAGTCAGTCAGCAAAGCTCTCCAGATTTGTGGCTGGTATTTACTGATAGAAAAGAGAACGAGATAGAAAATTGAAGCTGCAATATACTGTGTGGTGGGAATGGAATCAGTACTATCTGTGATTTTTTTTTCTCCCATCATTTCTTGTGTTATCAAAAATTCCAGATTGCATAACAACAAAGTTACACTTCAACTAGCAAAAAGCAGGCAGCAGCAAAGCCACACAGTAGCAAGAATTTCTTCTTCCTCATCCTAACAGTGTCAGCTCTTACAGGATCTTCCTAAACTCTGTGAGCCTCAGTTTCCATAAGTGTGGAAAATAGGGCATCTTGTTCTCCAAACTCATGTATGGAATTAGGTATCTGGTGTGCCACTAAACTTTGACCTTTTGTTAATGTGATTTTATATTGTTTTCCAAATAAATGTGTATATACAGCATATAAGATATAGAACTTACATTTGTGGCATAAGGAAAATAACCAAAATATCATACTGCAGACAAAAGCAAGGTCATGCTACAAGGATGCAAAGGGATTAAGTGAGATAGGACAAAAGACTAGTCACCATATTGATGGGAATGCTTCGCTCTTCTTAGGAAGGTCTTCAAAGTGTGGAGGTTCTGTAAATGTGCACGGAAGACGTGAGACAACCGTCAGCATCTGGGATGTTTTCAACAGACTATCATTTGTTCCAAGACAGCATCCAAAAAAAAAAAAACAGTTTGGTTTTATCCAGGCTGATCCTGTACCCACAGGAAGCATCATCTATAAATTAAAGAGTTTTCATATACTTAGGGAAACTGGAGAAAGCAATTCTACAATCCTAATGACTGTGCTTTTGAAGTTGCTCAGTGGGGATAGCGCCAGCCTAGCACACATGCCAATGCCAGTCTATGGGACAAGTGTGACTGGAAATTCTATATCAAGCTTTGAAATGATGTACATGTATTAGTGCTTGAATTTGAACAAATAGTATACAGCAACTGAATATAGAATAACACTGATTGAGTTTCGGGGGCTGTTTGTTTGTTTGTTTTGGGTTGGTTTGGGGGTTTATTGATTTTTGTTGTTTTGTTTCTGTTTTTGTTTGTTTGCTTGCTTGTTTGAGTCAAGATTTTTCTGAGTAGCCTTGATTGTCCTGGTACTCACTCTGTAGACCAGGTTGGTCTCAAACTTTGAGATTCACCTGCCTCTGCCTCCCAAGTGCTTGGATTAAAGGCAGGCACAATAACACATGGATGAAATAAAATTTTTAAAAAGCCTGATACTCAAATCTCTGATTTCAAGCAAATGTTTAATTAAAGAACAAAAATTTAAATATTAGATGATTTGGAACTTCATTATCTTACACCTTCCATGGTATTTTAACTGGGAGAAAAATAAATAAAACAAAGAAAACCTCTGAGGCAGTTTTCTCTCTCTTTTCCTCACTTCTCTTTTCTCCTCCATTCTCCCTTTACCTCTTCTCCTCTCCTCTCTTCTCCTCTCCTCCCCCAACCACCTCTCCTCTTCTCTTCCTTGTGCTCCCTCCCTCTCTTCTTTCTCTCCTATATGTCTCTATCTGTCTCTCTGTCACTGTCTCTTCCTCCATCCCTGAGTGTAATACTCCTGTTACCGGTGGCCTTGTGACCAGGATCCATGTCATGTATTTCCAGGTCCCTGGCCCCTTAGTCAAAGAATTGAAATAAAGGCTCACACAGAATACAAAAGTAGTAAGTTAACTTTATTCAAAGAAAAAGAAAAGGCAAGTCAAAAACAATGTCAAAGGTGAGAGGTAGCCCATGAGTGAGTATACTCAAGGCCCCAGGTTACTGCCCGGGTCTTGTTTTTGTAAAATTTTAAAAGGCAGAGTTTGATTGCTAGGGCTGTTGTATGAGTGATTCTCTAGATTGATTGACAAATTAAAGTTATATAACCTCTCATGTGTATCCTTTCTCATAATGCATCTAATTCGAATCATATTCACACACCCATTTGTGTCTAAGCTTAAGATGGTAAATAGGCTCTCTTTCTAAAAGTTCACTTTGAGGATGCAGTTTGTTTCTTGAACATGCACTCAAAACTACTTCAGACCAAAGAAGCCTCTCTCTACCTGGACACAACTACAGAGCTGTTGAATGTGATCTAATGTTGAGGACCGTACTGACCCACGTTTGAGGCTAAGTGCTCTGGTCAAGAGAGAGAGTAGAGATGGCGGGGCAAGAGATGAGAAGAATGGAGACAAAACAGCATGTGTGTAGTCAAATCTGGTTACTCCTTTATTCCCCTCTTCTACTCCTCTTGACTGTATTGACTCATATATTCTTACAAGGAAATACTGGGTATTTATAAGCACACACAGGAGAACACAGGTGAAAACATTTTACCACGTGCACTATGCAGCTGGGGTCACTAAACAGCAAAACAAGATATGTGGGATAAACAAGATATTTGTTAGAGTGTGCTCAGCTGTTGTAGGCTGCTGAAAAACCAAGTCTCTATCAGGGTAAAGGGTTCCACATGGCTGCAAAGATGATAGCTGCTTTCTAGCCACCAAAGTTGGCTCCCTACAATCTAAGTTTGAAGGTTGTTAGGGATGAAAAACCTATTCCAAAAAAACTGTTTAGAAAAGGTTGTGCATGCAGTTCAAGTTAGGGAAGGGTCCACAGTTGCTGACAGGTAGATGCATACATTGTTCAGAAAGGATGTACATGCACACTCTGTGTCAGCAAGGTTTTCTGGCTGCCACATTCATTATTGAAGAGGGATACATGATTGGCCCACGACAAGTAGAATCTCATGCTGATAAAGTATTTCATATTCCTTACCATGTCTCAGTCTCCCAAATACTAGGATTATAGACATGAGCCACCATACCTGGTTCTATGTCTTGCTTATTCTATAACTTTCTGTCTTGACCCTAGTTTCTATGGGCTTTTTTTGTTTTTTGTTTATTTGTTTGTTTGTTTACACTCCAGATTTTATTCCTCCCCATCCACCCTCAGACTGTTTCACATCCTATACCTCCAATCCAACCCCTGTCTCCACGAGGCTGATGCAACACCCACCACCGACCCTACCTGACCTCTAAACTCCCTGGGACCTCCAGTCTCTTGAGGGTTAGGTGCATCATCTCTGATTGAACACAGACCCAGCAGTCCTCTGCTGTATATGTATTGGGGGCTTCATATCAGCTGGTATATGCTGCCTTTTTGGTGGCTCCCTGTTTGAGAGATCTCAGGGGTCCAGATTAATTGAGATTGCTGGTCCTCCTACAGGGTCGCCCTCCTTCTCAGCTTCTTCCAGCCTTTCCCTAATTCAACCACAGAGGTCAGCAGCTTCTGTCCATTGGTTGGGTGCAAATATCTGCATCTGACTCTTTCAGCTGCTTGTGGGTCTTCCAGAGGGCAGTCATGATAGGTCCAATTTTGTGAGAGTTCCATAGCCCCAGTAATAGTGTCAGGCCTTGGGACCTCCCCTTGAGCTGGATCCCACTTTGCCCCTGTCACTGGACCTTCTTTTCCTCAGGCTCTTCCCATTTCTATCCCTGTAGTTCTTTCAAACAGGAAGAGCTATGGGTCAGAATTTTGACTGTGTGATGGCAACCCCATCCATCACTTGATGCCCTGTCTTCCTGCTGGAGGTGGGCTCTACAAGTTCCCTCTCCCTACTGTCCTGCATTTTGTCTAAGGTCCCTCCCTTTGAGTCCTGAAAGTCTCTTACTTCCAGGTCTCTGGTGCATTCTGGAAGGTCCCCCAATCTCCTACCTCCCTAGGTTGCCTGTTTCTATTCTTTTGGCTGGCCTTCAGAGCTTCAGTCCTTTTCCATCACTCAATACCAGATCAGGTTCCCTTCTCCCTCCACTAAGCCCCATCCACTTTACCTCCCAGGTCCCTCCCTCCCCTCCCCCCATTTGTGATTGCTTTCTTCTCCCTCCCAAGTGGAACTGAGGTGTCCTCACTCAGGCCCTTCAGCTTGTTGACCTTTTTGAGTTCTGTGGACTTTGTCTTGAGTATTATATACTTTTGGTGGGGGGCTAATACCCACTTATTGGTGGATACATAGCATGCATGTCCTTTTGAGTCTGAGTTGATATTTTGGATCTGGATGATATTTTCTAGTTCTAGCTATTTGCTTCCAAAACTCAGGATGTCCTCGTTCTTAATAACTGAGTAGTATTCCATTGTGCAAATGAACCACATTTTCTGTATCCATTCTTCTGTAGTGGGAGATCTGGATTGTTTCCAGCTTATGAACACAGTCAAACACATGGCCCTGTGGCATGGTGGGGCATCTTTTGGGTAAATCCCCAAGAGTGGTATTGCTGGGTTTTCAGGTAGGTCAATAGAATGGCTGAGGGAGTCTCCATCCCTGACCTCAAGCTTTACTACAGAGCAATAGTGATAAAAACTTCATGGTGTTGGTACAGACACAGACACAGTGACTGATGGAATAGAATTGAAGACCCAGAAATAAAAGCACACACTTATGGACACTTGATCTTTGGCAAAGATGACAAAAATATACAATGGAAAAAAGAAAACATCTTCAATAAATGGTGCTGGTCTAACTGGCTGTCTGTATGTAGAAAACTGAAAATAGACCCATACTTGTCACTTTGCACAAAGCTCAAGTCCAAGTGGATCAAGGACCTCAACATAAAACCAAGTACACTGAATTTAATAGAAGAGAAAGCCTCAAACTCATTGGTATAGGGGAAAACAAGAATTGATAAATGGGACCTCATGAAACTGGAAAGCTTCTGTAAGGCAAAGGACATAGTCAAAAAGACAAATTGGAAAAAAATTTTCACTAACCACACATCTGATAAAGGGCTAATATCCAAAATATATAAAGAACTTAAGAAGCTAACCACCAAAAAAAAAAAAAACAAAAAAACAAAAAAACAAACAAAAAAAAACCAATCAAAAAATGGGGTATAGAACTAAACCGAGAATTCAAAACAGTTTCTATGTATTTTAACATGAAAACACATGCCCACACACACACACCTAAGCTAGTGAGCACAAAGCTAGGAAGCCAGATAATAGTAATTATGAGAGTTTCATAATAATTAGAGACTATGTCTGTTAAGTCAAATCACCCTTCTATTCTTGTATGCATAATATTTGTATCTTTTCTTTAATTATTTTTTATTGGATATTTTATTTATTTACATTTCAGATGCCACCCTGTTTCTCCATTTCCCCTCCCTAGAAAAGCCCTATCCTACCCCCCCACCTCCTTCTTTTTGCTTTTATAGCATTTTAATTACATGCAAGTATTAAGGTCAGTTCTAGGTTGAGGAACTAGCAATACAATAGATGCAAATACTCAAGGATCAAGCAAGACAATAAACACAAATAATTAAAGAAAAAGCCAGACAATAAACAAGGTTCCATGAACACTCCCATGATCACTGTTTCTAAGGACTTATCAGGATGACTAAAATATCTGAGCCTACTTCCCTGTCCTAGCCCAAAGTCCTTTTCATGTCTGAAGTCTATTTCCTTGTTCTAGCCTAAAATTTAGATTCCTGCCTAAAATTACTTCTTTGTTCTAGCCTAATATTTAAATTTTTACCTGAAATTACTTCTTTGTTCTAGCCTAATGTCAGATTTCTGCCTGAAGCCCACTTTCTTGTCCTTGGCCAATGTCATATTCCTGCCAAGCAGCCCATTTCCTTGTCCTTGACCCATGTCAGATTTTTGCCAAGCAGCCCCAAAGCTCTCCGCCTCTCCCCCTTTTTCATTTCATAAACAAGACTGAGCCTGTCTTAGGTCATTCTGACAAGAATGCCTTCCTTACCCATCATGGAATATGCATTATCAAAAGCAATGCACTTATGTCTTAGGTTGGTAAGGCTCTGTGCAGAATCTTACCTGTCCTTGGCTTGACAGCCTGTTAATTTAATAACTCTGTTCTGGGTGTCCATTTCCAGGTTCAAGCCATGTACTTTGGCTGCCAACATGTTGATGTTGTTAAAGACAAGCTTTAACTTGATGGGAAGGAATAAAAGTATTTCCAGAACAAAGGGGGCTAACATGATCAAGCTATATATGCCATTCTTGAAACTTGACCAAAATAGAAATACTGACCTCAGGCCATGGGTAATTTTATCAGCAGTGTCTTCTGCATCAGTTCTCTTTTTCTATCCTTAAGTGGTACCCTGTATACCTATTTTCAAATATATGATGGATACCAGCAAGATTGATGCAATCCACACTGCCTCATGCTCTACCCAACAGTGCCCTGAGATTCCTTCTCTGGTTTCTCACTTCCTCATCTTTCTCCACCTACCACTCATCTCAGAACTGACAGATTTTCTTTAAGCAGATATCTCACTTTTTCCTACCTGAAAGGCTAGGACTAATTTTTAATAGCAAGTCTCAGAATTACCTTTTATTTTCTTTTATTATAAATAAAGAACATGTGTCCTGTGTGGGACTGTGAAAGGATAGCTTGGTTTTTGGTGGAACACTGGCTAGAGATGGCCAGAGACCCTGCAAGGGATGGCATACATTTCGCCACCCTCCCAGACTCCAGGCTCCTGACACACAGCCAAAGACCTCCATTGATTGTGCCTTTCAGTCATGTAGGGCAACACCCCTACCAGCCCCTCCACAGATAAAGGGCTTGACTACAGGCCTCAGCCTTAAGAGATTTCCATATTAATGAGATACCTAAGGGCCAGAGGGTGTAGGCAATTAAGCATTCCTTCCCAGACCCTCCTCCCTGCTTCTTCCCTATTTAACTCAGGTTTGCCCTGAGGAGAGGGGAGAGGGGCATGGTAGAGCCACATTCACTTTCCACCATGACAATAAACCTTCCTTGTGTCTTTGGGGCCTGCCATGGAGAACCATGGAGGGGGCCTTAGACTACAGAGCCCCTGTTAATCTCCCACTGAGGACTTCTCTATGTTCCTGCCATAGGCCACCAACTCAACTAAGCTAGCTGACCCAGCCAAGCGAGTGCTATAACCAAGAGTCTCCTATTCGCAGGGTGCTGCTGGAACTTCTCCCTCACCCCTCTCGGCTATTAGCCAGTCCAACCCGTATGCCCTCCATCTGAGTTCTTCCGTGGCTCCCAGCAGCCTCTGAGAGCCCGAGGACAGAGACCACCGGACTCCTAGTCAGCTGCGTAGGCCCAGAGACCCACACTCAGGAGCTCTACCCCCATGGGATCTCGACATGCCTGGGCAGAGCCAGCATCTTCTCAGCCCAGGGTCCACCCAGCGCCACGTGAAGTGAACTTAATCAAATTTCTGCGCTTCTGCTCCCCAGAGCCTGAGTTCCAGCCACCTGAGGCTGCAGACTCGCAGGAAACACAACAGCCCAACAGGACCTATGCCCACGCACATGAGTTATAGTCCCCCAGTCCTATTTTTCTATTTTTAAATAAATCTTAAAAGTTTTTTCTTTCATCATGATTACAAGCGTGTGGGTTCTTTAGTGAGCACAGTATATATACTGAAGATAACTGGTCCCTTGTAGACTTCAATTCGTTTTTTTCCCTGAGAGTACCCTTAGGTAAGCAGCTTGAGAGCAGGCGGGTGCTCTAAATCACTACAAACAAGAAAAGAAATGTGTTTGTGAGTAAGTTGTTTATTTATTATATAGAGCCTTAGAAGTTATATTTAGAATGAGCATCACTGCTTAACCATGTCTGTGCGATGTTTTAAGTGCTTCCTTCTCCATGTCACTACACCCACTCAAATCTGTGACATGTTCAAGTAAATTACAGAACTCTAAGGCATGTTTACAGGGTATCCGTGGCAATGCAAATCATCCACTCAGACAACTGATCTTTTCCCTGTGAAATCTTGGATCACACATGTCTCTGGGCTGCAAATAGTCACACCCTACTCATTAATATTTTTCCAGTGAGATGAAATAGGAAGAAGAGGAAATAGAAATTTTTCTTTTTAGACGAAAAATAAGGATGAGGAGGGATTGGTCAACAGACTGAAACTCTTCAGACAAATCTAAATATAGTGGTGTTTCAGATGCTCCTGGAAGGGAAAAACAGAGAAGCTCTGCCTCATACCTATCTCTCCAAGCTCCCATCTCTAGACCACTTTACTCTAGAATCTCAGCTAAGAGCCTTTTCTGGGCTAATTCCCAGCCAGGGAGGAGGAAGGAAAAAGAAGTCCCGTATCTAAAGAGCCCCTAGGTCTCATGAAGAAACCAAGGCACTAAGTAGAATGATGATTAAAATTCCACATGCAGAGAAGCATGCCAGAGATGTCTACAGAGTGTTTTGGTCTCATCAAAGTTATAGCACTGGGAGAAGTCAGAGAAGGATTCTTAGAAACAGTGACATGTAGCTGAAAATAAAGTGTTTCATGAAATAAGTGCCAGGAAAGCCCAGTTTTCCTTCTTAGTTTTCCCAGAATATCTCCAATGCTACCAGCCCAACAGGATATTTCTTTAGGATGAATCATGAGAATCATAGGCATCTGCCAAGTGGCATCTCTAATAGCATTGCTAAGGAGAGCAATTAACTCACAATTTTCCTTTATTACTGCACTCATGCGCGTAATTAAATATTCTTAACATACTTATTTCACAGCATTTTATGAAGAATGATAAGACTGTGTTGCCTTATGCTAATGATAATATAATTGGCCAAGAGTTTCACACGCTTTGATGTATTCTTTCTAAAATTATTCAAAAATTAAACTTTAATGTCAGTTTAAGATTCCACCAAGGCTCTTCCCCTTAAGCATCACTGCTTGTTTTTATTTCCCAGTGGAAAAACATCTTGAGGGGTTTGCCTTGGGTACATGTTTTCAAATTTACCATATATGTGTAATGATACATATCATTAATTTATCTATCATTAATATATTTAATGTCATTATGTCATTAAGGAGCCCAATGGTTCCTCAAAAAAAAAAACATTCCTAAGGGATTTTGCCACTTTTCACACTTTGCTTTGAGTGTATGGTAAATAGCTCTTGTCAGGAAATCTGGACTCTAAAGCTTTTGAATATGTACATCATACCCTGAGCAGGAAACCCAACAAAACTGATTCCTTCTCAGAACTATTCAAGATGATGCTCAAAATTATCTTCAAGCTATGAGTAAAAGATGTAAAACACAAAGAAGTTTAATGTTTAGACTTTTTTTATGCAATCTGTCTTGCTATATATGCAAATATTCCAAAATTAAAAAATCCAAAATCTGAAACAATTCTGTCCTCAGTCATTTTACAAGAGATATACACAATTACTTGAATGATTTTATCTTTATCAGACATAAATAAAATATATGATATATGTGATATATTTGATATATAGAGAATACAAACTGTGTAAGTGTGTGTGTATGCATGTGTGCACATGTGATCACATGCTCAGGTATACATAAAGAGTTACATTTATATACTATTTATATACTATACTTTTTCAAATATAGAATTCACATATATACATGTAAAAACACAAGAAGAAAGATGTTAACATATGATGTAAATATTAGTGTAAAGACACAGTAAGAGTTGTTTAATCTTGTCTCATCTCTCTACTACAAATATCAAAAATACTTTCCCTCAAATCTTTTTCACAAAAAATATTTTTTTCCAAAATGTAATGTTCCAGCCTCAAAGTGTAGCTTGGTGAAGTCTATGGCAAACAGAATACAGGACATTCTAGGTTTCGTGTCCAACACCGAAACATAAAGTATCATTTCTAATACTAGATGTTTGAATAAAAATGTCCCTCATAGCCTCATAGATTTAAATACTTTGTCACCATGGAGTAACACTACTTAAAAGGATTAGGGTGCATGGCCTTGATGGACTAGGTGTGACTTTGATAGAGGAAATATGTCACTGAGGGGTCAAAAGCCCAAGCCAGGCTCAGTGTCTCTCTCTTCCTGATTCTATGAATCTGGATACAGAACTCGAAGCTCCTTCTCCAGCACATCTGCCAGTGTGCTGGCCAGGATTCCTGACATGTTGATAGTGGACTACACCACTGAAACTGTAAGTAAGCCCACAATCAAATAATTTCTTTTATAAATGTTGACATTGTCATAGAGAATTTACAGCAATAGAACACTTGCTAAGATACCCAGTAATATATTTTAGGCATCATCCTGGCTAAACACCACAATACCCCACATGTGCAGTCTTACACTCATTTTGAAAGTAAATGTCTGTAGCCTCTCTCATACTTTATGTATTTTCAGGCTCTGCTTGAGTCTTGTCAACGTGGCAGAACTAGCCTGACAGTGTGGCGATCTGACATTGGGTGATAATCATTCTTATAGTTTGGCTTTTTTAAGATCTATTTTATTTATATACACGTGTGTGCAGATGCATGTCAGAGTGTATTGTGCATATGCCTATATGCAGGTGCCTTCAGAGATCAGAAAAAATTTTAGATCCCTTGCAGCTAAAGTTATAAGCAGTTGTGAGCCACCCAATGTGAGCACTGGAAACTGATCTATAGTCTTCCGGAAGGGCAGTACCCATTCTTAACCCCTGAGCATCTTTCCAGTTGCAAAAATTTGCTTTTAGTCTCTAACATCTTACATGAAGTTGCAACCTGCTGCTTTTTAAGGTAAGTAAATTTAGCTTTAATATATTCTGTATTTCAGAGAGGAGTTTACATTTCATACCATATCTCTCTTATATCACAGATTCTTATCAATATCTCTTGATTACTATAATCCAATTTGTGCTAAAAATAATAATAATAATAATAATAATAATAATAATAATAATAATAATAATA
>JANHMN010000014.1:42579563-42604598 GCA_030674055.1 Rhabdomys pumilio | reverse complement strand
TCTCTCTGTCTCTCTGTCTCTCTGTCTCTCTGTCTCTCTGTCTCTCTCTCTCTCTCTGTGTGTGTGTGTGTGTGTCTATCTCTATTTCCCTTTCCCCCTCCTCCCCCTCCTCTCCCTCCTCTCCCTCCTCTCCCTCCTCCCCCTCCTCCCCTCTCTCTGTCCCTCTCTCCCCCCCTCAGTTCTTCTAAATATTTAATTGTAGGTCTCTCCATCTGTTCCCATCAGCTGCTGGAAGAAAACTCTCTGATGATGGCAATCTCACTGTTAAGATATACAAAGATTTATTTGCCAGATATGGGAGCACATTGTCTGTCTGTTTGTTTGTGTGTTTGTTTTATCTTGTTTTGTTTTTTTATATTTATTTTTCTCTCATGCAATACATTCTAACCTCAGTTTCCCCTCCCTCCACTCCTCCCATTTCCTCCCTACCTGTGCTCACCCCCAGATCCACTGCTCCTCTGTTTCCCTTCAGAAAAGAATGAGCCTCCCAGGGATATCAACCAATCCTGATATAACAAGATGCAATAAAACTAGGCATAAAGCTTCATATCAAGACTGGATGAGGCAATCCAGTAAGAGGAAAAGGTCCCAAGAGCCAGCAAGAGTCAGAAACACCCCACTCCCACTGTTAGGAGTCTCACAAGAACTTTAAGCTAAACAATCATAGCATGCATACAGAGAACCTGGGTCAGACCGATGCAGGTTCCATGGTTGCCACTTCAGTCTCTGGAAGCCCCTATGAGCCCTGCTTAGTTGACGCTCTTGACCCCAACACTTGGGAGGTAAACACAAGTGACTTTGAAGCAGTCTTAGACTACATAGTAAGTCCCAGGACAGCCAAAACAACAAACTGAGACAATGTGGCAAATACAGGACACAGGAATTTCATAAAGAATACTGACTCCTTTGACCAGAGGAAGGATGCTATTCCTACTTTTCCCACAATTATCAGTAACTGGCTGCTTCTGAGTTTTATTCTATAAATAGAAGAAAATCTATCTATCAAAACTGATAAATGAAAGATTGAAGCAGAACAGAAACAGGATTCTGAGGCTCCCTGACTTTTGCTTTCTCCTTTTTCTCTTGTACCAAAAGACAGCTGTAGAAAAACAGCAGCAGGACCCAAGTTCTCTAGAACACAGCATGACAACAAGCAGTAAGCTCTGCAATCTCACATGCCCCTCCCTACCATTGCATAATCATCTGTACACAGTCGTGACTTCTTCCCAAAAGTAGATGTTCGTGACCTTGGTGTAACAACTTGGCTGTTGTTCCATATATGTTGAGTGAACTAAATGGTATCTCTATGCCTGATGATTTAATTAGACTTTGAAAAAAGCAAATGTTTCTAAAACTTAAATCACTAATGTTTTAGCAACTAAGAAGACCAAGTGCTAGGCTTTTCTAAAGGCACCTTTGAACTTAACCCCATGTGGCTTTTGGTTCCTTTTTCTAATAGTCTCTTTGACCTCTGTATGTACTTGCTTCTTAATAATGCATGTGTAGCTGGCAGAATTGGATTGATTATCAGCACAAGCCAGAATGTCAAGGAGCTTTTCTCTTCGGGAGCCATCCCAAGCTGGGTTCTAACCCGGCTCTAAGACTTTGCTGTTCAGAGGACGGTGATCAAAACCATGAAGCTTATAATTTCCTCATCTAAGAGTGCAACAGAGATAAGTGACGAGGAAAAGATGGGCTTTGAAGTTTGCAAGAAATAACATGTCATGAACAGCAACTGACAACTATTTGGTACCTCATAAAGAATAACTAGAATAAGTATTTTTAAATGGTTAAAAATTAAGGAACAGATAAGCAGCAATCACAAGTACTATGCCTCTTTTTAAAGCTGTTTGTCTTACTTTTATTACTTTTGTGAATTGTGCATATGAATAGGTTCCATGTGCTATTTCTGTGCATGCCCACAACATGCACTGACCCTATTTCGCCTCCTTTTGTCCGCCCTTCCCATCAACCCACACTCCCCTCCCCACAGGTGACTATTGAGCATTCCGGTTGACTTTTTCAATTTTCCCTGTGAGAAAGACTGTGAGCTACTGTCTTTCTGTGTCTTCCTTATTTCATTGAAAATAATGTCATTCAATAATGTCATTGATTTTACTAAAAATAACAGAAAAATTTCACTATTGTTTGTGGCGGAATAAGTCTATTGTGCATACATATTGTATCTCTTTTTTAGAAAAGGAAAATCTAAGGTCTGGCAAAACAGCTCAGTGGGTGAAGATGAGGTTGGCATAAAAGCCTGACAACCTTGGTTGTCTGCATAAAGGAAGAAGAAAAGAATTGACTCTAACACATACAGACACATATGTAGACACACACATACATACACAGACACACATATACACAGACACATACATACACACACACATGTACACACATCACACATTACACAGACACATGTACACAGACACACATATACCACATACACATATACACTATGCACACTAATAATGGATAATTAATTAATTAAATCTTTAAAAGAATTTTCCTTTGCTTACGGTAGTTAAATTATAATGTATGCATCTACTAACTAGGTCAAGAAATATAACATACAAATACATACATCAGAAGACATAGGCTTAAGTCTCTCTAGAAATGAATTTTAAAGTTCAATAGTTATATTCCAAACAGAGACCTGTAAGCCTTCTGACCCAGACAAGTCATTGTTTGGGGGCTGCCTACTTTCTTCCCTTTAAGTAGTGTGAACAAATGCTGCAGTATGACCTGGAAAGTCCTGGTTTCTACATTTTGGCCCAATTACTGCACAGTTAGCACCAGTCTGAGATGCTTTTGTGCACTAAAGTGTATTTCACGTCATTCACGCAGATAGACCGCCCACTGCAAGAAAGCTGGCCTGATGTTTGTCTTCCCGTAAATGTGTTAAATCTTCTTACAAATGTGCCCTTGTTGTCACACACTGGTGCTGTATGTGTAACTGGACACTTACAAGTGAGTATAATGTCTGTAATTATATGCTATACAAGTAAGCCAGAAAATTCATCAGATTATCAGGTAGTGTTACCAAGTAGGAAATAATAGTAATGATAATACTGGGAAATAATAGTAATGATAAAAATGGGATTAACACATTGAACATTAAAGGCAATATTGGGTTCCAATGTTTATTAGAACTTATCACTGTACCATATAATGCAATGACCTCAACCTTTCTATGGCCATGGATAATATAGCTCCTTAAAAAGTGAAAGAAACTGAAAATTTACTACCTTGACATTAATAAATGGAGGAAGCATTTTCTTTATGACAACGATTTGGAAGAAATTCCTATGAGTCTTGGCTGGAAAATGATTTATTTGATGAACACATTAACTTTGTGATCTTTCTTGTTCTGGGGCTCATTAAGGTAAAGGCAGAGATGTTATTAAGTATTAAAATTTAAAACAAATTGTTTCACTTTAAGTTTTACCAGGTAGTTTTGTTTTAATGTTGATAGAGTATGCTAAACAAACTTACATAGTTTAAATGTTCAAAGTTTCTTCTTAATATTGGCAGAAGCCAGCATGCTCTATAAATAAATCACCTTTAGCAGAAGAGGAGGAGAGGGAAGCACAGAGACTCTGGGGGACCATTACTTAGTGAGGAATGGTAAGGGACAAAATACTGCTGGCTCCCTGGGTGATAAAAATGTAACTGCTTTATACTGCATTGTATTTCATCAGATTCCTTCCTCTTTTCCCAAGTAGTCCCCTGACCCACATATTAATATTCTGAGTCATTTCAAAACATAGCAGACAAGGGAGGAGATATTAATAATAAATGAAGCATCCAGGACTTTCTACTTCTCCAGTTCTCCTCCCAAGTACTCCACGTGATGTCTGTTGTTGCACAACATCCCTTGAAGGAGGATACAGATGCTTATCACTGTTCCTGCTGTGTGTTTAAAGATGTCATGGGGAAAGCAGAATAAATTATTACATGCGGTGGCAGCTCAACTGCGATTACAATTCTTGTCCTTCTTTGTGAAGGAAAAAGAGAGATGAGATATAGGGAGAATTTGAACTGATCACCTAAGAGACTGGGGTTGGACTTCTACAGTAGAGCACGTGATTAGCTTGCCTAGGGCCAATCCTCAGCACTGCAAAATGAAGTAATGATTTGAGTGTTTGAAATGATAACACTTTTAATACATTTAATAAAGCATACATTCCAATTCCTATCTTATAATGTCATGTGTGCACATAGGTTTTATATATATATATTTGTATTTAGCATTCATAAGATGAAATCATCCTATACATTTCATTTTATAATATATTCCTCTCAGATTATAAAGCATTGTAAATAACATCACCCATCTACATCAGTATTTGAGACAACTGTTATATACTTGACACATACTTGTATCCTAATGAATAAGAAATGCATTTTGGGGAAAGCTTACATAAAATCCACACATGTATATACATCTTTGAAAAGTAAGGATAGGCCATGCCAGGTCTGCTCCTTCCCTGACACCGGACTCCTCCTGAGACATCCTAGAGGGCACACTGAACCCAGAGTGGTAGGTAAGAAGACCCAAACACTGCCCTACACCCATAGCTGGGTGGGAGAGTGCTCAGAATCCAACAGAAACCCAAACTCTTCCCTGCGGAGTGGCGCTCCCCTTCCACCCCTCTCCAGGATCTGAGGCCTGGTGCAGACCCGCGCCAGGTCCACTCCTGTGTGGACACCGGACTCCTCCCGAGACAACCTAGAGGGTCTACTGAACCCACAGTGGTAGAGGGTCCATTGAACCTAGAGTAACAGAGGTACCACTGAATCCAGAGTAGCAAAGGAACAACTGAACTCAGAGCAACAGATCGCATATACCGAGACATCCTAGAGAAACCACTGCACTCAGAGCAGTGGACCCCTTATGCTGAGACAACCTAGAGAAGACACTGCTCTCAGAGCAGTGGGCACTTGCTCCTGAAACATCCTAGAGGAGACACTGCACCCAGAACAGCAAACACCTAGCTGGTCTGCTACCTTGGAGGCACCATATCCTGAGGCATCCTAGAGGTACCACTGTACTCAAAGCAGCTGGAGAAGATTACAGAGACATCTGGACAGTGAGGAGATCAGAAACAAGCAAGATAACTGGAAAGGCAGACTTCAGTCAGAGACAGCAGGTACAGGTAGCGCTAGAGTTAACCAGATGGCGAAAGGCAAGTGCAAGAACATAAGCAACAGAATCCAAAGTTACATGGCATCATCAGAACCCAGTTCCCCGATCATAGCAACCCTGAACACCCCATCACACCAGAAAAGCAGGATTCAGAATTAAAATCACTTCTCATGACAATTATAGAGAAATTTAAGAAGGACATAAATAACACTCTCAAAGAATTTAAGGAGAACACTGGTAGACAGATAGAAGCCCTTAAAGAGGAAACATAAAAATCCCTTAATGAATTGCAAGAAAACACAACCAAACAGGTGAAGGAAATAAACAAAACCATCCAAGATATAAAAATGGAAGTAGAAACAGTAAAGAAATCCCAAAGGGAGACTACCCTAGAAATAGAAAACCTAGGAAAAAGATCAGGAGTCATAGACGCAAGCATCATCAACAGAATACAAGAGATAGAAGAGAGAATCTCATGCACAGAAGATACCATGGAAAACATAGACACAACTGTCAAAGAAAATGTGAAATGCAAAAAGTTCCTAACACAAAACATCCAGGAAATCCAGGACACAATGAGAAGAACAAACCTAAGGATAATAGGAATAGATAAGGGTGAAGACTCCCAACTTAAAGGACCAGTAAATATCTTCAACAAAATTATACAGGAAAAGTTCCCTAACCTAAAGAAAGAGATATCCTTAAATATACAAGAAGCCTACAGAACCCCAAATAAACTAGACCAAAAAAGAAATACCTCCCGTCACATAATAATCAAAACATCAAATATACAAAACAAAGAGAAAACACTAAAAGTAGTAAGGGAAAAAGGCAAAGTAACATATAAAGGTAGAACCTATAAGAATTACACCAGATTTCTCACCAGAGGCTATAAAAGCCAGAAGATCCTGGACTGATATCATACAGGCCCTAAGAGAACACAAATGCCAGCCCATACTACTATGCCCAGCAAAACTCTCAATCAATATTGATGGGGAAACCAAAATATTCCATGACAAATCCAAATTTACACAATATCTTACCACAAATCCAGCACTTCAAAGGATAATTGGAGGAAAACTTGAACACAAGGAGGGAAACTACAACCTAGAAAAAGCAGGAAAGTAATCCTCCAACAACCCAAAAGAAGGTAGCTATACTCCATTGCCAATAAGAAAAATAACAGAAAACAACATTCAATTTTTTTTAATATCTCTTAATATCAATGGACTCAATTCTCCAATAAAAAGACATAGACTATCAGACTGGATACATAAACAGGACCCAATATTTTGCTGCATACAGGAAACGTAGCTTTGTGGAAAAGACAAACACTACGTCACAGTAAAAGGTTGAAAAACAAACTTCCAAGCAAATGACCCCAGGAAACAAGCTGGAGTAGCCATTCTAATATCAAATAAAATCAATTTACAACCAAAAGTAATCAAAAAAGACAAAGAAGGTCACTTCATAATCATCAAAGGAAAAATGTACCAAGAGGAACTAGAAATTCTGAACATCTATGCCCCAAATGCAAGGGCACCCACATACATAAAAGAAACTTTACTAAAACTTAAAGCATATATTACACCCCACACAATAATAGTGGGAGATTTCAACACCCCACTCTCAGCTATGGACAGATAGTGGAAACAGAAACTAAAACAAGACACAATGAAACTAACAGAAGTTATGAACCAATTGGACTTAACTGACATCTATAGAACTTTTCATCCTAAAACAAAAGAATATACCTTTTTCTCAGCACCTCATGGTACCTTCTCCAAAATAGACCATATAACTGGTCACAAAACAGGCCGCAACAAATAGAAAAAGATTGAAATAATCCCTTGTACCCTATCAGACCACCATGGACTAAGACTTGTCTTTGACGTGGACAAAAACAACGGAAAGCCCACATACACGTGGAAACTGAACAATGCTCTACTCAATGATAACTTGGTCAAGGAAGAAATAAAGAAAGAAATTAAAGATTTTTTAGAATTTAATGAAAATGAGGACACATCATATCCAAACTTGTGGGACTCCATGAAAGCAGTAATAAGAGGAAAAATCATAGCTCTAAGTGCCCACAAAAAGAAACTGTAAAGAGCGTACACTAACAACTTTACAGCACACTTGAAAGCCTTAGAACAAAAAGAAGCTAATATACCAAAGAGGAGTAGATGGCAGGAAATAATCAAACTCAGGGCTGAAATCAACCAAATTGAAACAGAAAGAACTATACAAAATATCACCAAAACCAGCAGCTGGTTCTTTGAGAAAATCAACAAGATAGACAAACCCATAGCCAGACTAACCAAAGGGCACAGAGACAGTACTCAAATTAATAAAATCAGAACTGAAAAGGGAGACATAACAAAAGAAACAGAGGAAATTAAGAAAATTGTCAGATCCTACTACAAAGGCCTATACTCAACAAAATCGGAAAATCTGGATGAAATGGACAATTTTCTAGATAGATACCAGGTACCAAAGTTAAATGAGGAGCAGATAAACCATCTAAACAGTCGCATAACCCCTAAAGAAATAGAAGCACTCATTAAAAATCTTCCCACCAAAAAAAGTCCGGGACCAGACAGTTTTAGTGCAGAATTATATCAGACCTTCCAGGAAGACCTAATACCAATTCTCCTCAAACTATTCTACAGTATAGAAACAGAAGTAACAATACCCAATTCATTCTATGAAGTTACAATTACTCTCATACCTAAGCTTCACAAAGACCCAATAAAGAAAGAGAACTACAGACCAATCTCTCTTATGAATATTGATGCAAAAATACTCAATAAAATTCTCACAAACTGAATCCAAGAACACATCAAAGCAATCATCCATCATGATCAAGTAGGCTTTATCCCAGGAATGCAGGGATGGTTCAATATATGGAAATCCATCAATGTAATCCGCTACATAAATGAACTCAAAGAAAAAAACCACATGATCATCTCACTAGATGCTGAGAAAGCATTTGACAAAATCCAACATCCCTTCATGTTAAAAGTCTTGGAAAGATCAGGAATTCAAGGTCCATATCTAAACATAGTCAAAGCAATATACAGCAAGCCAGTAGCCAACATCAAACTAAATGGAGAGAAACTTGAAGCAATCCCACTAAGATCAGGGACTAGACAAGGCTGCCCACTCTCACCCTACCTATTCAATATAGTACTGGAAGTCCTAGCTAGAGTGATTAGAAAACAAAAGGAAGTCAAAGGAATACAAATAGGAAAGGAAGAAGTCAAAATTTCACTATTTGCAGATGACATGATAGTATACTTAAGTGACCCTAAAATTTCCACCAGAGAACTCCTAAACCTGATAAACAACTTCAGTAAAGTGGCTGGATATAAAATCAACTCAGACACATCAGTAGCCTTCCTATACTCAAAAGATAAACAGGCTGAGAAAGAAATTAGAGAACTGACACCGTTCACAATAGTTACAAACAATATAAAGTATCTTGGAGTGAACCTAACCAAGCAAGTGAAAGATCTGTATGACAAGAACGTCAAGTATCTGAAGAAAGAAATAGAAGAAGATCTCAGAAGATGGAAAGATCTCCCATGCTCCTGGATTGGCAGGATTAATTTAGTAAAAATGACCATCTTTCCAAAAGCAATCTATAGATTCAATGCAATCCTCATCAAAATTCCAAATCAATTCTTCATAGAGATAGAAAGAGCAATTTGCAAATTTATTTAGAATAACAAAAAACCCAGGATAGCGAGAACTATTCTCAACAATAAAAAAACTTCTGGGAGAATCACCATCCCTGACCTCAAACTGTACTACAGGGCAATAGTAATAAAAACTGCATGGTATTGGTACAGATACAGGCAGGAAGATCAATGGAATAGAATTGAAGATCCAGAAATGAATCCATCACACCTATGGTCACTTGATCTTTGACAAAGGAGCTAAAACCATCCAGTGGAAAAAGCATTTTCAACAACTGGTGCTGGATTAACTGGAGGTCAGCATGTAGAAGAATTCAAATCAATCCATTTTTATCCCCTTGTATAAAGCTCAAGTCCAAGTGGATAAAGGACTTCACATAAAACCAGATACACTGAAACTAATAGAAGAGAAGGTGGGGAAGACCCTCGAATACCTAGGCACAGGGGAAAAGTTCCTGAACAGAACATCAATGGCTTATGCTCTAAGATCAAGAATTGACAAATGGGACCTCACAAAATTGCAAAGCTTCTGTAAGGCAAAGGACATTGTCAATAAGACAAAACGTCAACCAACAGATTGGGAAAAGATCTTAACCAATCCTACATCTGATACAGGGCTAATATCCAAGATATACAAAGAACTCAAGAAATTATACTCCAGACAACCAAATAACACTATTAAAAAATGGGGTACAGAGCTAAACAAAGAATTCTCAACAGAGGAAACTCGAATGGCCAAGAAGCATCTTAAGAAATGCTCAATATCCTTAGTCATCAGGGAAATGCAAATCAAAACAACCCTGAGATACCATCTCACACCAGTCAGAATGGATAAGATCAAAAACTCAGGTGATAGTAGATGCTGGTGAGGATACGGAGAAAGAGGAACACACCTCCATTGTTGGTGGGATTGAAAGCTGGTACAACCACTCTGGAAATCAGTCTGGCGGTTCCTCAGAAAACTGGACATAGCATTACCTGAGGATCCAGCTATACCACTCCTGGGCATATACCCAAAAGACGCTCCAACATATAACAAGGACATATGCTCCAGCATGTTCATAGCAACCTTATTTATAATAGCCAGAAGCTGGAAAGAACCAAGATGTCCCTCAACAGAGAAATGGTTACAAAAAATGTGGTACATCTACACAATGTACATCAGCTATTAAAAATAATGAATTCAAGAAATTTATAGTTAAATGGATGGATTTAGAAATTATCATCCTGAGTGAGTTAACCCAATCACAAAAGAACACCAAGACGGGGTTGAAAACTTATAGTCTCATAGCCAATCCTGGCTATTTACTTTGAGAGAAAAGATTTGAGTGGATGGTTTTTAGCTGACATTCATTCTAAAGCCAAGAAAAAAGCCTGGTTCAGAACTAAGTGTTTTAGATAGGAGAGATGACAGAGGTTCTGGTTAGTCAACAAATGATGGACTGGGTATTAGGACTATCTTGTACCTCAGTGGTACAAAATGGTATTATTATGCTCTAATTGTGTTTTGAGAGAAAAGTTTTATTTTAACAGGAAGGGTGATATGTAGGAGGAGCTAAGGTGAGAGGAGTATGGGGAGGAAGACGAGGAGGAGAAGAAGGAGAGGAGAAGCTAGGTGATGAGAGAGAGAAAGAAAGGGGAGAACATGGAGGCAGATGTTCACGTGTCTCCACCAGTCAAAGATAGTTGATATATCTAGGTTGGGTATTGGGTTACACTTCTGATTGAGCATTATCAAACTTATAAAGCCTTTGATTAACATTTTTTTTTAAAAATTGTATAAAAGCAAAAAGGGAAAGGGGCCATGAGACAGGGGTTTTCTCGGGAGGGAAATTGGGGAAAGGGGATGACATTTGAAATGTAAATAAAATATCCAATAAAAAATAAAAAGAAAAGATAAGTAAGGATAGGACTGGATAGCTATCCCAGTAAGAGGGTTACTCTGTTTGTATGAAGAACTGAGTTCAGAACCCCAGTACCCACATAAAATGCCAGACATGGCTGTAACTGCTGCAATCCCAGAACCTAATGGAGGGTATAGGGGAGAGATAAGAGGATACCAACTGGTCTCCATAAAGTCAGCCTAGACTAAACAACAAGTTTCCATCTTGGTGAAATACTCTGTCTCAAGGACAAGTAAAGCAGAATGATGAAGAAAGACACCTGATATCTTGTTGTGGATTCCACTTGGACTGAACTTCCTTGGTTGAAATACTGAACACTGAGGTGCATGAAATACACACACATACACACACAGACACACACACACATACACGTGTGTACACACATACACATACAAACATACACACACACATGCACACACATGCACACACATGCACACACACATATATACACACACATACACACACACCCACATGCACACATTTGCATGCACACACACATATACACACACATACACCCACATGCGCACACACACATATATACACACACATACACACACCCACATGCACACACACACATACACACACACATGCACACACATACACACCCACATACACAAACAAATACAGAAAGAAATCCCTCATAACAATGTAATTTCATTGCCTTCACCAAAAGATTACTGAGCAATGCCATAGACCTATTAATAATAACATACATGGAAGACAGAATCCTCATATTCAAGCAGCAAAAACTCAGGAAAAGTGGGAAAACGACACAGAAGCTGCAGTTCTAACCATTTTCCTGAATGTGTCATGAAATCTTTACAGCTGGAGGAAATTCCATTATGTGTATGTAGTATGTTCTCTTTATTCGTTCATCTGGAGAAAACCATCTATTCTGGTCCATAACTTGATAACTATAAACAGTACGACAATAAACGTGGCCCAGCAATTTGAGATCCTTCATGAGTGTATCTAAGTGTAGTAAAGATAGATAATAGGTACTTCTATTTGAAGTTTCACTTAGCAAACTCCATACAGACTTCTCTGCTAGCTGTCCTCGTTTATAGTCACACCACAGATTAATACAGGTTCCTCTGTGTGCCTCTTCTGATAGTGTTTATTGATGTTGTTTTTCTTGACAGTAGCCATTCTGACAGGTTTAAATTTGCCTGATGGTGGATGATATTTTATGCTTTCCATTTATATCTCTTCCTTTGAGAATTACATGTTCAATTGGATGAACTTGGAGATTTGTTATTTCATTATTAGGGTTCTTTATAAGTTCTGCATATTAATATTAATCACGTGTCACATGTATAGTTGTCAAATATTTTCTCTTCACACTGTTTACTGTGCTGTTCATAAACATTTCAATTTCATGAAATTTTATTTTCAATTCTTACTTATTTCCTCTGATACTAGAGTCCTTTGCATAAATCACTTGGCTGGACTTACTTCTTGAAGTGTTTTACTAATGTTTCCCTCTAGAATTCTCAGGGTTTCAGGTCTTCCATTAAGGCCTCTGACCCACTTTGGGTTGATTTTTATGCAAGGTCTGAGACGCGGATAAGGTTTCCATCATATACGAGTGGATATCCAGTTTTCCCAGCACCATTTATTCAAGGGGCTCTCAGTTCTCCAGTGTGTAGTTTCTGTTTTGTTTTGTTTTGTTTTGTTTTGTTTTGCTTGTTTTGTTTTGTTGTTATTGTTGTTTTGTTCTGACCCCTTTGTCAAAGATGTCTGCTGGGTCCTGTCTGTTCCATTGGTCCACCTGTTTGTCTCTGGGCCACTGCCACCCTGTTTTTGTTACTATGACTCTGTGGTGCAGTTTGAAATGATGCTTTAACATGCCTAGTTTAGTTTGGAATTACCTTGAGTATTTTTGGTCTTTTTTTCTTTTTTAAGTCAACATTAAAAAGTAATGAGTTATATCATGGGATTCCACACATATATGTTATTTTACTCCGTTCTTACCTTCCTTGTTGCCCACTGCTCTTCTCTAGCCTATCTGCCCTTTTTCTTGGGCCTCTATGTCAATCAAATACTTCTTCTTTATGCTTTCATCCCACACACACTCTTATCATTCTTAATTTTCCCTCCACTCCCTCCCTTAAGGTCTCTTCTTTCCCTCATATCATTTTCTTGGTATTTCCATGAAACAGACACCACCATCACCACCACCTCAATAAAAGAGAACATGTGGTATTTCTCTAAGTTTAGCTTATTTTGCCTTATATAATCTCCAAGACCATCCATTGCTCTATAAGTACTCTTACTTTCTTTTTTATGTCTCAAGGAAATCCCATTGTTTATGTATGCATGTTTTTTTTATCCTCTCACTTGTTAAAGAACATCAAACCTGGCTATTGAGAATAGTACCTCAATAAACATATTGCCTTAACTTAGAATTCTCCAGATATATACCCAGAAATTGTGTAACTAGGTTACACTAGTTTTATTTTTAGCTTTTTGAGGAACTTCCATAGTGGCTGCTCCACTTTGATTTCCTCTTTCTTCTTTCCCCACATCCTCACCAGTATCTGTGGTCTTCAGCTTTCTTCATGTTAGCCATTCTGAGTCAGTTGAGATGGAATCTCAAAGCAGTTTGAATTTGTATCTTCTGATATCTAAAGACAGTCCACTGTTTTTATATATTTACTGGTCATAAAAATAGATTTCTGGTTTTGAGACTGTCCTATTCTCAGCCATAGCCCATTTACAGATTGGATGATTTGGTATTTTTTGTTTAATGTTTGGAGTTTTATTCTACATATTATTCCCAGTGTTATGTACAGTCAGCAAAGGTTTTTTTTCTAATTCTGTAAGCTGTTTCCTTACTCTTTTGACCATTTCTTCTGCTGTGATGCTTTGTAATTGATTTGTTCATCTTAGGATTATGTCCTGGACTTTTGTAGCCCTTTGCAGAAAGTGCTTGCCCATGTCTCTTTATTTCTTCAAGTTTTTGTTGTAGAGATCTTTCACCTATTTAGTTTTCTTTACTCTCGGGATTTCATTTGATTGCTTGTTTGTGGTTGATTTTGTGTCTTGGTTTTTATTTAGTTTGTGAGTGAGGGTTTTTTTTTCCTGACTTCTTTCTTCTGATAAAGCTCACTGCTGATACATGGGAAAGTGCCTTGGTTTCTGCTGTTGACTTTTATCTTTCTACTTGGTTGAAAGTATGCAACAAAGTCTAAGAGCTTTCCAGTTGTCTTTAAATTTTTAAGTATAGGATCCTGTCTTCCAAAAAGAGGAGCAATTTTATTTATTCCTTTACTTTTTGTCCTAGACATCATGATAAACACAATATTTAATTTTTTAAAAAAAAGGAGAGAGTAGTCTCTATCATCTCTTTCCTGATTTTAAGAAAGCACTTTCAATTTTCCTCAGTTAATATAATATTAGCTGATACACAGTATAGGTTAGTCACATACAACCCTTATTTCTTCTATTTTAAAGGCTTTATTCATGACCAATAAACAACTAGTGCCTTCCAACACATATTAAGATACAGTGGTGCATCCCATACATTAGAACACTAGGTAAGAGAAGTACAAGGCCACTGATGAGGTAGCTCAAAACGCTGCATGCTTTGAGAAGTTCTAGAAAATGCAAGACACAAATGAAATCTACATTTTGAAAAATTCAAGAAATGAACTGCAAGTTTAGAACTTTGGGGTAGCCAACTGTAGAACCATCTGAGGAAACAAAGAAATAACCAACAGTCTCTTTCATAGAACCATTGAACTTTACATTAAAGTAAGATCCCTCTGGCCCATGACTGGGCACAGAAATGGATGCACCGTTAGAGCAATTTAGGATCCCTACGAGTTAGAATTCATAAACCCAACAAAGAAACAAGACTTCACAACCTTTTCTGGAGATGTGTTTTATGCATACTTTACAATGTTACAAAATTATAACGGAAAGGGTAGCCCTTATTACACAAAGGGATGTTCCTCCTCTACCTCATTTAATCAAGGGTTTTTTTTTTTTTATCATGAGTTGAGGGTTAACTTTTGCCAAAGGTATTTCCATGGTCTGTTGAGATGATCTTGTGATTTGTGTCCTTAAAAATACTTATGGTACTGTATTTTAATTACAACTTTGTGTATGTAGAAATATTGCCTCCCAGGAATAAAATAAACATGGTCATAAGACATGATCTTCTTTTTTCATTTCTTTTATTGAAAAATGTATTTTTCCTCATACAATATATTCAGATTATAGCTTCCCCCTCCCTCCATTCCTCTCATTTCCTCCCCAACTCCCTTCTCCTTTAGATCTACTCCTTTTCTGTCTCTCATTAGAAAAGAGGCTTCCAAGAGATAAAAGCCAAGCCTGTAAAAAATAAAATATAAGATAAAATAAAAACTATCAAACCAAAGTTGGATACAACACAAGAGGAAGAAGAACAAGCAATAGAGTCAGAGACCCATTCATTCTCATATTTGTGATTTCTCTAAAAATACTAAGCTAATAGCTATAATATAAATGCAGAGGGCATGGTATAGACCCATGTAGGTTCTGTGCTTGCTACTTCTGACTCTTTGAGCTCATATGTGCCTTGCTTAGTTGATACAGAGGACCATATTTTCCTGGTGTCCTCTATATCCTTTGAGTCTAACAATCTTTCCTCCTCTTCCACAGGATTCTCTGAGCTCTGAGAAGATGGAGTTGATGGAGACCTACCATTTAGGCTCTCTCTTCATATAATGTTTGACTATGGATTTCTGCATCTGTTTCCATCCACTGCCATAGGAAACTCTGATAAAGACTGGATAAGGCAATATTCTATAAGTATAGTAGAGTATCGTTAAGAACACAATCTTCTTAATGTACTCTTGAATTCAACATACAAGTATTTTCTTAGGAAATTTTAGATCTATATTCATCATGTATGTCTGTTTATTGCTTTTGGTTTTGTGTCCTTATCTGGTTTTCTTAGCAACTCTGGCTTCGTGTAACAAACTTAATAATGTTCCTTCTCTTTCTACTCTGTTGAGTACAAGTGCAGCAGAATTTGGCTGAGACTCCATCTAGTCCTGGACTTGGTTTTGCTGGGAAATTATTTATGACTGCTTCAATTTTGTTGTACATTATAAATCTATTTAAATTCTTTGCAGTACCCTGATTTGATTTTGCATAATATGCCTATCTAGGAACTTAGACATTTCTTCTAGGAACGTTGCGATATAGGATTTCAAAGTCTACTTTAATGATCACCTGGGTCTCCTGGCAATCTATGGCATTCCTTTCACCTCTTATGTTAATAATTGGAGTCTTAGTTCTCTTTCTTTTGGTTCGACTGACTCAGAGTTTGTCAATTTCATCTGATATTTTCAAAGACCCAACTGTTCATCTGATTGATATGAACTGGTCTCTGATTCTCCATTGCATAAATTACTGCCCTGCTCTTTAGTCGTCCTTGCTCTGCTTTCCTTCCTTGTGGCCCTTTCCCATCAATCCTCCCTTTCTTTCAGATATCTACTCCTTGTATGGATTTCTGAGCAGTTTATATCTCCTAGCAAATCAGTGATACACCCAAAAAGTCTCACCAACATGACTGCTTAAACATGAGCTGACCAAGGACAGCAACCATAGACATGCCATAGTAGATGGAAGAAAGTCAAGAGGCCTTAACCCTACACAAAGAACTAAGAAATGCTGAGAGCAGGAGAAATCATATACCCTGGGGAAGAACAAACCAATTGGTTATCCAATACTAAATGGTCAACCCTAAAAACATGTACTCAATTAACATTATACTAAGTGAGCAGGTTGTATTTAGCTATATATGTGTATAGAGAAATATATACATGCATGTAACAGCAATTAAGGAAAACAGAGACCAACAATTTGAGAGTAAGGCGAGGTATATAGAAGGTTTTGAAGAGAAGAAAAGAAAGGGAAAACGGTATAACAAAAAATGAAAGAAATGTTTTTAAGATAACCCCCCAAAAAGGAACAGCATTGTCAGTTTGCTTTACTGCCCGACATATAACTTATTCTGTGTTGCAAGGGGCTGAAGGCTTGCAAAAATCCACTCAACTCTAATTCATACCACATGAAAAGCTCCATGTTCAATGCTAGTAATCACATTCCCTAAGGAAGATTATTTAGGCTAATACTTAGCATGTGCATACCAGCAGCTAAGCATAGCAACCAGAGTTAACAGAAGGTTAATGGAGACAGGAAGGTCTTCATTCTAGATGGTTACTACACGTGCCCAATGGGATGGGAAGACTTTCAGAAACTGACATATTAAGAAAAGTAGACATATTAATCAGGATAGTAATTGCCTGGAAATTGCATTAGAGGAAGAACCACTGAAAATACAAAAGAATCTTCGGCCTTGGAAAAAGAAGACTTGGAATGAGCTAGAGCCAGGGAGAGTATGAACTCTGCCTCCCGATATATAAATGGACTTCATGTGGCTAAGAAATTAGATTTATTCCACGTAGTTCCAACAGGAAGAATGACGCACAGTGATTGGAAGTCACAATGAGGCTGACGTCAGTTTCACACAAAGAAGAGCTCTGGAATCCTGGTGCTGCCCAACAATGGAAATGGCTCCGTGAGGTAGTGAGCTTCCATAACTGGGACAGGAAAAGGCAATAATTTTAATAATGGTGCTGCAGCTGTATGCACTTCTGTTCCAGTGGGTGATTACAGAGACCAGTGCTCACCAAATCCGAGGGTTCCTCTAAGATGTCAATGCAACATTTCTGAAACAAACCTTAATTTTTTGGAAGAGTATTGGGTTCGCAACAAGTCTGAACAAAAAAAAAAAAAAAGAGTCTCCACACTCCTCTTTCTCTATCCACCTATACCCATCCTTCTTAGGAATAAATATTTAAACCAGAGTGGAGTGTTTCTTTTATTTCTATTTTTCTTTTGATGTGCTCTTTGTAGATATAGTCTTATACGTAACTTAGGCTAGTCTTGAACTTGAAATCTTCCCACACAAGTTCTGTGAGTGTGGGAGTAACAGGCATATATCACCATGCCTGGAAATGCATGTGTTATGATGAGCAGCCAGTGACACATCATTAACACACAAAATCCATAGTTTATACCAACATTCACACTTAGGGTTGTAAGTCCACAATTTTGATAAATATATAATGATGTAATGATAGTACATATTCCCTTGTACCTGTAGCATTTTTTAAAGCACCTTTTACTTAAAACTTTCAAATCATTAATGCTCATTCACATTCGAAATTCTCAGTATTTCAAACTTTATTCCACGTGCTAGAGGTAAAACTAATGACTGACATTTAGCAGGAACAGTCTTCAGAGTCGAAATTCTCAAAACTGTGTTTCATGTAGTTCTTAAGAAGATTGAAGGAGCTGAAGGGGTTTGTGGCCCCACATGGAAAGCAACAATACTAACCAATCAGAGCTCCCAGGGTCTAAACCACCAGCCCGGGAGCACATAGGGAGGGACCCATGGCTTCAGCTGTATATGTAAGGGAGGACGGCCTTGTCGGGCATAGATGGGAGAAGAGATCCTTGGTCCCATGAAGGATGGACGACTTCATGTGTGGGGGAATTTGAGGGCAGAGAGGTGTGAGTGGGTGAGTAGGCAAGTGAGTGGGTGGGTTGGGGCACACCCTCATAGAAACAGGAAGAGGAAGATGGGATATGGGAGGTTCTATGGTGGGGGAAGTGGGAAAAGGGGGTAATATCTTAAGTGTAAATAAATAAAATATCCAATAAAAAGTGGGGTGATTTTATAAGTTTGACCTTATAGCAAATTGTTATCCTTTCTAAAATGAAGTAATTACACTATTTTTATGTCCATATACATTATTATACAACACATAATATCAAGTAAATTATAAACAATAATTAAAAGTTTTATGATTATTCATGCATCCTTATTATTTAATTTGGTACATTCTTTAAATTCATAAAGAATTTCCAAACATAAGTGTCTTCCTTTTCTCAAGTATAAAGACCTGATGAACCCCCTTTAAGGGTAAATTATCTGCATAAGATTTCTCTCAAATATGAATTTACTGACCTTGACTAAGGTTTGAGATGTTATTAAAAGCCTGGTCACATTCTTTACATGTTAATTTCTAGCTATATGCTAAAAGGTTATCTTTGGACCCACACGTAAATGTAGCTCTCAGTTCTCATCAAAGAACTTTCTTTCTGCAACAGAGGCTACTACACAGATCCACAGCTGATGAAAATGCAGAGACTAAGTGACATCAGGGTATCCAGTTACAGCTGATAAACCTGCAATATAACCCCTACACAAGGGGCTCACAGAATGTCGTGAAAGAAGGGGCAGAAATATTGTTAGAGCCAGAGGACCAGGAAGCATGCTGCCAGATAGACTTCTAGATATGATAAGGAAGCTACATCCACGAATTCTTAACAGTATGATTGCCTAACCAAGACCTGCATAATGACAACACCAGTCAAGAAGCCAACATGGATAGGATACATTTCACAAGGCCCTACCCCTAGATAACCACAGACAATCAATGAATGCCAAGAGAGGGAGAATCAGTCTTCTCTAGGGATGTGCCCCTGATAGATTATCCAGCCCCAAGAAGTCAGTCAGTACTAAACATGCGTACATAAGAACAATACTAAATGAGCTCAGTAGACTGTGGGGTGTGTGTATGTGTGTGGGTATGGTCCACACACAAAGCAATCATAATTTTAGAAAAAAAAATCCATGAACTTGAGAGAAATCACATGTTCATTTCAACTAACATGGAAAAGTTTAACATGATCTTCTAGTAAGATCCCTGAAGAACCTAAGAATAAAAGGACCACATGTTGACAAAAAGATGTAAAACCATATGCAGAAAACTATTAAACAGCTTCCTATTAGATGGAAGAGTCAATAAGAGTACTTCCTCTATAATCAGGAACAAGACAGTGTGCACATTCTCCACTCTGGCTCAGAACAGCCTTTGGAGCCTTCAGTAGAGACTAAATACAAGAGAAAGTAATACAGGGGATACAAATCAGAACGTAAAGTGTCAAATTATCCCTATTTTTAAACATTTATTAATGTATTATTTTACTAAAACTATAATCATATCACTTTCACTTTCATTTCCTCCCTCCAACCCCTTACCTGCCCCCAAAACTTTCTCTCTCAAGTTGTTCTCTTTTTCTTTAATTATTGCTGTTACATTCAATATATATATGTAATATATATATATATATATATATATATATATTTCATATATATATGAAATGAAACCTGGTGAATATATTTTGTACTGCTTGTGTAGTGTATAGTTTCAGGGCTGGCCACTTTGTGCTGGAAAACAATTGAAGGGACTCATTCCTGGAAGAGACTAGTTCCATTTCTCTCGGCAGTCATTAGTTGACTACAGTAATGTGTCTAGGGGTGGAACTCGATGAAAGTTCCCCTTTTTGCATTACCTAGCATGTTTGTTGAAATTGTCTCTGTTCTAATCTTGTTACACATTCTTATAGTTGAGGTTTTGTTGATGTAGTTTTCCTGTTATGCCTTGGAGACACAATCTAACAGCAGACTTCCTGGTTGCCTTATTTTTCACAGTATTGGTACCCTTTCTTCTACAAGGTTTTGTGAGCCTTGAGCACAGCTTGTAGATGTATCCATTGGGGCTGGGCTCCCACAATCAGATAACCTCTGAATTCTAAACAGATGTCATTTACCAGTTTGCTGCAAAGAGAAAGTTCTTTGATATAGGTAAGAATTATACTTAGCTGTAGAAAATGATCCCTATTTTAATATAACATAATCCTGTACTTAAAGGACTCTATAAACTTCTCCAAAAACGTCTCAGATCTGGAACATACTTTCAGCAAGGAAGCAGAGCACAAAATCAACATACAAAACTCAGTGGCTATCTATATACCAATAATTAAGTAAGAACAAATCCTATTAATACAGCTTTAAAAAGTAAAATATGCAGGAATTCATCTAACCAAGAAAGTGAAAGACATATACAATGAAACAAGAAGACAATAAAGAAGGAAGCTGAAAAAATATTCATTTGAAGATAAAAAGACTTCCCATGTTAATGGATGGGCAGAAATAAGATGTGAAAAGCATCACATTGCCAGAAACATTATACAAGTTCAATTGAGTTGTCCCAAAAATCCAAATGATATTCCTCACACAGCTAGAAAAAAAATAAATGCTAAAACTTAGTACAAAGCATCCCAAAGAGCCAAAGTAATTCTTAGTTTAAAAGGGAGGGGGAGTATAGATGAATCACAATACTCAAAATCAATTTATATTACAGAGCTATGGTAACAAGAACAACATAATGCTGGCACAAAATCAGATGTGTAAGCCAGTGGAATAGGATGGAGAAAATAGAACAAAACCCACAAAGTTGCAGCAACTTAAATTTGTACAAAGCCATCAAAAGGGCACACTAGAGAAAGACAACATCTTTAGCAAATGGCGCTGTGAAAACTAGATTTCTATCTCTCATCAATTCAGATGGATCAAAGATCTTAATGTAACATCACCAACATTGAAAATGCTAGAGAGAAAACATCTCAACATAAAAACATGGGCAAGAACTTCCTGAAAAGGAAAGCAATGGCAAGGAGACAATCTCAGGAATTGACATGGTATTACACAAAACATAAAATCTTCTGAACAGCAGAGCAATCATCAGGATGTCTTATCATCAAGAAAACAAATGGCAAATGCTGGCAAACATGTGGAGAAATAGAAACCGTTATTCACCTTTGGTGACAGTGCAAACTGATGCAGCCATTGTGGAATTTGGTATCAATATCCTCAAAAAATTAAAAACAGAATTACCATATGACCTAGCTATGCTACTCGAAGGCTCTAAGTCAACATACCACAGACATGATGTACACTATGTTTAAGGCTACATTATTTTGCAATAGCCAAATAAAATGATTATCAGCATAAATGTCTATGAACAGATTAATAAATAAAAATCCTATGAACAGATTAATAAATAAGGTACATATTAAAAGTACATTTTAATTTGCAGAAAAAAATAGAGGCAGTAGAAAATTCTCTTAAGTGAAATAAGTCAGAATTAGAAAAGTAAGTACTTCATGCTCTCATCTATATGTATAACAAGATGATTAATCTTGCTGTCAACTTGACTACATCTGGAATCAACTACACCCATGCAGGTTGGCATGGCTGTGAAAGATTTTTCTTGATTAGATTATTTGATATGAAAATATGCACCGTAAATCTGGATCTACGTCTGTGGTAGCAGACTATGTAAGTTGACATTGAAGACAGAAATTTTACTTTTTGCCTGCTTGCCCTCACTCTCATTGTCAAATTCATCTATCTTGCTGCTGAAGTATTCCTTCGCTAGTACTAGAACATACTTTTTATGGATTCCAACATAGAATGAGGACCAGAAACCACCTAAGAATCCTCCAGTACCAGACTGAGATTGCTGAGATTTCCAGTCTTATAAACTGAACTACTGGATTGTTGGTCTTTACATTGTTGGACAACAGGTAAGTCATATATATAATTTATAATATGTATATTATATATTAATTTTATTCATAAACATTTTATTGTATTGTATTGTATTATATTATATAATGTAGTATATTATATAATTATTAAATTATATATAGTTAAAAGGTTTATTAGAGTAGCTTACTGTTGCAGGATATTTGATCACATTGTGTTATTTACTGAAAAGCCCTGTTTCTAGTTGTGGTGTGGCTCAGCCTTAAAACATATTTAGTCCCTCTGGCTAGAATACAGACATGCCCTCAGCACATACCCTTAATCCCGAACAATGAGGTTGAAGTTAGTTTGTAGAAGGAAGCACTCAAGTTTGAAAGTGATATCTAATTGAGAGGCAGAAAATTTGATGAATCAGAGAAAGATTTGCAGAATAGGATACGCCCAACTCTCACAAGGAGAGAGAGGGAAGGGAAGCTACTTAAAAGAGCATTGCAGGAAGAGAAGAAAGAGAAAAAGAGAAAGAGACAGTTTTACCAGGACAGTTTTACAGAGACAGGTAGAAGAGAGAAAATAAGTTGGATACAGGTAAAAATCAGAATGAGAAGGAGCCAGATGATTAAAACATATTGTTGGAGTTAAATTTAGATCAAGAAGAAAAATTCATTCAAGAGAGGCTGAGAGAGAGAGAAAAGCTAGATTGAATCAATCAGATTGGAGAGGAGTTTGATCCAGAACAACTGAGTTGAATCAGAGAGCCTGGGTCAGAAGAAAACCTAGGAAGGAGTGAGCTGTTCAGCAGTAAGTCTAAAAGGCTAAAGTTATTCTAGACCTAGATTTGATTGTACAGAGCCTAGAAGCTTCCAGGACTAGGACTAGGCCTAAGTTAGCAGACTGAGGCAGTTAGCCAAGAAGATGACAATGATTACAGGAGAATAAAGGTTACATTTACAGTTGGTTCTCAATGTAGTTGAAAGAACCATCCAACATGACTGGAGAAGAAAACCCACAAAAAGCAGAAAGCAGAGGATATCTGACAAAAATGTTGCAGAAGACAGGAGACATCTGACAGAAAGCTGAAGGGGAGAAATTCACCTGGGAGAGTCTCCAGAGGAACCATCCATTCTTTGTGTTCAGCTGGATGCCCTGAGAAACTGGGAAGACACCAAATTGGCAAGAGCCTCCAACCTAGAGCAAGAAACGGTGCAGGAGCCTCTAAGACAGTGAATTATCATTGAGTCACAATAAGCCACCCCAAAAGACTATGTTAATTATATAGACAGACTTTTCCTGCACTGAAGAACAGGAAGCTCCATTTCAGATCCCTTAAGACCAAGGGTAGGAGTAGAGTGGACAGAAGCATTACTTGAGAACCTCATCTTGGTACTCACTGCAATTTGATTCACTGGCGTAAACCCTTCCCTACTTTCAATTGCAAGCTTTATATTTTTCCTCTCAAAAAAGGGTTGAAAAAAATAACTGTACAACAAGAAAAATTAACTATAGTAGTGCAAAGGCTTGAGAGACAAAAGACAGAGGAAGAGAACAGGGTCTGCTCAACTGTGAACGTCTGGTACCTAGTACAACAGAGAATCAAGACTGACAGTCAACGACAGGGTAAAACGTGATGCTCCCTGTTGTGGGGCTGGGCGTGGAATACAAGTGGCTAAATGTCTAGATTATCTGTGGATTCATAAAAGTCTAATTGTGCATTGATAGAAAGGGTGAGTAAGATTAGGCAAAGACACTGGATTGTAGAAAAAAAGCTGCTAAATTAGATCAACCTGTATATTTTAGAGTTGTTTTAATGTCAAAAAAATCAGAGGATGTATTACACTGTGGAAGAGGTTTTGCCTATGAAAGACTGTGGGTTCCATCAAAATTGATAAACATCTGATCCCAGTGAGAGAAGCTTCTGTATAAAAAGGCACAACTCAAGGAAGGAAAAGACAAAGAAAGAGAGCAATGTAAATGACACAAAAAGCACACCCCCACACCCCTGCATTGAGACAGCTCAACGAAGCACCTAAAGGACAAGACAAATTGCAAGAATTTGCAATACAAATTGCGAAGAAGTAAAAGTGTTGCTATTTGTAGATGATGTAATACTGTACATGACTGACTCCAAAAACTCCACTGGAGGACTCCTGCAACTGATAAACACATTCAGCAAAGTGTCCATACAAAATCAACCAAATAAAAATCAGTAGCCCTCTTTTACACAAATAATATTCTGGCTGAGAAAAAAATTAGGAGAATTTTTTTTTTACAATACCACCCTTTACAATAGCCACAAATAATATAAAATATCTTGGTGTAACTCTAACCAAGCAAGTGAAAGACATGTATGACAACAACTTCAAGTCTCTGAATAAAGAAATCGAATAAGGCTTCAGAAAATGGAAAGACTTCCCATGCTCTGTTCCCAGAGCCTAAACTACCAATCGAAGAGTATACATGGGCTGGACCTAGGCCTTCTACAAAAATGTAGCAGATGTGCAGCTTGGTCTTCATGCTGGTACACCAACAACGGGAACAGGGCTGTCTCTGACTCTGTTGCCTGCCTATGGAGCTTGTTACTCTAACTGGGCTGCCTTGTATGGCCTCAGTAGAAGAGGATGTCCCTAGTCCTGCAGTAACTTGATGTGCCAGGGTGAGCTGGTATGAGGGGGGTTCCCCCTCCTCAGAGGAGAAGTGAAGGAGGGTGGGAACGCTGTGGGGGGCATCTGGGAAGAGAGAGTGATCTATGATCAGGATGTAAAGGAAGGAAGGAAGGAAGGAAGGAAGGAAGGAAGGAAGGAAGGAAGGAGGGAGGGAGGGAGGGAG
>JANHMN010000014.1:42557857-42579463 GCA_030674055.1 Rhabdomys pumilio | reverse complement strand
TTCATAGAAGATTGTTGGGGTTGAGATAATCATGAGAACAAGTTCCAAAGGCTGAAGTCTTGGCTAGAAGGAGGATGTCTGAAACTAGGGTTATTGATCGGGTATATTTCTTTGAAAGTAAGGAAATCAGAGTTATTTTCTTGTGAGCGAGTAGCTGAGATCACAGTCACCTCTAATAGAGAAGATTGAAAAGCTGTGAGTCCTGGGAACTAGAATACTTTCAGGTAGTGAAGAATATTACTGAGCATCCTGATAGATGTGGTGTTAGAGGAAATGACAATGAGCCAGTTGCAAACTTTTCCAGGACTGAAGAGAAGCACCTTTTTTTCTGGACTAGAGAGGAAATGCCCGCAGCAAATGCAGAGGTCAAGGGGGTAGACCGAATGAAGTGTTCGCTGCAGGAATGAGCTGATACACCCAAGGGTCTTAACACAGCCTTCAGATGGCTTTTGATCATCTTGAGGAAAATAAGCTTTGGCCTCCTAACCTAATAAAACAAACCTCTTTCCCACAGAGAATAGTGCTGGTTCCAGAGGACCTGGAAGGCCTGCAGCCTCAGAGGGATTAGCCAGAAACAAGCTTGGGTCCTGTTCAGAACAGTGGCTCTCCTGAACATACCTTTCCTTATGATTCATACCAACTTGAAGAAAACAATTCAGCTGCCTCATCCTGTCCTTACTCCTGTTTGCAGTCATCTGTATGTAGAAGGAAGGGAGCAATTGTAAGGCTCTTATATTGCAAACCAAGGAATTCCAGATGCCATAGACTCTGGAGAAACTAAACATGAGATCTGGCTCCCACTCTATGTTTTCAGTCAGCAAACAAGACCCTAAACAGGACAGTCAAATCCTCAGTCATCCCAGGGTCACAGACAAGGTCAAATCACAGCACTATTTTTAGGTATGGGACAAGGACTCCTCATACAAAAACTCTAACCCCAGGCTGAAGAAGATCTGAAAGAATTACCTAAACATGAACAAATATAAAGTGTCCTCCAAGGGACCAGGGCCAGAAGTCAAGTTCAATGCAAAAATCACCTTCAAAAAACCCACCTGTTCAGCCACCTTCAAGACAATCTGAATGAATCTTTGATAAAGGCCATAGATTTTTCCCTTCAATACCACTGACTAGGAGGGTAACCTGCCCTTGGAGAACATTAGGACCAAGCCTGGGCCATGGCACAGGTGTGCCATCATCTCCTTTGTGGGATCTCAGAAATACTCCCACCTAGGTGGAGAAACTGGCATGTGTCTTAGGGTTTCTATTGCTGCAAGGAAATACCATCTCCAAAAAAAAGCAAGTTGGGAAAGAAAAGGTTTATTTGGCTTGCATGATTGCATTGTTGTTCATCCTTTAAAGAAAGTCAGGACAGGAACTCAGCCAGGTCAGGGACCTGGAGGCAGGAACTGATGCAGAGGCCATGCTTAGTACTGGCTTGCTCAGCCTGCTTTCCTATAGAATCCAGTACTATCAACCCAGGTGTGGCCCCACCCATAATGGGCTAAGCCCGCCCCCATTGATCACTAATTGAGAAAATGCCTTATAGCTGGATCTCATGGAGACATTTGACAGTGTTTATGTGACGGTCAGAGGACAACTTCATGGGTTCAGTTCTCTCTACCTACTTTATGTGGGTTACAAAGACTAAAGTCAGGTCACAGGGCTCGTACTGCCTTTACCCACTGAGCCACCTTGCCAGCCCCTAGAGTTGTATTCTCTCCATGTCATTAGAACATGCAAGTAGAGTTTCATGGCTATTAAAAGCACATACCTCTGAATCAATTTTGTAATAAAATCTGGATCTACCAATAAATAAATACTCTTGGAGAAATTATCTAACCTCAGTGGTTAGTTCTCCCTGCAAAATAAAGCAAAGGTATTTTAATATCTACCTCAGAGAGTTGCCATGAGAGTTGTATGTGAAGCAATTAACACCTACCTGACACTTAGTGAGCATTCAGGAAGTTGATATTGTTCTTACTAATGAAGAGATAACATCCAAAATCATATCTCTCCATTCTTTTAGCTTGGTAGACCAAACACAGTGGAATATTTTTTTGGTTTGTGTATGAATAAGTGTGTGTGTGTGTGTCCCTGTGTGTGTGTGTCCCTGTGTGTGTGTGTCCCTGTGTGTGTGTGTCTATGTTTAACCTACATAAGAGTAGTAAGCTTTTTCTTTGCACTTTACCAATTTACTTTTAGCTCTCAGTTGTAAAAATAAGTTGTAAATGCTTTCAGGCTATAGTATGTAAATGCAGCTATGAGAAATGAAAGGGGAGTTAAATATGGGACATGAGAAGTTAAAGCTAAAGGCAAACGGGATTTTTTTAAAAGGAAAATACTAACATAGGCCTGTCTGCCTGTTTTAAACATTTCTCTTTGCTGACGGAACAGGACAGGCAAGGTGAGCTGGTCAAAAGTTAATTAATTAATTTTTTAATTTAATTAATTTTTAAATAATTAATTTTAATTAATTAATTAATTAATTAAAATAGATGTGTCCCTTAAGTCAACACAAATACCAGTTCACAATCCTTGGTACTAAGCACTCAAAGGCCCTCACTGGAGATGAGTACTCTTCTTTCATCTAAAAGTATTTCCTTCTTTCTGACAATTAAAAATTAACTCACACACACTAAATTGCCAGCCACAGAGAAATTAGAGAAGGAGAAATAACTCAGCACCACAAGAGGCAATGGGTGTAGACAATGACACAGCCGTGTCTAATTTCACAGTGTAACCATTGAAGACAGAGGAGCTCACTGTGTGTGAGGCAGCTGAGGAGGATCGTCTCTCCCCAGGCACTAGTGTTAATCATTGTCAGAAACACTGGTAACCTCTGTTAAAAATTGTTCTTGGTGTTAATAATAAGTTTCTTAATTTATATCATAAACATATTCCTTTCATTGTTTTCATTCCCGTAAATAAGCAAATACACTAGGGACGGAATCATTTGATTCTCTCATTAGCAGCAATGGAACTCTCGCTCACTTACCTGCCTGCGCTGACTGAATGGACTATGGACACAACAGCCAGCTGACCTTCTCTAATGCTAAAAGCATCCTTTTGTAATATACCATGCATTCCTTGAGACAACTACACAAAAAATTCCAGCTCATCGAGTGGCTCCTGGGTTGCAGCTTGTAACAGGAATGTTAGCTGCCAGTTATATAAGCTTTTCCTATAACAAGCCTATGAACCCTAAATGACCTCAGGACAGTTCCCACATTGACTGGAGAGGAAATACTTCCCCTGGTGAAAGAACGACTATAATTGGTGCTAATTCCCCTGGTAGAGGGACTGCTGTGGTTGCACCTAAAAAAAGCAAGACTGCTCTTTGTCCAAACAGTTATCTGTCATGATTGGCACAAAGTAATCAGTGATCTGTCCAAACGAGTGTCTGTTTGTACTACTATTTCTTCTATAAGTTGTTTTTGTCATTGATATTAAATCACAACAGAAAAGCAACTAATATAGCATTTAGACTAGAAGAGGGGTATTGCTACAAAGAACCCGAACATGTTGGTTTATAGGGGACGATGGAAGACTTTAAAGTTTCAATTAAACACTATAAGCAGCGCTTAAAAGGGCTGCTCCTGAGAGCCTATTGTTGCCTGGAAGATAGTAGCTCTGAGAGTTATGTGGCCCATAAACCCTCAGCTCATGAGATTCTGAAAAAACTCAAGAACTTCCACCTCAACTGGGCCCGAGACCATTTGTATAAAGTATTTCGGCAAAGAATCGAACTGCCTTCTGCTCTTGTCCTAAGATCCTTAGGTTGGTCTAAATACTTATTTTCTGGTTGTGTAAACAGGCTTCTAAGACTTAATAAATCAACTGAAAGACATTCCTGGACAACCTTGGGTTTTGCAAAGGCTTCTCATAAGTTCCCATAAGTTCTTTAGCAACTTTTAGAACTACAAGATAAATTCACTGCACAAAGAAGAAGCATCAGAGACAACAAATAGTAATGTTGGCAGAAGCATCATCCAAAAGGATGGTAGCAGCAGTGGCAACGGCTTATACTCACTTCAAAGTACCAAGCAGCCCCACTTATATCCAGCGTCTGTTCTCAGAGCCTCAACCCCAACTTCTAGGTGCAGTCTGTCAGCAACTACTCAGTAGCTGAGGATTCAGTGGCCAATAGTGTGCTGTTATCAATCCCAACAGCCTACTGGTGATCCCATTTACCTGCTGGGATCCTACACACAGCAATATCACCAGAACAGTAGACACCCAGGCCTGAAAAAATATTAATCATCACCAACACCCATCTTACCTTACACTTGTTCTGCTTTTAATGGCAGAACTTAAGGCTTGTGAGTTTGAACTAGTTTACAATTTGTGGTGATTTAGAGGAGATGGAGGAAGCATTAAGAAGTATAGCCTTCTTGAAAGAGAGACACAACTGATGGTGGACTTTGACAGTTTATACCCCTGCCTGACTTCCAGGTCAGTCTCTCTTAGTGTGTGCAATTGGAGATGTGATCACACAGCTTCAGGCATTTGGCTACCTGCTGCAATGCTTCTCCTGCCAGTGTGGACTCTCTCTTTGGAACTGTTAGCAAAAATAAACTTTCTTCGATAAGATACTTTTGGTGTTGGTACTATATTACAACAGAGATGTAATGAATACAGATTGGTACCAGAAGTGGGGTGCTTCTGTAAAGAACCCTTTCATGTTGGCATATGGAGGAATGGAGATTTGGAGAGTTTAGACCAAAAAAGCAGTTATGTGTTGTAAGTATAAAGTTTAATCAGTTGGTCACCTGGAAGACAGCAGTGCTGAGAATAATGTAGCCTGTACAGCCTGTACAAGCTCAGAACATGAGGCTTAAGAGATAGTCAAGGTCTTCGATAGCAACTGGTCTATAGGCCATTTGGATGTGATATTTTGGCAAAGAATCTGGCTGCCTCTGCCTTTGTCTTAAGATCTATCCTGAAGACAGAGACAGGAAGAACCCCACCTGAGACCTCCAGCACCAGGCAGGAGTGAGCCCAAGATGGGGCCACACAGGCAAGCATGGGAGAGGATTTAGCCCAAGAAGATCACCAGTCCAGTGCCCCAGGGTCCAGATAGGGAGTTAGCCTGAGATGATGACCAGTTTGGCACCACTCATGCCCTGGGAGAAGACCATGCCTGAGACGACCCCTGTACCGTGCCATAACACACAGGCAAGGCATAGCATTCCTTCTGAGAAAACCCTGGATACCCTGATACCCCAGGCACCACTAAGAGATCCAATTAAGTAGTAGAAAAATGAAAGAGAAAAAAATCAGAGGCTTGTGGACACAATAAGTAGAGCCAGAGCCAGGGACTCAAGGGTAGTGAGGTAACTGATGACACCACCTGGGACCATGATGGGCTCTTCTCCAATGCTACCATGTCTGGGTCCATGGCCCTGCAGCAGCAGAGGTCAATTGCCACCAAGGACCAGACAGATGTTTCTGGTCTGAGCTGTCCCTTGAGGACACATTGATGCTTGAGAGCTGTACAGAACTGGCCCTACCCCTTGCCTGGGCATTGTGAGAGAGTTGGTCCTGGTGACATGAGAGCGGGAAAGCTGACCCCATCTCTAGCCAGTTGTACTACTTGGGTGGGCAGCTCCAAGCATCATCCAGGAAACAAAATAGAGCTAACCCCAGTTGCTGGAGTTGCAGGTGAGCTGGCCCAATGGTGCAAGCATGGGTGATCTGGCCCTGCCTCTCATCTCCTATGAAGTATCATTGTTGAGGGAGAAATATCCTTCTTCCCTCTCCTTTTCACTTCTTCCCGCTGCTGCTGTTGAGGAGAGCTGCCCCTCGCTTACTAAAGCCCTCTGGAAAGTCAACCCTGCACCTGGCCTGGGCAGCAAAGTAGAGATAACCCTGGTGGTGGGAGTATAAATGAGCCAGCCCCAAGAGTGTGAGCAAGGCAAGATGCTCCACAATTTGTCTGCTTATGTGGCAGTGTGGACATAGGACAGATGTCCTCTCTCTTCTTCCTTATTACCTATGGCAGGCAGAAGAGCTGGCCTTGGAGTCATCAGAGTGGGAGAACTGGCCCTGTCCCTCACTGGCTGCAACACTCGGGAGAATAAGTCCTGCACTTTGCCTGAGCAGCAGGGTAGAGCTGACCTTGGTTGCTGGAGTTGTGGATGACCATCTAGAGAGTGTAAGCATGAGACAGTTGGCCCAGCTCCTTGCCTGCTCAAGCACTCAGGAGAGTGTGCCCTGTACCTTGCCTGGACAGCACAGTAGAGCTGGCCCTAATCACATGGGTGCTGGGAGCTTAAGGCACTCTCAAGAGCGTGAGAGCAGGAGAGCTGGCTCTGCCTCTCGATGGCTATGGCATTATATGGGCAAGCAGGGGCAGGGCAGGAGAGCTCACCCCAGTGTTGTGGGTGCAGGAAAGCTGGTGGGTTGAGAAGCTCAGATACTTCTCAGGCCCAGACCCAGGGTTTTGAATTGGCTCACCCTAACATCTACTCTATTGATTAACTGCTGGGGTGCATGAAGGGGCCAGTCCTGCAGATCCAAAATTATAGGAACTCCAGGATGCAGGATATCTCAGAGGAGAACCAGTGAGGTTTCAGTATTAACAGTGTAGCAAAAGTCAGAAGCCTCTAACCAGAACAATGAGTCATTACAATAAATATTTGCAAGCAAAGAAGTGTGGACAGCAGAGTACACACTATAACACGATACGGCTTCCACAGGGAGGTTTTTTCCCCTCCTTTGGAGGGGATATTGGAAGGGTGGTGGGTGGGTATGAGATGACAGAAAGATGATTGGGATTGGGGTGCGAGGTGTGAAATTCACAAAGAACCAATAAAAAGCTTAATAAATAAATAAATAAATAACAGGGAAGATACCATTATCAGGCCATAAATATGCCAAGAAGAAGCCCTGAAACAGGACAAGAGGAAAGGTGGGGAAGATAAGGCTTTCAAGTAGAAACCAAAAAAAAAAAAGGAGCAGAAGAAACTTGAGGGTTCTGTTAGGCTAGAACAAAGAAGTAATTTCAGGCAGGAATCTAAATATTAGGCTAGAACAAAGAAGTAATTTTAGACAGGATTCTAAATTTTAGGCTAGAAGAAGGAAGTAGGCTTCAGACATGAAAATGATCTTTTGCTAGGACAGGGAAGTAGGCTCAGATATTGTGGTCATCCTGATAAGCCCTTAGAAACAGTGATCACGGGAGTGTTCACGGAATTGGGATTAATGCCTTGCTTGTTCTTCGACTATTTGTGTTTATTGTATTGCTTGTTCTTTGACTATTTGCATCTATTGTATTGCTAGACCCTCAACCTAGAACTGACCTTAATACATGCATGCAATCAAAATGGTATAAAAGCATAAAAGAGGAGGGGGATGGGATTGGGGGTTCTAGGGAGGGGAAATGGGGAAACGGGATGACATCTGTATTGTAAATAAATAAAATATACAATAAAAATTTTTTTAAAAAAAGAAAGAAACTTGAGGATTCAAGGCCACAGGAAGTGGGTGCTGATAATAACATGTGAAAATTAAAAATGGCCAAAACGTGACCTGTTCCTTATACCAGAGGGGACAGTGACACGCTACCACTCTGATTTAAACATCTGAATCCCCTGTTGTAACATCTTTTGCCGCCTACGACTAGAGTCAAAGGTTGTCCAAGAGCCTGCTGTACATTGCAACAAACATTTGTTTAAAAGAAATCATACCGTAGCTCATTAGCTCTAGGTTTCTTGCATTGCTCCTACCTCAGCTGTGGATTTAAAACAACCCCAGTCTGAAACTCTGCCAGACCCTGCTGTTTCGCCTTTATTGTACTCTGAATTCATTATCAATTTGGATTAAACTGACTCATCCAAAAGACAATAAAATAGAAAGAACAGTAAGAATAGACTACGGTGTTTGGCAGAGAAAATTTCAAGATAGTACAACATTGAGTCTGTATATTTGTTACTGCTGATAAGTATTATGTATGTCTGGAATGAAAAAAAAGAGCCTGTGGGGCAGAAAGAAATAAAAAAAATGTAGTTTTGAAAGAAAAGGGGTGTTATAGTTTAACCTTACAGTCAAAGCACATACTGAAAGGTATGACTCTAATTGTTAAGAAAATTATCATCATTAAGAAGGCTGCTACTCTGTAATGGGGAGCCTGAGGGCAAAACCCTTAGCATCTAAGTTAACAGTTTGTGAAAGGAGAAATCCCAAGGAGCTGCTTCCTTCTATAAAGTGATCATTTCAACATACAACAGGTACTGTTAATGTGGTTAAGAGCAGTGAGGGTCCATCCTAAGCTAGCAGCGGAACTTGGTAGTTTCATGCCTGTGGAACTAGCACTGGAAGTATCAGAGACAGAAGACTGGGAGCATCATAAATATCTCTGCTACAGTTTCAGAGGGCCACTGAGGTCAAACAGAATGTACCTGTGCTGGAGTCACGGCAAGCAGAAGGCCCTAAGAGTCCAGGAGACCCTGAGAGGCCATTGCATAAAGCTATAAAAGTGAGACTCAGGTTTCAGTCAAGACTCTACATAGTGTTGAAATGCCAGAGCCATGAGACAGGGAGAGCCATGAGTCAATAAGAGGTACATACAAGGAATGGAACCATCTTAAAAGAAAGATGAATGTCGCAGGCTGTCAGGATGGAGGGAAAGACCCATCTAAGCCCATTGAAACTAAAGTCTCAGAAATCAAACCTGAAACTATAGTATTTGATATTTGCCCTGCTGGATTCTGGTCTTGTCTTGGCCCAGTATTTTCTCACTATGTTCTCATTCCTCCATTTGGGAATGAAAATGATATTCTATGACATTGTCTGTTAGGAGTATATCATTTCCTTTTTTCTTTTACATAAGACTATAGTTAAGAAGTTTCAATGAGTCTCAAAGAGACTTTTGACTTTTGAACAGTGTTGAGACCATTAAAGGCCATGGGGACTTTTAAAGCTGGACTAAATGCATTTTGAATTAAGATACAGCCATGAGTCCTATGAAAGGTAGAGAGTAGAATGTTGTGGTTTAAAATAGATTGTTCCATATAGATTGTCCTGTATAGATGTATTTAAACATTTGCTCCCCAGTTGGTGGTGCTGTATGCAGAGGTTGCAGAACCTTGGTAGGAAGGCATGACTTTGCTGGAGGAAGTATGGCAGTGGGTTTGTAACCTTGTCCTTGCTTACTGTTTTACAGGGATGATAAGAGTCTTCAGATTGCTGGTCCAGCCACCTGCTGCCATGCCTACCCCACCATTATGGGCTGCAGCTTTTGCAACAATAAAAAGACTCTATCGAAGCATCCACCACCGTGGTGTAGAAGTGGTGGCTCTCTGATGACTGGAAAGACAATGAACAGTTTCAAAGTGGTCTGGGCTGGAAGAAGGAAAACAAAAGTAGAGAAAGACATGATGGAGAACAGAGAACGAACTAAAAACAATAAACTTGTAAGGACCTAGAGAAGAGAGCCATTGGCTGCCAGGAAGTCTAGGAGAACTGTCAAGTGCCCAGAACCAAGGATCTCAGATTCCAGGCTGTGCTCTGATAATGACCACTGTAAAGCACTAAGAGACCCAATCTCCAAGACGTGCAGAGAACTGTAAAGCTTGCTGCTGCCAAATAATAAAGGAAAGGTAAAAGCTACTAGAAACTATCAGGGAAGTAGCCTCTCCTTGTCTGCCCCTGATTTCTAACCAGATAAAACAGAAGAACTCTCAATTGTCTTATTGATGATGAGCAAATGCTTTCTCAGAAAGCCTATATTATTTGAAGCTGAGACATGTAATTGTTGGGCTTGATTAACAACCTGCATGGTTTGGGAAACAGTTGAGGAATTCAAAAAGCTCATCCCTCTCCATCTCTAAGCACCATAGAGAATTAACTGAAGGGATAAGTCTTCAGGGAATGTGAGTAGCCCCAGGGCATGCTGTTAGGGTTTCTATTGCCAGGATAAAATACCAGGACCATAAGCAACTTGGAAAAGAAGGAATTTATTTTATCTTATAGCTTGTAGTCCAAAATCCAGGCAAGTCAGGGCAGGAACATGAAGGGAGAAACTAATGCAAGGGCATTAAGGAGTGCTGCTTACTGGCTTGCTCCCTGTGGTTTGTTCAACCTGCTTTCCTAATGCCACCCAGGACCACCAGCTCAGGGGTGGCACTGACCAAAGTGAGCCGGGCCCTCCCCCATCAGTTGTCAGACAAGAAAACACACCATCAATTTGCCCACAGGCCAAGCTGCTGGGTGCATTTTCACAATTGAGGCTCCCTTTTCCAAAAGTGAACTTGGCTTGTGTCACACTGACATAAAACTAATGAGCACACATGCCAATGGCAAATATGATGATCTTCTGTATTTCTGCATTTTTAGCAAATATAAATGTTATTTATCATTTTTATGTTACAAGTGGCACAGTGATTACTAAATGAAATAAAAGGTTTCAAAAGCTAACTCTAATTACACCATTTGTTATGTTTGTACTTGAACCCAATTAACTTGAGAAGATAAAAAACAGCTGCGAAAAGCAACAAAGCTTTAATTTGGAGAAAGAACACTCTGTAAATGCGTAGTAATTGTAACAGTCAAAAGGAGAATCTTGGAATGACACATTTAAGAAAAACTGGTACTGGTGTCTTAGTGTAACTTTTATCTTAGCAAACTCCAAGATACTTTAATTGTCTAGTTTTACACGGTAATGCTTTTACTCAAACCAATGATTACACTTGTTTTGTTTTTGATGTGAAAAATAAAGGTTTCCTTCATTCTATTCCCATGATTTTCACACCTGACTTTTCCGTAGTCACTTGGGGCTCATCGAGGTGAGGTGAATGTCAGGGCTTCCTTCCCTCTAAAGACAGAATGGTTTTCTGTTGTGTAAATATGCTACATTTTGTTCTTCCATCCCTCCTTCCTTCGTTTTGGTTCCATATTTAGCCATTCTGAATGTTGGGAGGATGGTAGGACTGCAGAAATCTTTTACCCAAGAAAATCTACAGTCACACATTCGGGGAGAGTAACTGTAAACTCTTGAGACACAGCTTTGTTATATACACTGTGGATGACTTACTACTTAATATGCAGCATAGGCTGGGATCAACTCTCGACAAGAACTATCAGTATCATCATGCCCGGTTTCAGTTTTTTACATCTGAAATCATTTTAAAAATATATAGTCTTGGAAACAATATTAATGTGTTGTTATTATAAATTTGCTAAGTTGATTTAAATATAATATAATACCTTCTTGAAGGACTTATAGTCTAGTGAGAAGCAACCTGTAAATTTTGATTTAAGTAGAACTGGTCAGAAACAGCAAGTGAGATGCATAATAAGAGTGTGCTGGCATAGACCCTCTCTCTCTGATATTATTTGATAGCTGTTGGATGGCATGAGATGGACAAAGGACCTACACTGCCATCCGTGATTCAATGCCTGTAAAGTACCAAGTTCTGATCTAGCCTCCCAAAGACATCAGGGCAACTAGCTTCATGGAGGATATAGCTCAGTATTATGATTATGACATGCTGTGAGCATTGTCATGAAGGAAAATGGAAGGTGTGAGCATCCTAAAATGATAGACACCAAGGAAGGCCTCTCTCAGAAAGGGTCATTTGGTATAAAGCGAGGTGAAAGTGGAACTAAGCAAGTCTAGGGTAGACACATTGGCAAATGGAAAAGAAAACATACAAAGTCATGAGTCGGGATATCTCTTCGGGTACTCCAGGAAGAAGAGAGCCTCGCAGTGCAGAGAAAGGTTGTGATGAGTTTGGGTCTCAGCTAAGGACATGATCACACAAGACTCTTATGAGGCACCACAACAATTTTGCTTTGTTCTATTGGATTGAATAGGATAAGCATAAAGTAATCTAGCTTGTATTCTTAGTTTCATCTTTAGATGCTGAGTGGGAAAATCCCATGGGAGTCGCAAGGATGGAAACAGGGAAAGTAAACACAAGCTTCAGCAGGTATCCAGGTACCCGAGACCCAGCAGCGACAGTTTGGTAATGCAGTGGACGATGGCGGAGAGGCTGAAAAGTCATTGATGAAGACAAAGGCAGAAGGATGTACTGGTGCATTAGACGAGAAGATCTGAGAGGGCCAAGAATATCTCCACTGCGGTTTAGACGTGACTTGTTGAAACTTGGTCTTCACTATGACAATGTGAGGAACATGATGAGGTGGGTGAGTAATAGCAGTCCAAATGGTACCTCGATTAGTTACCACTATCAGGCTGCTATAAAGCAGTGATCTTAAACTCTGAACCACTCTCTGGCTCCTGTCTCACCATGTGATCTGCCCTCTAACATGAAGCCATCCACCATGAGTTCCCCACCAGAGTTCAACCATTACCAGTGACATCTTTGAAACTCCAGAACTATACACTAAATAAACCTATTCATACAAGTCATAAGCTCATCACAGTAGGGACTAAAGCTTCAAATTATGGGTTTTCTGAGGTGACTCAAACATGCACCACCACAGAATAAGTCCCTTAGGGCTTTTTCTTTTCTCTCATTATTTCCTGTACTCCAACTTTCCTGGGAAAACTACTACAACCCAAACCTTAGCTCACTGCTCCTCTCCTTTCTTCTCCTCTCTTTTCCACACTCCTCTCACTCTCACCTCTCACTCCACTTTCTCTATGTTCTCCTATGCATGATTAATGACAAATTTCTCTGCCACCACACCACTCCTCTGCAAATCACCAACCAGAAGCTTACAGGCTGCTCTAGGCCAGGAGCTGTTTGTCTCTCTTGCCTGCACAGCTTCTAATCAATCCCAGAACTATCTGCAGCCAAAACTGTCCTCTTTGCCTAAGTCACTGAAACCAGTCTGAGTTCAAGCGAGGTTATTTGGCAGGTTGATCTTCTTGTCCTACCTAAGCTATTCCCCATGTCCTTACCAACTGTGAGACTATCACTGTTCTCTAAGGGGATACAATGACTCCAGGTAGAGTACCCAATACAGACATGAAAAAATTGTTCCTTTCTACTCAGTTTCACCAAATCAAAAACATGGAGACAGTCTTGGGCATTTTGCTGAAGCTAACTCACTCCCTCAAGCTTACTCGGCTGCATGTAAGTAAACCAGGTTTCTAAAAGGACCATCTTACCATAGGGTCCCTGGAATCTAGGGTACAGGCCTTGATAGAGATGATTTGTCTCTCAAGCAAAAACGTTTTAGAGTCGCTAACATTTTTCTCAGGCTCCAACCTGAAAAGACTACTTTTTCTATAGGCCATCCATATTTTCTACTGTCCACCACAGTAAAACACGTCTGAGAAATGCTTTCTTCTAGGAATCAGACTGGGAAAAGGAGGAGGAAGGAAAACAAGACACATTTACGGATATCACAAATGTCCAGGGACATTGCTGGCCATAGGTGTCCTTTCCAATAAGAGTAAATGAGTTAAGAAGACATTTCATCAGATCAGTGGAACAAATGAAAAGCCGCAATTGTGAAGTAACAGGTATTGATTTACCTTCACTGTGCCTTAATGACATCTCAGAAAAGCAACTCTACCCCAACAGAAGCACACAGTTGGCCAGAAGCTAGCTTTGGGGATAGATTCATCCAACATCCCATAAATAAACTGCACAAAATTGACAGCAGTGATGTTTTTGTTTACGTTGTATTGAAGTGGAAATCTAGTTTTTGATGATGGAGTGTGTGAGGCCAAGGTATCTGTCTTTTCAACTCATTGACTAGTTACTATCTTAGTCATTCAATAAGTGAGCCAACTAAAGCAGAACTGAGAGTTGTGACCCAGCCCTAAGGCCCATGAATCCTTCACAGAAAGAAACAAGTTACACATTGAAAGGTTATTGTTCCCTAAAGCACTTAAGACACTTTAAATGGTCAAGAAACATTTAAAACTATGCTGTACCCAAGGCGGGACATCTTTGATTGAATTAGGTATTTTTACAGTCCTGCTAGATGTACAAATTTTCTTCAAATAAATTAAGACATTTCAATTCTAGTATGTTGAAGAAAGAAAAAAGTGACTGGCCACCCCCCACCAAAACAAAAAAATTTTTTTGGTTTACTTAACACAAATGGCATGGTTGCTTTACATTTAGAAACTGCAGGTGGAAATATTGCCAGGTGTGGACACTGAGGTGATCAACAAGGAACCGGAGAGGAAGGAACCAAACAGCAACAGCCAGGATGGGCATAAGATGGAAAGTCTCTTCTCTTCAAGTTTCTTTTCATCAACTGGAGTCAATCAGTTTCACAATGACCTCTGTGCATCTTGGCACTTCAGTGAGGACATGGTAAGGTGTGCTGACACCTCAGAACATTCCCATCATTTTCAGCAAATCCAAGCAGTTAAACCTAAGCTCTCACTAAGAATGCAACTAAGAATGACTAAAAAAAAATTGTGTCTGCACACCCTGGAACCAAAGGCCTGCAGACTGGACTACACGAGGTGGCACCATAAAAGAACGCACAGATGAGCACTGGCTGCCACCTGACACTTGCACTCTGAGAATAGTGAGAGAGACCAGGTAACAGCACAATCTAATTATCTCCTCTCACTGAGTAAATGCCCACCTAGCTGAAAAAGGAACAAGAAAGGAAAGAAAGGCACAGTAAAGATGATTGCTAGTCATATGCATTAGATCATTATATATATCTTAATATCTTATATAATTATATAATATACATTATATAATTAAGATTTATGTATTTATGTGAGTACTCTACTTACATGCATGCCTGTGTGACAGAAGAGGGCATCAGATCCCATTATAAATGGTTTTGAACCATGTTGTGGTTACTGGGAATTGAACTCGGGACCCCTGGAAGAACAGCCAATATTCTTAACTGCTGAGCCATATATATATATAATTTTTTGAGGCTTATACATCAAAGAGGACACCTCTGGCCAGCAATGTCCTTAGCCATTTGGCATAGTGGCATCTATAAATTGGTCTGTTTCTTCATCTATAAATTGGCCTGTAATGTTTCTACACACACACACACACACATACACACCTTGCACATGGTTATAAAAGACCATCTTTAGTGGAAAAACCAGGCATTTCTATGATAACAACTAGTCAGTTCATAGGAAAGCTGTTTCTTATTTTAGTTCAGAAGAAACACTCCTTCAAAGAAGTCTTTACTCTGACCAATAAGAAGACAACTGTAGTAAGTGCATTGTTAAGTTTCTTCATTGGGAAAAAAAGAAAACTTGGTAAACTATGTTTTATAGACTCTTCAAATCTTTCTTAATTCTAGACTCCTTTAATACCTTGAGCCTCCCATGCACTGCCACAAGAATCTTACTAGTATGGATATGCTAAGTACTCTCAGACCTTGAATACTTCGAAGCTTTCACCCTTCCTTACAAAATGTATTTCATTTCCCTGATCCTTTCCTCAACTGAAGTCAAAGTGAGTTCTTCATACAAATGGTCCAGCCCATGTGGTGCACCTATACAATAACTGTAACCTTGTTTAAATGTTTCAACTAAAAAAATTGTTTGGACTGCAGAACATCCATATTCTCTTCACAGTCTAACATTTGATAAACAGTGCTGATCTAAGGTCATATTCTCTTCACAGTCTAACATTTGATAAACAATGCTGATCTAAGGTTTTTAAGTCTTGGACTTGGCCAGATTGGCCACTTGCCTTTTTGAAATTGGTCCCTTAGGAATTGTATCCTCTGTATTGGTCTGGGGTATAAACATGTCACATTTTCCAGACGACCTTCGATTTATAAGTTTAATAGTAATTCTTAGGGATTGTTGGTATACGCTGCATAGATTTTGTGTTCTGTGTTGAACTAACAACTCAAACACTTTGCCATTCTTCACATAAAGAGATGTGCCCATAAAGATTTACCGTCTAGTGTGAAATCAAGCTGGTAGGGTGAGTTTCCTTAATCAACAGAAAGTGGTGAAAGTGGAACTTGGCCAGTGTTGGCTGACATCTTGGCTTTAAAATCCAGGATCACTTCTGCTTTTGCCCTCTTTGGAGCTCAAAGCCACTACCTAAGATAAAAAACAACCTCTTCCCTTTTATAGCATCCTCTGTGCAGAGAGTCAAAGATGTTCACCCGGCTTTCAGCTCTTCCAAGCAAAGTAGCTGAAGTGACCATTGTCTGAGTGGAACCATTGAAGATTATTTTGGCTGGAGAGCATCTCCAAATAACAGAAGCTATAAGAATAACAGCAAGAAAGGCCATAAGAACCACCCACATGAACTCAGTCCACAGAGGGCTACTATCATAGCCTACTAAGCTATGGAGGGGTCTATTATATTGCAATGAATAGCTGAGACATATATACCTGAAAGCCACTGTATTCTTTTCTTTGAACAAAGTAATGAGTAATAAGAAACATCATTATAATAAGATTTCTAATCTATCATAATCATTTCACATTCCAGGATAGAGATTAAAATCTGTGAAGAAAAAAACAAAACACTGGGGATATGGGAGTTGAGAGAGGTTCAAAGAGGGTCTTAGATAAGCTAACCTCAAACTCACTATATAGGTTAGGCTAACCTTGTACTTCTGATTCTCCTGCCTCAGCTTCTCCACTAGTGGGATTATAGACATGTGCTTCCATACCTGACTTTAAATTTTCTATTCATATACTTGTCTGTAAAAGCCCAACACTTGTCTGGTTAGGCATGATAACACAGAGCTATAATTCTAATCCTTAGGCATCTAACACAGGCTCAAGGCTAGTTTAAGCTTCAAGGCTGAACTACAAGGCTACCCTGTCTCAAAAAAAATGTTTTTCATTCTTGCAAGAATAGTCATAGTATAAGTCAGAAAACTGAGGTTTGTCACAGAGAGAAAGACTCATTACATACGCAAAAAGACTGTTATCTTCATGTCCTAACAATTTACAAATGAATGTGTTACAATTACACTGAACCCTTCTCCTGTACCACTTCATTCATCTTTACATCAGACAAAAAAGCAAAGCACAAATATGGTAAAGCGCCAGCATTTCTAACGTAAGTTATCCCTCACACAATAGGACCTGGGAGTCAAACGGCCACCTTACACCCTAAAGCTCTTCTCTACCTGCCTTCATCTCTACTTGTCCAGCCAAAGCTCTTCTTCCCATTAAGTTGCATGCCTACTTCAGGCCTCTTCTAAATCAAACAGTGGCTTTTTAGACAATCAGTGAGTTAGCATGTCAGAGCCAATGTCTATGTCAAATTCAATTATCATAATGCAAGGCCAGTCTCAAGTAACCTTGTTAAATGATGCTCACAGGGATTGGTCTTGTTTTCTCCCTCTTGCTCTCATGTGACCCCTCCCAATGATCGCAGTTGTCTCTATAACATGTTGAGCACCCATAACCAATGGGACTCAGCAGGTAGCATATGTCACACACTATTTCGAATGTCCACACCATCCTAAAATGTACTACCTTTCCATTTTCACAGGTTTGAAAACAGATCTGGTGGTATAGGTGATTTGTCAAAGCCTTCACAGTTCATCAGAAACAAAGTCAGGGTCCCAACCAGAGCTGCTGAAGCCACGTGCACACACTCCATCCTGTGCTGCTAATTCTTCTGGTCAACAGAGTGCCATGCCTGTAATGTAGTTATGAAGTCTTCTCCCTTTTGAGGGAAGCTCCTAACAGCTATCTGCTTCCATTCTCAAGCCATTGTCTAGCCGGTCCATCCTTGTCTGTATCTCTTCTCAAACCCTATCCCTGAGCTCCACCGAGGTTCTTTCCCATCCCTTCTGATTACTCTAATCTAATTATAGCTCTCAGAAGCCTCTTTAACTTACAAGATAATAACAGCATCCTGTGGAGTTCAAACAAAATATATTTTTAAAAACAAAGGTAATTGCACCTCAAGGTGTTTATAAATAACAGAAAGATAATGGCCCTTTAATCACATAGAGTGGATATACTTCTTTCTCAAAGAGCTTCACAACCACTAACTAATTGGTGTTTCAAAGTAATAGTAAATACCTTCTAACCTGTGGAAACAAGAGTAGCTTACAGTGAAGTAAGCTTGTCCCTCTCATGATAGCATGGGAGTCCCAGCTCTCATTCCCTGGGGAGCAGTTTCCTGAACACAGGGTAATGTGAGAACAAAAGCTGAAAGTCTTTCCATCTCCTTCCATGTCACTCACAACATTTACTTATATTCCCTTGGTCACACACCTTGTTATTTTAGAATGTGCCTTTCATCAATTATTATGAAGGGGAACACAAAGTTCTAGTGAATTATTAGACAAGAATAGACTTCATGTAGATAAAGACAAAGCTAAGAGAGATGTATGAATTTGCCCGCAGAAGCTATCTATCACCTAGAGAAGTGTTTCATATACTTGAAAGATGATGCCAACTTTTAAAAAGAACTGTGGCTAACCAGCTTTTACTATATAAGTTTTCCTAATTGTTAAATAACAGCATTTCTCTGTCATTATTTGTATCTTTTGAACATTACCTTTAATGAGCTCCAAATGGATTGGGTTGTGTTTGTTTGTTTGTTTGTTTGTTTGGAGTGATTGGTTTTGGTTTTATTCATTTGGTTTTTTTGGTTTGAGGTTTGGGAGTTTTGTTTTGTTCCTTTTTCATGAAAACACCATGACTCCAAGATATGACCTTGCAAATGATACTGAAAAAAAAAATCCCTTCTTGGATTCCTATGTTTAAAAGATTCTCAAGTGCAATACAAATGAAATAGAATACGATAGAGAAGTGTCACTATACTCAACATTTCAGATATTAGCTCTCATTGATAGTAAAGAAAAAAAGAGGTCAAATTCAGCCTATGAATCTCCTGACAAACTATGGACGTTTAAAAAAATAACAAACAAACCTGAATTACTCTACAAAACTGCTTTTGTGTGTGTGTGTGTGTGTGTGTGTGTGTGTGTGTGTGTGTATGTGTGTATGTGTGTGTGTGTGTATGTGTGTGTGTATGTGTGTATGTGTGTGTGTGTGTGTGTATGTGTGTGTGTATGTGTGTGTGTGTGTATGTGTGTGTGTATGTGTGTATGTGTATGTGTGTGTATGTGTGTGTGTGTGTATGTGTGTGTGTGTGTGTATGTGTGTGTGTGTGTGTATGTGTATGTGTGTGTATGTGTGTGTGTATGTGTGTGTGTATGTGCGTGTGTGTGTGTGTGTGTGTGTGTGTGTGTGTACACGTGTTATGAGTATGTGCATCAGAAGTCATTCCTCTAATGATGTCCACCTTGTTTGCCTGGGATAGCATCTCTGATAAGCCTGCAACTAGCCAAGTGTTCCAGGCTAGCCAGCCAGTGAGCACTGGCAATGTATGTATCTCTTCCTCCCCAGTGCTGAGATTACAAGTGTAAGCTTATATGGGGGCCAACTTTCTCCTTATACGGGTTCCAATAATCAAGGCTTCATGTTTGCACGGCACACATAACTAAGTTGCCTCCGCAGCCCAAAGGCTGTTTTCAATGTTCTGAAAAAAAGAAAACAACATAAAAATCCAACCTTAGTCATCACTAATGGTCTTTCGTCATCTCCTATGAGGAATTCGTGACACCAAAGGTTAAAAAAAAAAGTGTACTGCTATCATAAGAATCATACAAAAGAACATTTGCTGTTTAAAATCTGCAAGTTGTATTGCTTTTCACATATTTCCATTAGGTTTTCAAGGAAGAACTGTCTAGAAAGCCTAGCATTGCATGGCCATGGGACAAACTTAAAACACTTGGTATATTTAATTTATTTCAGTTAGGAGAATCTCCCACAGATACAGCTGTCAAGATCATTTATATGTTTGCATTATTAGACATTTATAGCTTAATATCCAGAGGTGAAATACAGAAATAATACAGAAATGCAAACATACCAAACATGGTTATTACTCAGAAAATATTGCACAAAGTTTACATCTTCCAATGTAGTTTGGTGGATAGTTAGATAGGTTTCCAGGACCAGCCATGAATTTCCCTTTATTAAGCAAGTCTTAACTCTCATTATATGGCTGTTGGTTACCACCAAGATAAACGTGCCACTGTTGCACCTCTGAGTATATCTTGCTGTGTTCACTATTGTGGTTCACGGGCTTTGCAGCTGGGTTGGACTATCAGTGGCTTTTCTCCATAGGCAGCTTACATGGCACCGTCATATGAGAGTTGGTACTCAGGAACAAAACTTGCAGGTCAGTTCCGGGTCAAGTTCTTCAAGTCCTGTGTCTGAAGTATGTGGTGCCTTCAGCAATAGCATTCACCTTCACGTTTTGAGAAGCAACTAAGAGCAACAACAATAGTTTACATTGTTTTAGAAGATTCTTGGGCCCTGTGGCCAACTTTCTATGCCTGTCAGTGGAGGCTTTGTTAGATAATCTACGGTTCCAGGGAAGAGTACTATCACTTTGAGTAGTACAACTTCATTTAAATATAAATATATATACTTATAAATATTATTTATGTGTTTCTAAGTAAACATAAAATTAAATCTTTGAAACAAGCCATTGGGAAACATTACTATTTTAATACAAATTTAACGTTAAATATGGCCTTCATCCAATCTTCTAACTTACAATAGAATGTACAGTAGTGGCTAAGCAGCCAATCAGCAATTGAATACGGAAGTAAGAAGGCAGTACAATCAGAAGTGTCTACATAGGAGGCATTTACTGAAGTCTTCCTATAGCCCTAGGATTCCATAGGCAGACGAAAAAGAAAGATACAATTTAGACTTACACAGTGCTCGGAGTGCTATTCTCAATGAGGTTCCAGGATTGTACCTGACACATAAGCTGTGACAAATACATTTTGGTTGGGTTACTTGGGGGTTTACATTTACACAGTTGAGTTATATACCAAGGTTTATATCTGCCTAGAATGATTGTCCTGGGTTTTGTTTTGTTTTGTTTTGGGGTTTTGTTTGTCTGTCAACTTGACACAAGATAGGGTCATCTGGGAACAAGGAGCTTCAGTTGAGAAACGTGTCTCCATCAAATTGGCCTACAAACAAGTCTGTGAGGCACTTGCTTGATTAATGATTGCTGTGGAAGGGCCCAGGTCACAGTACGTGCTGCTCCCCTTGGACAGGTGGTCCTAGGCTGTGTAAAAACAGTGAACTGCATGAGCCATAGAGAAAAAGCCAGTCAGCCCCATTTTGTCAGTCTCTGCTTCACTTCCTGCCATGGACCACGGCATTTCATGGTGAACCATGATATGAAAGTATAAGCCAAATAAAGCCTTTTTCCCCCAAGTTACTTTTGATCAGATAGTTTTATCACAGGAGCAGAGACCAAACTAGGACAGTGGTGAGGACATAAAACAAGGGAATAAGAAATAAGGAAGTACACTACAGTGTTGACTCAATAGTTAAGCACACTGGCTGCTCATGCAGAGAACCCAAGTTCGGTACCCAACACCTATGTGGCAGTTTTCAAGTAACCTACACTACAGTTCCAGAGAATTCAATGTCCTCTTCTTCCCTCAGAAAACACCAAGCATGCATGGGGTGCACATATATAGATGCAGACAAAATGTTTATATGCATAAAAATAAAGTATTAAATAAGAGAATGAAGAGGGTGAAGAGGAAAAAGGAGAAGAGAAGGAGGAGGAGGAGGAGCAGAAGCAGAAGAAGGAGAAGGAAGAGGAGAAGCAGAAGGAGGAGGAGGAAGAGGAGGAGAAGCAGAAGAAGAAGAAGGAAGAGGGG
>JANHMN010000014.1:42546558-42557847 GCA_030674055.1 Rhabdomys pumilio | reverse complement strand
AAGAGGAGGAGAAGCAGAAGAAGAAGAAGGAAGAGGGGGAGAAGCAGAAGAAGGAGAAGAAGAGGAGGAGAAGCAGAAGAAGGAGAAAAAGAGAAGGAGGAGGAAGGAAAAATGTGACTAAATCATGGGTTTCCACTCTGATTAGAAAATAATATTTATAATTTTTTCTTTTTTTTTTTTTTCCGAGACAGAGTTTCTCTGTATAGCACTGGCTGTCACTCTGTAGGCCAGGCTGGACTCAAACTCAGAAATCCACCTGCCTCTGCCTCCCAAGTGCTGAGATTAAAGGCGTGCGCCGCCACTGCCCACATAATTTTTTGTAGTAATATTCAAAAATACATTCAAAATATTTGGTGCATTATTGAAATAATTAGCAATCGATGATAAGAGTGCTAATTAAAACTTTAAGCTGGAACAAAGGTTGTCATTAGATAACAGACACCCTGTTGAATGGAACATTCACATCTTATTCCCAAACCAGGCACCATCATTCATCTTTCATCTTTTGCTTCCTTTTTGATTTCATGAAAGTCACCAGGAGACCGACTAGACTGAAGCCCACAGCCCATAGATGGCTGGGTGGTCTGATCCCTACATCTTTCTTCAGAGATGTCACTTCCCAAATCTCAGAAGATAAAAGATCTATTTGTTTTTTATTGTTGTTGTCTTTGCTGTTTGCTTGTTGTGATGTCTCTTTTGCTTCCTTGGTGCCTCCTGGTACCTTTGAACAGAGTCCTTGTGATGCTTCTCTTAAGACTCTCCCGTTTCCCTAGTGTGTTTTTTGAAGGAAAAAAAAAAGAGAACAATTTACTTACCAACATGGAGTTTACTCATTTAACTTTCCAAAAATTGTAGAATATAAATACAGATGTGGTACTTGTCCAAATATGGCCTATTAATAAAAGCATTATGTGACATTACCAACCAAACATTGCTGTTATTTGTATTCTTTTATGAAGTGTTTCATTTCTTCCATCTTCAAGAATCCCTATAAAAATCACAAGTCTTAGAATAAACACAAATAAATTTCTCCATTACATTATACTAAAACATACCAGCATCTCCATTAGAAAAATTCATATCAATGAGTTTTGGTCAGACTCTGACGATACAGTGAGAACTGGACACTCCAACCAGACATTCTTGGCAGTGAGATCAAGCCAAGTGACTTGCTTTCCACAGGACAACAGCCATATTGGAACAGTCAGTCTTCCTGTGAAGAGGTTCACAAGCTGATGTAACAATATGTTTAAGCACATGGAGTAAAATCTTGAATATATGTGCACAGTAGATGGTGGCTGTAATTCGTTTGGGTTTTCTTCTGTCCCCTTTGTACCCAAATAAGTGCTGGGCATTTCTACCTCCCAAATAACTGACACAGAGACCTTGTATTTTTATTTACAAGATGCAAGTCTAAGCTTGGCAGGTTCTGAGCCATTTTAACCCTATAAGGCTACTTCCCAGCCACGGGGTCCTTTACCTTTAATCTGAGTCTCTTCTTGGCTCACTCTGCTCCATGTGTCCTTGTGCCTACTCTTTCATCTCCATCTCATGGCAAATCTTCCTGTTCTCTCCCCATCACTTCTCCATACCTCCTCTCCTCATGGTCCTTCCTCTCCTCTCTTCTCTCTCCTCTCTCTGGTCTGCCTGGGAAACAAAGATAAATGTGATACAGTCTGCCTTCCAAAGGAAGCACATGCTATATCATGTTGTGGCTTTAAAACACATGTCCCTTAAAAAACATCCAAATATTAATATTTTTTGTTTGTTTGTTTGCTTCATCTGAAGTAGTGAAAAGGTAAGCTTAAATGCCAAAGAATTTTAGCTGATTAAAAGAATGAAATTTGCAGTTAGACATTCAGACTTTAAAATTCAATAACTCATGTTGATATCCCACAGATGGCAAAACCAAAATAGGTTAGAGGAAGGGGTCAGATTTGCAGAAGTGAGTCTACTGGCCGTGACCATTCATGCCTGTTGTGGTCAGAAGCAATGTAAGGCTCACTGTAACTGGTGAGCAACAACAAAGCCAGAGCATCTAATCTCTTCCATAAGGACTTAAGACACTAACTTGAAAAGCAAAATGAACAGAAGGCATGGTTATATAGGACTTCTTTCAATCACACTCATCCTGTAAGCCCAAATGATAAAATAATAGAAAAAATACAGCATTGAATGCACCAAACAGGGAGAAGAGGGTCCCTGTACCCCTCGAAAGATGGAACAGAAGCTGCACTCAGAGGCTAACAGAGGCTGACAGGCAGGAATGGCATGCTAATGAATGTGAAACAGAATAAAGTAAGGACAAGCTGAGTTAGGAATCATGTTAGCCCAATAACATAAGGTCCCAACCTTATGGCCCCTGGGAGCTTTTTAATTACACACAAACCCTAAAAGTCTGACTCAACTAATGGCCGTAGGGCCCAGGGATCAGTATTTTGAAGAGAATTTTTCCTAATAGTTTTGATGTTTTGACCATATGATTCCTGGTTAACAAACCACAGGACTGAATAACAGGAGAAGACACGATCAAAATGAGAAAGATTATTTTAGGCTTAGTTATTTCAAATATCATAATCTGGATAATCAGACTGAATTTAGAAGTAAGGATGATGTTTTTTTTTCATGTCTTGGTAATAGTAAATATTTCATGAATGAATGAAATATAAAATTTATAAATATAAAATGAAAAAATATAAAAATCTAAAGCTCCTTGAGCACTTCAGCCAATTCATACAGTGACGACAAACAAAAAGGTTATTGCGACATTATAACAGAAGGGCAAGCATCAGCAAGCACCCTCCTGCCAAGAGCTTCACACAATAAGTGTGTCCCCTCATACCCACACCAGCCTCACAAAACATAATAGTCTTAACAGGTAGCTGAGGCCCAAGATCACTAGGAAAGCGTGGAATTTGAGTTTGCGAATATTTGATGTTGTGGGTTACACTGGTAGATGCTTAACAAGCACTGTAGCAAACAACACAGGCTCAAATTTCTGAGCAAAATTCCAGCTTTGGATACACTCTACTTGCATGTGATCAGAAACAGCGTGTGATCTAATTAAGATATTTACCGAACTACAAGATTAGAGCTCTTAACCGTAATCAGACAGGTGGACCAACATCGGATGTTTCTGCTAAATAATTTGCCTCTTCTCGTGTAAGATTTCCTTAGAAATAAAGTAGCAAAAAAAATATGCTCCATTGTAGTTGATTTTGAAATAGGAAATACAATTAACTGCCTTCTAAAATAGGGGGAATGACTCACTCTTTATTATTTCCATGGGGTGACCTTTGGCTTTAATTTTATGGAGTTTATCAAAAAAAAGAAATATCTTTACATGATAACACGCATCATGCAGCATAGCAGATTATGTCAGCTAATATAAGAGCAAAGAGAGTGCAGACAGCCTCTCATGTTTGAATATTTTATATGATGGTTGATCTGAAAAACTGAAAAGAATGTTCTAGATAACATTCTACTAAACATCACGAAAGAACCAGACACCAAACAGTAAATCTTAGAAGTAAAACAAGACAAATAACGATGTTTTCTCTCATGTGTGGAATCTAGATTTTAAAATAATAGAGCATGAAAGCAAAATGGGCCAACTGGAAAGAAGAAAAGGGCCAGTAAGAGAAGGAACAAAGGAGCTAGCAAGATGTCTCAGGGAAGAAAGGCGTCTGCCACCAAGGCTGCTGAACTGACTTCAGTGTCCAGGACTCACATGGTAGGAGAAAAGAACCAACTTCTAAAAGTTGTCCTCGGACCTCCACACAGACACCATCTGGCTGTCTCACCTGTGTGTGCTCATATACACGCAAATAAAATAATGTAATTTTTGTTTTGAATTTGAAAAAGGAGAAGGAACAATATATAACTGGGGAGTAGATATGATCAAAGTGCATCATATAAATGTGTGAAAATGTCATGAAACTTATTACTTTATAATATATATGTATTAATAAAAAATCGAATGTATAGTGTATTTTACATCATATCCTCTACACGGGTGCTAGTAGAAACCTTCAGTCTGAAAAAGTATTTAGCTGTCCAAGGAGGAAATAGGGAGCCATTCTATCGTTATTCAGAAATAGCGACATAAATAAACAAGATAAGCACATTAAGTGCTTTGGGAAACCAGAAACTGGATCTTCTGAGCATTGTGTTTGAGGATAACCAAAGCTAACAGTCTGCCATACATTGCCAACTGGAAACACAGCTGGATTGTCCTACTTCGTCATCTCAAACTCATCTACATTGTCCGTTCACGCACAAAAGCCATACACCTTAAGACACACTTCCCGTTTTACCCCCATTTTACATTAGTGACATTATTTCCTTAAGCCTTGAGTGCACTGTTAGAATTTTCTGTGCAAGCCAAAACTATGCTCTCTGAAATACTCATTTCGTAGTTGAGGTGTGCTTGTGATTGTAAAATATCAAGGTTTTAATATCCTCCTACCTTGGATCTATGTGTGAGGGTACCACAAACACCATGGTTTGTTCTGGGCATCCAAGAGCTTTGCATCTGTTTTGGATATGTATTTCTGATGTTCAGGAGAAGTTCCTATGTTATTCTCTAGATTATTCAAACAAAGTATGGGGGGAGGGGGGCTGGGAAACATCCACAAGCAGAAATGCCCAAGTGAGGAGGCTTCAACCCCACTTAGAAGGAGGAAGGAAATAATCACTGGAGGTGAAAGGAGGAAGGGACCTAGGTGGGAAAGGGGAGGGGAAGCAGAAAAGGAGAGTAGGATCAGATTATGGGGTGAGGGCACAGGAGAGACGCCCAGAGGGCCAAGAGAATAAATGGAAATAAGCAGCCTTGGGGAATGGGAGGTGGGGGGACCCTCTAGAGAGTACTAGAGACCCGGGAGGTGAGACACTCTCAGGACTCATTGGGGGTGACCTTAGCCAAAATGCCCAACAGTGGGGAAAGAGAACTCAAAGAGTCCACTTCCAGTACATAGACAGGGCCTCAAATGAAGGGACAGGGTTACTAACCTACATTCAGAATTCCTGACCTAGAATTGTTCCTGTCTTAAAAGATCTGCAGGGACAAAAATGGAGAAGAGAGCGAAGGAAAGGAAGTCCAGAGACTAGCCCAACTTGGGATCCATCTCATGGTGGGTAGGGTGAGCACCAAGGTCTGATACTATTACTGATGCTATCATGTGCTTACAGGCAGGAGCCTAGCACGGCTGTCCTCTAAGAGGCCCTACCAGAAGCTGACTGAGACAGATGCAGACACTTATATCTAATCATTGGACTGAAGTCTGGCACCCCTATGGTTGAATTAGAAGAAGGATTGAAGAAACTGATAGGAAGACCAGCAGTCTCAACTAACCCAGACCCCAGGGAGATCCCAGAGACTGAGCCACCAACCAGGAGTATACAGAGGCTGGTCCAAGGCCCCTGGCACATATATAGCAGACAGATGTCTAGCTGTTTTGGCCGCAGTAAAAGAAGATGTGCTTAATCCTTGAGAAACTTGAAGTCCCAGGGAAGGGGGAGGCCTGGTGCTAGGAGAGCACCCTCTCAGAGGCAAAAGGGAGGAGAAATGGGATGAGTAACTGAGGTGGGGACAGGGAACTGAGGGAGGGCAATGACTGGAATGTAAATAAATAAAATAATTTAAATTTTAAAAAATTATTTCTCTAGCTATCTTTAAGACTAGCTCATGGTTCTCTGGGAGATTTCTTGGAGTACCTGAAAGAGGACTTGGAGATTGGATAGTTCTTTCTGAGTAGTTCAGTTAAAAAGAAAATAGAAAAGAAAAAAACAAATAGGCTGACGAAATCTCTCAGTCGTATGGAATTTCTGTTATCTGCACAGAGCCCTAATTTCAACCTCCAGCATCATCGATGAAAAATAGACACTTCTGCGTGGGCCAGGAGGGCCGTCTGAAGGTGACAGAACTCGGGCAGGGCTGCCTGGAGGATCAGACATCATCTCTGGCGTGCACTAACACGTCATATAGTGATTTTTTTCCCCATTACTCTGTTCTCCTTCCTTGAGTCAGCACTTTACTCTGTATCTTATTCTGAATTTCAAAACAAAAGATAAAGGGGGTGTGAACGATGATCAAACAGCTCAAAGATTACATAATCAAAGGCAGAACTTAGACCTTGAAAACAAGTTTCTACAATAAACCACCAAACCCCAAAACACCACCAAGCAAGGCAAAGTCTTCCGTCAAAATCAGACTCGTTGAATGAAAGCAGTTTTATAATCAAGGCTAAATAAATGTGCTCTCCCAGAAAGGTACAAGCACCCCACCCTTGAACGCCTAGGACAGCCCTAAGGACAGCCCCACAACACACCCAGCATATTGTCCAGATTTCCCTTTTCACAATCACTTGAGCTTACAGAATGTTCTTACTTTATCCTTTTGTTTCTTTTATCGCTACTTTGAACTCTTTTTAGTCATCTTTGTCCCTGTGACACAATGCTTCATAATAAATATTTATTGAACTAATGAAAAACCCTATTGGAGGCTGCCCTATTAAATGCAGGCTTTTAAAAACACTGCATATGAATACAGATTAGTTGGGATGCCTGCTTCATAGGAGATTCACACAGCAAATTGATAGTTAAGATGTGTATTTTAAATGTAATGTTTTGGTTATAATATTCTGATGACAGATTCCAATGTTTTGGACCTCAATCTTGTTATTTTTAAGTAATAATTTATTATCACTGCCTTTCCTTATTCATTTAAGTTTTATTTTATTTTAATTACACGGTGGGGGGGAGGTAAGTACAGGTATGTTCAGGTGGCCATCAGCATGTCAGATATCCTAGAGCTGGAGTTAAAAACAATTGTAAATTACCCAAAATGGGTGCTGGAAACTGGCCTAGGGTCCTTTCTGCCCCCTCCCATTTTTTATTAGTTATATTATTTATTTACATTTCAAACGTTATCCCCCTTCCCAGTTTAACTTCCACAAGCCCCCATTCCCTCCCTCTTCCCCTTTCACTTTCTCTCCCCCTGCCTCTATGAGAGTGCTCTGCCACCCGCCCACCCACTCTGCCTCACCAACCTAGCATTCCCCTACCCTGGGTCATTGAGCTGCCACAGTGATGCCAGCTAAGGCAATCCTCTGCTACATATCCAACTGGAGCCATGGGTCCCCCGCCGTGTGTACTCTTTGGTTGGTGGGTTTAGTCCCTTGGAGCTTTGGGGGAGTGGGAAGGGTGGTTGATACTGTTCTTCCTATGGGTTTGCAAAACCCTTCAGCTCCTTCAGTCCTTGCCCTCATTCTCCATTGGGGTCCAAGGGCCATCCAGAGACTGCCCCACCTAGGGATCCATCCCATCCACAGACACCAAACCCAGACACTATTGCTGATGCCAAGAAGCACTTGCTGACAGGAGCCTGATATAGCTGTCTCCTGAGAGGCTGTGCCAGAGCCTGACCAATACAGAGGCAAATATATGCAGCCTTGTATCCTTTGTAAGATACACACTCTCAGCCCCTGACCCACGTCTCCAGCACCCTCCCCTTTTATTCTTATGCTAGAAAGAGTTAAAGTGACTGGGAAATAGCAACTGCCCCTCCTCTGCTCAATACACATGAAAATACGTCAGCTCAGTACACATAAATATGAACATCTTTCACATTTGAAATTTTTAGTTGTAATTTCTGCTCTAAGATTGGATGAAGATGAAAAAAAAAAAACTCCTTCTGTTTCCCAACCAACCCAGACTGAGAAGAAAACTGAAGCTAGTTCCCACGGCAGCTTCCATCAGTAAGCCTATGTTACAGAGTATCTCTACACTAATGGCCCAGAAACAAAAAGAAAGGGTTTTCAGACCAAGAGCTCACCGCCACAAACTCTGTCACTGTTTAAGTGAAGAACTGAGAATGCGGGAAAATATTTCTGTGCATAGCCTTCTGCTTTCAGCTCTCCTGCATATGAGACCATTGTCTGAATAGTGTAGTGACCAATCAAACAACCAGAAGAGACGCTCCACAACCACAGGAATGCCCATCAGGAAGGAGAGACAGCTTTATGGAACTTGTCTTGTCTGAGTGACTGCTGAATTGTAATCCTTCATGTTCTTTTGGACAGAACAAGTCTACTTAGTAAACAAGGGAGAATAAATACACAAAATTGAAACCCTTCAGAAACCTCAACAAATCTGAGCCCCACAAAGTTATAATACCACCTGTAAACACTACTGGCTCAAATTCTTAAAGAGACCAGTAAGCACTACAAGACCTCAGCAAATGGACTACTGTGTGTTCATTGCTTCTGTATGTTTCATTCTTTCTAGTAATTTCCAAGATAATTGGGGAGGGGTCTGCTGTAAACGTAGAACATATATCAAAACAAAAAATGACAGTGAGATATCATTAGAGCAGCTCGTGCCTCAGTAAATGATGTACAAGTTGGCCAGTTTATGGTGAAGCAGAGGAAGAAGTCCTGTTTGTTCAGTGTACGTTACTTTAGGCCATAACATTGGCTTTGTAGGTAGAACTCCTAACACATAAGCAAACATCCCAAAGGCAATGAATACAGAATCAAAAGTTGGTTCAAGCGGCATGAACATTCAGAGATGACAGACCATCCCCTTTGACATCTCGGTAGGACCCAGAGTTCACAGCCGAGCGATGATGGAGCTCACATGTTACTTGTGTGAGTCTGAAATGCGAGAATGGACATCTCCATGCACAGTGAATTTCTATCTAGAAATCAGTGCCTGTTTCTCCTGAGAACTCAGTTGCCAACGCTCCTGTCCCTCCTGCAGTCACACCACTGTCCTTTACATTCAGTAGCTCCTCCCACAGCCTCTCTGTCTCTAACTCCAGCCACAGTGTCTGACACCATCTTCTGGTTCTGCAGGCACCAGGTGCACACCAGAGGCACACACACATGTGTAGATAGGACAAATTTTTAAAAAGAATGAATAAAGCATTTTAATACAATGTGCTTAAAACAAAGTTTTTGAATACTTAAAATAGAGTTAAAAGATGCCTCAACAGTTAAGAACATCTTTTACTCTTCCAGAGGACCTGGGTTCAGTTCCCAGCCCTCACATGGCAGCTCACAACCATCTGTAACTTTAGTCCAAGAGAATTCAACACTTTCTTCTGGCCTCCAAAGGTACAAATATTTTTAAAACTTTATTGTTTAAACTATTTCCAAGTCTTGGGAGCCCATTAAATATCTCAGCAGGTAATCACCTACCACAGCAATTCTGACCACCTCCAATTGATTCCCCAAACTCATATTAAGGGGGAAGGAGAGAAGTACAAGTGTCAACCTCACTTCTGTGGGGAATCTAAAAGCTCTGGTATCCGGGGGCTACAAAAAACGGTGTGAAGACAGGGATATAAAAGGTTGGTCAAAGAGTAATAAGTTACATAGAAGAAAAGTTACTAAGTTAGAAGAAGAAAGGCCAGTATACTATTGCATAGGAGAGCGACCAAAGTTAACAATAGTATACTGCATCTGTAGAAAGCTAGAAAGGTTTCTAAGTATCTCCACCATGAAGAAATGTTAGAGATTTAACTTTGTACTGTATTACACAATCTGACTTTACACTATCCTCCAAAGCCCCCTATTTCCTCACAAATTAGAGTCGTGAAATTGTTTGAATGGGTTATGAATAGTACTTTATAAAAAGAAAAGAATAAAAATCAATAATGCTGATAATGATTTCATATATTTCCTTTGATCTTATGCTACATCTGGTGGGGATAGAAAAATTTATTTCTTAGCGTTGCATCATCCAAAGTGCTTGAAAACATTACTATAATAACAGTGGGAAATCCAATAATACTGATTTAAGGTAATTTCAGTTTTTTAAGCATCTCCAAATTTTGTTCCAATTCATTAAAAGTTAGTGTCAGAGTGGTGAGCTTGTTCCTCCTTTCAGCAAGGGCCATATTGGAAATATTCTTGCAATCTCTGTTTGTATGTGATTGCCATCACAATCTAATATAGCTCTGTTTATAAAAGAAAGACAACAACTGGTCTTCTGTCCTTGAAAATCAGCCTCAATTCTTTTGTATTTTAATTTTTATTGGTTATTTTATTTATTTACATTGAATTGTTGTCCCCCTTCCCAGTTTCCCCTCCAAACACCCCCCATTGCATCCCCACCCCCATCTGCCTTTATGAGCGTGCTCCTCCATCTACTCACCCACTCACGCCTCACCCCTCTAGCATCCCTCTACAATGGGACATCAAGCCTCCACAGGACCAAGGGCCTCCCCTCCCACTGACATAAAATAACGTCATCTTCTGCTACATATGGATCCCTCCATGTCTCAGTTCTTTAATCAATAAGTCTATCTTCAAATCTAAAAACCCAAACAAACTTCTCAAAGACCCTAGGGAAACTCCACCCAACCTCTTTTAAAAGTGGCTTTAAGAACTACTGAATTGTAGTTTCTCAAACTTACTCTCTGAAACATCACATTTTAGGCACATGACTTCCCAAATTTTCTTGTTCCAGATAACTTTGGTAGCTGTTTAGGGGAGAGCTTTCTTCTGTCCTGGTCATTTCCAGTACTATTCAGCTTCTTGGAAAATTGGCTTTCCCCAGAGCAGCCCAGCTGCCCTACCTCTTAGCCACCTGAACCTGGCTGATTATCGGCTCACTCTGACTCTGTTGGGAAAGGCTTGGCACTTGTTTAGACTCACCACACTCTCTCTAGTCTCTTCATATACAGACAAGAAGCACTGTGCCTTACAGTCCTCTAAAGATTTTTCTAGGTCTGTAATCCCATATAATAAATGAATACTTTTCACATCTGTTCCCAAAAAGTCATTTATGAGGGTAGAATACAGAACTCAAGACCATGTTATCCTTTCAGCCATTAAAAAAAAAAAAGATTCTATTATAGGGTTGAGGATGTAGCTCAGGAGTACAAGCACATGTCTAGCATGCTCAGGGCCCCAGGTTCAAACTTCAGAAACATAGAAAGAAATGTTCTAGCATAATTATTTCATTCATTAAATCATTCTATTTTGTTTTGATTAAGGTACCTTGGAAAAATAATATAATAATAAATATGATAAGCCACCAATTCATTTCAGACCTTTGTTGGGTGACCTCCAAATGTCACACACACAGTGCTACATGATGGCGTTTTCTTATGAACAATAGACAAGCAGCCATTGTAGTGCCAAATTTTTCACAGGCCAATTACATGAAGGTCATCTGCAAACTTGAAAGCACAGTACAAAATAACTATGCTTACATACATTGAATGGATGCAGTTTTGTTTTAAAAAAACCTCTATTTTACATAAAGTATTCTTTTAAAACA
>JANHMN010000014.1:42513063-42546158 GCA_030674055.1 Rhabdomys pumilio | reverse complement strand
GTGTGTGTGTGTGTGTGTGTGTGTGTGTGTGTGTGTGTTTAATAGTGAATAAACTTGAAAACAAAAACAAATAACATCATCTATATATGCATAAATAAAGTTCAGATGAGGGCGCTGAGAGATGGTCTCACTAGTATCTAATCCTGGTTGTACCTGAGAGTGGCTTCCACAGTTATATCTCAGCTCAACACATTCTATATGCTCTTAAGAAAACATCTAACCTATTTCCCAGAGTTAAGATAATGCTCACCTAGTCCTAGAAATCCAGAATTAGAGATTTCAATATGACCATAGAGGAAATATAGATTTCTCCTCAAGGTACTCTCAAGAACAGAATTACCTGGACTTACATACGGATACATACCCGTAGCTCAGTTCTCATAATACAGTGGCAGCCTGGTGTTCCTTTCTTCTTCTTTCCTTCATGTTTCTTTATTATCTAACTTTTTATCCAAAAATGACAAGTGGTTTGCCTCTCCAAATTGTCATTTCTTCACTAGAAAAATTGATGGGGAAGTTGGAGATGGGCTACATTTAGATCAAACCACCCCCATACTGCTGGAGAGACTCCCATTTCTTTATGAAACAAAGGAATAACTTCTATCACCACACCTGGCAGAGTATGGAAACCAAGGTGAGAGGAGACTGAAGCATAGACATCAAAAGCAAGCTCCAGTTGTTGCTACAACAAGAAGTGGTTACAGTGTAATCAGAGCGATCCAGGCTCCATAAATCACTTCATTTACCCATAATACTCATTTTGGTTCCATCCCAGTTTCCTCTGTCCTCAGCTTGGAGATGCAGGGGTCAAAAGGACTCACCCATTTATGGTCCTTAAGCCATTGCTTCCATGTTTTTAGACCTAAATAAAGATCATAAAACTTAAATCTAGAAATGTTCTAGCATCCTCCCAAACAATAATCAACCACATGGGCTCCACCCCATCATCAAGCCCAGGCAATGAAGCTTTGCTCCCTATGAACCTTAACACCCCTTCTGATTTAGGAAATATCTCTAGTTTTCTAAAACATTCAACTCTTTTATACCCCTCGACTTCTGCCTTCCTATAGTTTTGTGTGTTTCTAAGCTGCTGTGTACACAGTCACCAGGCAGAGACAGAAAAACCAAATATAAGAAGCAAGAATCCAAGGTTTTATTACATATAGACTGGGTGAGAAGTATTTTTCCTTATTTACTTATCCATAAAATGAGATGGATTATAGTATCTGCCTTAAAGGGTTGTGAGGATTACAAGAGATGCTGCATGCCCGGTGCGCGCGCGCGCGCGCGCGCGCACACACACACACACACACACACACACACACACACACACACACACACACATATATATATATATTCAAGCATTTACTATACAATAAACTCTGAGACTATAGGACTGTGAAAAACAAAGTGTCTGCCTGTGCAGGTTACCAGGTAGGGAGGTGGCAAGCTAGAGAATGAGAGTGACAAATGAGATGGAGGAATGATATGGAGATACAGTGCTGAGCAACACAGTGTGGACATGAATCCTGCTGGTAATATAGCCAAAAAAATTTCCTTTAAAGAAACTTCACGTAAAACGAGGTCCAGAGAAAACTGAGAATGAGTTTGACTTTGAAAAGATGCCAAAGTTGTGCTTCCCAACTTGTGGGTCAGGACCCCTTTGGCAAACTTCTATCTCCAAAATATTTATCTTACAGTTCAAAACTGTAGAGGAATTTTAATCCAGCAACATGGTTGCTCTGGCCAGAGATCACATCCAAAGACCTTCTACGTCTGTGTGATCTGGCTGGAATACAGACAGGCCCTGGGTATATACCTTTAATCCCAAACAATGTAGGTAAGGTTAATTTGTAGAAGGAAGCAGCCATGTTTGAAAGTGTTGTCTAATTGAAGGGAAGACAAAGTGACGAATCAGAAAAAGATTTGACAGAATGACTCAGAGATAGGATACGCCCAACTCTCATGAGAACAAACAGGAAATAGAAGAGACTTAAAAGACCAGTGCAGAGTGAGTCAGGAGTGGAGAGCAGTTCCATGAGTGCAGTTCAGTTGAGTTCAGTTCAGTGTAGTTTGTTACAGTCCAGTTAAATGCAGTTGAATTCAGTTGAGTTCAGGCAATTTTATTCAGTTCTATTCAGTCTGTGCAGTCAGTGCAGTTCAGTTCATGGAATTCAAAGACAGTTTTTCCAAACAGAGCAATTCAGCGAGAACCCAAAGGAAGCCAGTTTAAATCAGTCAACTTGGAGAGGACTTTTGAGCCAGAACAGCTGAGTTGAACTAAGCAGCCAGAGTTCAGAAAGAACTAGAAAAGATGAGCTTATTCAACAGGAAGTCTTAGAGATGACAATTATATCTGGAAATAAAAGTTACTTTTTCACATAACAGTAGCAAAATTACAGTTATGAAGTAGCAATGAAAATAATTTTATAGTTGGGGGTCACCATAACATGAGTAACTCTATTACAGGGCTGCAACATTAGGAAGGTTGAAAAACATGGATCTAAATCTTAAAGGGGTTGCAATGGCCAGAGATCTTGAGTACAAGAGAAACAGGCAAAAGATATGGACTGCTGTTCCCTTAGGCAGACAGTCATGCAACTGTTAGCTATTGTTAATAACTCTGCCATGGGAATTTAATATATGCTAAACATAAACTCTCTTTTCAATGTAACTCCTCTCTCCAGTCTTTCCTTTTCTGTTATCGTAGTAATTCTACTGTGATGACTAATATTTGAAATTCTTTTGAGGACTTTTCTCCCCTTTACCTTTCATTCCTATCTGCTGTGTTGAAGATACATCATGTAGCATTTCAAGTTTTCAGACTTCCTTCTACCCTGTGTTCTTGTTTCCCTTCCCATGGCTTCCACACAAACCCTCTCACCTCATGCCTGAGTTATGGCAGTAGCCTATTTCCTAGATACTTATCATCATTTTTATCAACTTAAAGAAGCCATGTTCTTACATGAAACATCACAAAATATTACTTTATGAATAAATTTTAGAAAAGCTTTAAAAAGATCAGTAGCCTCTGACCAACTTGGAGATGACACATGTTTTCTAAGCTCTTTGAGGCATTGCCTTCTATCTATGAACTGGCCTGAGTGTGGGTGTGTAGAGATATGTTCATTCTCTCCGCATGGTCTTGCCCTCTCCAAACACTTACGACTCATCCCACACTCTGACACCTGGTGTCACTGGCATCTCCTAAAAAGTGTTTATCACTCTGGAGACCAATTCAATATGAGCTTAGTTTTTGAATCAAATCAGAGTATTCAAATGTGCTTGCAGGGTTAAGAGGGACCACACAATACATTCTCTCCTGCTATTTCTGTGCCAAGGACCCCTATCCTTCATTCCCCGACCCTATCATCTCTGCCCTGTAGGTTCATTAATTCTGTCTCTCTCTGTCTGCCCCTTATTTCACCCTTCTCAAGTAGGTTTTTGTATTATCAGTTTGGATCCATTGTTCGGGGCAATAAGGAAGCCAAATGGAACCTCTGATATTCTTTAGAACAAAAATGACTAACATGAACCAGTCAAGGAAAACAACAACTACAAAATTCCATCAGAGGGAAGGCAAATCTGCTCTGACTGGAGATGCTAACAGCCATTAGAGAAATGAATTCAGATTTCCAACCTGGTCCACAGAGCTCTTTTGCTCTATGAGAATGAAGTGTTTTATTTCCACAGCCTCTTACAGACTGGCAGAAAGACAAACTTTTTGAGGCCTGCTCTTGTCTTCTATGCTGAGGCAGCTACCACCACTTGGAGAACTTACCACCTCAGTGAGGGTAGAATGATGCATTCTCTTCTGGTCTTGGACTAAAGCCGTTACTATAGATGTATTTTCTAAGTAACCAAATATTAGCTGCCCTCAGTCACAAAATTTGGACTTAATCATTTTTATCACATTCTCCACTGAATATAGTCAGGAGACTGAAATCATTGTTGCTGCCACTGAAGGTTTTATCCTAAGCTTGCAGATTTATTAAGCTCGCACAGATCCCTGGGAAGGTTTTTATGGCACCTAAACTTGACTCTCATATATATCCAATTGCCATATACAACTGACAGGAGGGAAAGTGTTAAAGACTGACAAAGTAAGGGTTACTGTGATCTGCCTGAACATTACTGTGCATGCTCCGCCCCCTGACCACAACAAACCCTTGCTGCCTGTCTTCTGAAAGGAAGCCTGAGGGTGACTATCTGACTAAGAGCAGAAGAAGCTTGGTGACAAACACTTTTTTCCTTGCTTGACGATGTTGTCTCCTAGATCATTAACTTTCAGAAGCCTGAAATGAAATGAATATAAAGAAGGAATCTTCTTGTTGGATGACAAGTGTTTTCCTTGCGTTGATTATGGTAGTGGCTGCGGTCTTCTGCGATAGGAAAATTGCAATGACTTTCAAGTGAGAATTTCAGAGCTGACGAAACAGATGAAACCTTCTCCCCGCCCTCACCTAACCTCAAAACATAAAATATCGAAATTGCTTAGTAGTGCACTGAACATTTGCTTGCAAGGAACAAAGTTATAGGCTCAGAAGGTTTAAAATGTTCTTGTGACCCCCATAGTCAGAGCTTTGTCACTGAATATGCCTCATGACAAAGACAAAGTTATATATTATACCTCCATATAGCTTCGTGGACTCTTTCAAAGGCCTCATCACACCTCCAAACATATTCAAGGCAAAGCAAACTCCCTCATATAGCAAGTTATCAGGAACATCAATCATAATATTACTTGCCCTAATTAATAATTTCCTGATTGCTGAACTTGTGGTGAGTGTCACACCACAAAGTACGTATTTTCTTCCTGCCTCTGATACTGCTCTTTCGCAAAGAAAAATAAGATTATTGTAATAATAACAATCGAGATTACTTCTGTATCTACACCATTGGATGACACCTTTCTTTTTTGTTTGTTTAGGTGTTGTTGATGATGCTGTTGTTGTTTTTGTTTGGGGGGGTGTTTGGGATTTTTAAAAGAATTTTTTTTTTTGCGGACATGCCTTCTCTGTGTAGACCTGGCTGTCCTTGTCCTGGAACTTACTCTGTAAACCAGACTGGCCTCGAACACCTGTTTCTGCCTCCCAAGTTCTGGAATTAAAGGCATGCACCATCACCATCCAGCAGATGCCACCTTTCTAAATGTGTATGGATTTTTTTGCTGGATCCTCTCTTCCCCTCTGGCACTCTGCCCACCCCCATTGTTCATAGCCATTTGAAATGAGTCAGCAAGAGCGCTGGCGCACTTAAGGCAATTTGTGATCTAGTTTATAACTTATGCATTAGAGCCTGAAGGAGCTTAAGTACTTAACTCCCACTTTATGATAAAAGAATGTGTAATGGCATCTCTCGTCTTTCTCTGATTCAACTTGTTCACTTAGTCTAACACATTGAATAAGTTCTCACTCAACACTGATGCCACCAACAACTTAATCCCTAAATGTGGAGCTACCAGCAAATATTTGTGGTTATCCAAAGGGCCTTATTTCTAGTTCCAAGACAAAGTGATTTTTTTTTAAGGAACTATACAGGGAAAAGGAGAAAACACGAAGGAGGACAAAATACAACAGGCTCATGGTTTTGCTCTTCTAGACTAATAGTCAACTATTTCTCAAATTTTCTATTTGTATCTTTGAGATTCTCACATCAAACACAAACTTGTCTCTATAGCATTTCACTGGGCAAATTAACTGCATTTAAGGGTACACACCATGCCCAGCAGTAGATAGCCAACACAAAATGAACTCAAAGGTACTTTTGTAGAGATTTCATCTCATATTGCTTTATTTAGACATTTTTAATTTACTAGTGATTTGCTTTTATATTATGATTTCAGATTTTGTACCTTTCTGGGTTTCATTTGTGTGTGTGTGTGTGTGTGTGTGTGTGTGTGTGTGTGTGTATGTGTATGTGTATGTGTATGTGTATGTGTATGTGTATGTGTATGTGTATGTGTATGTGTATGTGTATGTGTGCATGTTTCCTGTGATTCTTCTTTGGTTTGCGGTTTTGTTGTTGTTGCTGTTTTGGTTTTTCTTTATTCTGTTTTGTTTGCCTGTTTGTTTGTTTTCCAAAGAGAATAAGAAAGCACATGGAACTGAAGGGGTTGGAAACCATTATCACCATATATTGTATGAAAAAAAATTTTTCAATTAAAAAAAATGACATTTTTCCCTTCACTTATTTGTGGAGAAACTAAGGTACAAAGAAGCTAAGCAATAGGTATATAAATCTGAAGAAGTCACACATTTTCAGAACCAATAATAAACCTTTGGTGGTCCATCCTAGCCACCAGACAAGGCAACCTTCACAGGCTAGATCTGATATTAGTCAAGACCCATGAGTCTGTCTTTCTTGGGATTCCACACACCCATGTGTGGGGATGCAATTTTTCAGTTGCTGCGAGTTGCCCTGAGGATGCTGGGATGTTACCATGCCCATGCTGCAGGTGATGTGCAGCCTCCAAGTTCAGTCACCCCTGTTAAACAGCTGTCATCTAAGGAGTGTTGAAAAGAGTCCGCTCTGTGTTTCTCAGATGTCTAAAACGATTCCCTTCTAGGAAGCTATAACCAATCTGGCCTAGACTTCTCTATAGCCAGCTCAATTTTTGCACATCAGCCAAACATAATACTTGCTGTTCAAGATGTGGGGAGATGCCAGTTCTGGATTCATTGACGCTCAAGGGCAGATTTTTCTCAGGTGTGGTTTGGAGAAGATGTCTTAATTCCCAGATCAAGAGCTTCCTTTCTTATGGGATACTATTTATCAGTGAAATGGTTCTGGGGTTTTTCTTTAGTTGTGCAACTATGCAATGCAGAGAGGTAGAGGAGGGTACGCCCACTTCAGCTAACAATAAAAGCCTCAGGTAAATTAACACCTGTGATGTGAATGATGGGCATGTATCCTTCTAAGCACATTTCTACAGCTACTTCATCTAATCCTGAAGTGATACTAAAAGTAGGCATTAGTGCAATACCATTCCACCAACAAGAAACTGAGACACAAGCATATTCAACAACTTGCCCACAGTTGTTACAGCCAACAAATGTAAGACCAGGATCGTATGCCCAGCAGCTATGTCTTTTCCATTGTATATCTGCATCCTCAGGGCAACTCGCAGCAACTGAAAAATTGCATCCCCACACATGGGTGTATGGAATCCCAAGGAAGACAGACTCATGGGTCTTGACTAATATCAGATCTAGTCTGTGAAGTTTGCCTTATCTGGTGGCTAGGATGGACCACCAAGGGTTTACTATTGGTCCTGAAAATGTGTGACTTCTGCAGAACTTATCTAAAGTAATTTGGAAACAAAACAAAACACAAAACATTTTTCATTTGTTTCAAGTTAGAGAATTTTGGTGTCTGAGGAAATTCTTTGAATGACAAATTGAATAAGTAAAGACTGAGCTAACCAACTGATAACTTTTTTTGTAATTTAATCCACAGCTTTACTAAAACTGAAAAGATCCAGTCAAATGTACGAAGTGTTCCATACCACATAACCTCAATGATAAACTAGTCATCATCCTACTATCACGTGCAAGACTCTTGAACAATGCCTTGAGTCATTTTCCCTTGTTAATGAAAAAACAGTTAGATAAGAAAATGAAAGAGGAGAAAGGGATTGGCATCTGAAATGTAAATAAAATATCCAATAAAAAAATCTGTGGCATAGAAAAAAAAACAAAAACAAACAAAAACAAAAAAACAAAAAAAATGAAAGAAAGGAAGAAAGAAAGGAAAAAGAAAGAATAACAGCACAGGCAATGCATACTATGTCAAATTGACAAGCTGACAATAAATACATTTCTTTAAATTCTTTTAGAAATATTTGAACATCCAGCATTATTAAGGATTATTTTTAATTTGAAAATGATAAAAGGTAAAAAAAATAATAGTTTTGTAATTTTTTATTATAATTGTGACAATATTGGTTTCTGAATTTAATAAAATGAAATGAATGCCTTGCTAGATGCTTATCTTAATTAAATATTTTTATTATATTTTAAAAGATTATGAATTGGATACCAGGTAAATATTTCCTTTGTTACTAAATAACAGTCTCAACTGGAGCTTCATCTTGTTTAATGTTTAAACTTTCTTTCCACAGCCGTTTTTCTTCCAAAAATAATAAAGGAAGTACCATAAATCCCTTTGACTCTAAATTGTAGAAAGGTTTCAAAACAAACCACGCAAACATGAGAAATGCAAACAATTTTGACAAGTTAATTCTCCGACGCTGCTGCAAATGCACGGCTTCTCTGATGACGAGCCATGCACTCTCTGTGTAGCATAGTCACCACATTTCAAATTGCCCATTTACTTTGCTTATCTAGTTTCCTCCATTTGCATAATGTGTTAGTAATCACCCTCATTCTTCAGTGAGCTATCCCCAGTTAATTTCGGTCTGAAGGTTTGTAGTCATTTACATCCTCAATTCGTTTTCACTGAATTCTGTCAGAATAATAAAAAGCCCTGTAAGAACTGCTTTCCTGTGGGCTGGATAGTACTGCCCACTCTTCGATGATGAAGCTGGAGTCCCAACTACAGAATGTGACTACCAGTAAAGAGAAACAAGGCTCTCACGGGGAGTGAGCAAGATGACATGTGTTAGGGTCAGCTCGAATCCAATCTGGTATCCTGGTATCCTGACAAGAGGCAGATTCTCTGGGGACACAGAAGCATGTGATAAGGCAGAAAGAGCCTGATCATCTGCATAGGACAGAGACGTGTCTGAATCTTAACTTTCCAATACCCTTGCAGCTTCCACAACTGCAAGAAAGTAAATTTATCTTGCTTAACTCGCCTTGTGTGTGATATGTTATTTTGGAAGGACAAGCAGACCAAGGAGAACCGTGCTCAGCTCCCGCTCTGAGCCAATTCCATTGAGGCACAATTCGAGAATTCAGGGTGGTGTCTTCATTCCTGTTTTTCAGCTTTCTTTTCGTTCACAGTTCTTCTATTTTCTCATCACTCATACCAAACATAAATGTAAGACTTCATAAGATTAGCAAAGTAGATAAGTTCAGAAATACAAGTTCAACTCACGATTGGTTTATTTTTAGCAGGGAGAGGACAGGAAGTGGAAGATAATTTAGAAACCTTATGGAAACAGATTTTTGTGTTTCTCTCGACTTTGGTTAGAAAAGCTTCTTTTTGCAGTAAGTATCACTCAATTCAGAGACTCATAACTGGGCAAAGTATCCAGTATACATAACAATGAGGGCTCAGCTGTGAAAGAATCGTCTGCTGAATCAGCGTTCCTCTAGGGAAGAATCAGGCAACAGGGTCGGAGAAGGAGTGGAAAGAACGGAAGAGAACTGTGAAGTGCTGACTTCCGGACACAACGTGACGGATGCAGGCAGCACTTGTGGTGCCTGCGCAAAGCCAAACCAGTCAAAATTCCGGCATCGATGGGAAAGTAGCCCTGGCGTAGTTATTGTCAACTCTTGGCTGCTGAGCGAGGGAGTCACTCTCCTTTAGGACTTGGCCACCGGTAGGTTGCCATGCCCCAGTGAACAGCCCCACATTCCGTGTACTCAATGGACTCAGGGAATTATTGATAACAACAACAAAAAGGGAGCATAAAAATGAAAAGAAATGGGATGGAAACATTATGGGGACTCGGGAAAGAAGCAATAGATTGATTAGGATCAAGATAAATGTATGAAAATTTCAAAAAACTGAATAAAATATTTTAAGGGACAAAAATAAATAGGGGTTCAGAGGAAACGTTTGCAGCTGGTGGGTGTGTTGAAAGCATTAACTGTAGCGGTGATTACATAAGCGAGTATTTATCTTCAAGTTCACCGTATTGTATACCTCAAATGAGGACAGTTCTTTTCTATGTCAGTCTAGCTTGGTACAATTGTTTTGGTTTGTTTTGCTTTGCTCTGTTGCTTCGTTTTTGTTTGGTTGTTTGTCGTGGTATTTTTACTCTATATTTACTTATTATTTTGTAGTTTCATACATTTACACAATGTTCTTAGATCATATAGAACCTCTCCAATCTCTTCTCAGCAGCTTCTTCACAGCCTCTCATAACTCCCTATGAGATATATATATATTTGAAACAGGGTTTCTCTGTATAGCCCTGAATGGTCTGGAACTCTCTCTTGTAGACCAGGCTGGCCTCAAACTAAGAGATTGGCTTTCCTCTGCCTCTTGAGTGCTGGAATTAAGGACGTGCACCACCATTGCACAAGGCTTTTTTTTTTTCTTTTTCTTTTTTCTTTTTTAACGACCCATTGAGTTCATTTAGTACTGCCCATATGTGCACGTATCACCCACTGGAGTATGGGAAACCTACCATAAGCCAGTTTTCTTCAAGGATGGAGTTTGCTTTTTCAAAATAGAGTGAGAACATGTAGCCTGGGTTGTCCTCAGACTTGTGATGTGAGTGCAGGCATTACAGGAGCACACCACCATACCCAACACACAACGTAATAGTGTTAAACAGATAAAGGGATCTTTGGAACATCTATGGAACTCTGTCGGCTGCCTCATCATGCTATGCAGATATCTCCAACCCTGGCACAAAGTAACTCCTTCTTTTTGAAGCCAGTGACCCACTCCTGCCTTCGAGTTTGTTTTCTATTGCTGTGATAAAGGTCCTAAGTAAAAGCAACTCGGGAAGGAAAGAGTTTATATGTCTGACAAGTCCATATCCCAGTCCATCACTGAGGGAATTCTGGGCAGGAGCTCAGCCAGGAACCTAGAGTCAGAAACTGAAGCAGAGACCATGGGGGAATGTTCTTAGCCTGCCTTGCTGTTTTCCTTCAACCCAGGCCCCATCCATTGTGGGCTCAGCACCCCACATCATTCATTAATGAAGAAAAAGTCCCATATATTTGCCTACAATTCAGTCTGTTAGAGACACCTTCTCAACTGAGGCTCACTCTTCCCAGATGCTGCTAACAGCTGGAGCAGACAGAAAGGAAACCTGCCCATTAACATTGACATGGGCCAGCCAGAGGAAGACACCAGCCTTGACTGCTGACAGTTTTCCCTAAAGCCCCTATAAAAGCCTCACAGAATTGCTTAAACATTAGATAAGTACAATTCAGATTTATTTGTTCCTGACACAATGTGCCAGTCCTTAACAGTTGAAAATTAAACTATAGTATATTCCTCCTTCTGCTTCACAAAGCAATGGCCTGTTTCCCTGTAATCAGAGGCCAAAGGGTGGGTAATTTGTCATAAAGGAGAAATGGGAATATTGCCAAGAGTAACAAAGGAGGAATGGTATGGTAGCACTTGCTGCACTGGTTTAATTAAGGCAGAGCTAATAAGCTTCACCCCTGATTCACAACACTGTGAAGTCAAGCTCAGTCTTCTCTCTTCAAGGGGGCCAGTCAGATCTCAGAGAACACATGAGAAGTAACAGATACCTCAAATCACCTTTTTCTGGCCAAGAGCCATATTCTTAGGAACTAAAAGACTAGTGTGTCCCAATCTGGTAAATTTCTTTAAGCATCTGTGGAATTTCATACAGTCACACTAATTAATGTAGGCCATACTAAAATAAGTCAGGACTGTCTCACACAAAGATAGAAGGACATTAAGGAAATGAAGTTCTATGTCTTTCTAAGAAGAAATAATTTATGGATTATATTTCACAAGGGTGTGTGTGTGTATGTGTGTGTGTGTGAGTGTGTGTGTGTGTGTGTGTGTGTGTGTGTTATAGGTATATATGAAACTTTCTGTGTCCACTCTTACAATCGTATACTACCTGGGTCTATGTAATGACTTGCTGGAGACAGTAAGGAGGAGAGAGCTAATTGTACAGATAAATGGTGAGAAGTTTGTTCTAGCTTCATTCTGTTGCTGTGATGATACACAGCAAAAGCAACCTTAAGGTAGAAGTGATTCAGCTTACAAGGCCAGGTTATATTTCAGAGGTTCTCAACCTGTGGGTCGTGACCCCTTCCTTGGAGTCACATAGTAGATATCCTGTACATCAGATATTTACAATGCAATTTATAACAGTAGCAAAATTACAGTTCTAAAATAGCAACAAAGTAATTTTATGGTTGGAGGCGGTCACTACACCGTGAGGAATATCATTAAAGGCTTACAGCATTATGAAAGTTGAGAACCACTAGTCCATCTTGTCCAGGAATTTGAGACAGGAAAGTGAAATAGCTGGCCATGCTCAGAGTCGAGAGCAGAGGAGACAGCAAATGCCTGCATGTCTGCGTGTGTCTAATCCACTTTCTAATCTTAAACAGTCTCAGACCCAAAGTTTAAGAAATGGTGCCACCCACAGTGGGCTTAGTCTTCCCACAATAGCTAATATATTCAAGAAAATCTCCCACAGACATGCCCACAAGCCACTCTGATCTACACAGTCCTTGAGACTCTCTTTCCAGGCATTTTCCAGGTTGTGTTACCTCAACAGTAAAACTATCACAGCGTTCATCCAGCTTTCTCAATTGATAAATCTGTTTTAAGCTTCACCCTTACAATATATAGAAAGGGTGTTTATGGCCATATAAGCAACATGAATCAAAAGTCAGTGCTTAAAACTTAAATTAAATTTTTTATATAAAAAAGATATACGCTTCCTTGAGTGAAAGAAATGTCATGCTCCTTGATTTTAGTACTAGTTATGAAGTCATGCTTCTCTCACAAGAATTCATCAGGCAAAATTCTTGCGTTGTATGAATATTCCTGTAAATGAATGATCCTTTCAAAACTATAATTGATTTTTAACTATAGCCTTACTATATGTTACAATATACTCATGACACTTCTTGCCTTGCTTCTTTTTACATTTTTATTCATTTATTTTGTGTTTTTTTAATATGTGTCATGTCACAACTATGCAAGTCAGAGGACAACTTTTAGAATCCCAGGGATCGAATTCAGGCTGTCAGGTGTATTAGTTACATTGCTGTTGCTGTAATAAAATACCCTGGCATAAAGCAAATTAGGAAAGAAAGGGTTTATTTTGGCTTCCAGTTCCAGAAGGGATTCAGTCCATCAGAGCAGAGAAGGCATGGCAGTCAACCTGAAAGACAAGAAGCAGACTGATGACATTTCATCTGCACTCAGGAAGTGGGGTGTCAGAACCGGACGTAGAGTGTCAGAACCGGAAGTAGAGCCAGACTATAAAACCACAAAGCCTGTCCTTGGGTGACAGTACTTTATCCATTTCCTAACGATTCCCAAATAGCCCAACAGGTTAGAGACCAAATACTCAAGCATATGTGGAGGACAGTTTATATTGAAACCATAGTATCAGGGTTGGCGGCAGGCATTTCACCCTCTTCCTGGCAGACTTCTTGCCTTACCAATTGACCGCTGAAGTGTTACTATCCTGCTTTTTGAAATTATAAACTGAAGCAAGATTTTTGGAAAACAGTTTGTGAATTGATACTTGTCTAAAGCTCTTAAAATACTCCTGCTGGTCTGGTAATTGCATTTCTCAGAATCTGTCTCAAGAAGCTTCTACTGACTAGTTTTGTGTCAACTTGACACATAAGTTAGAGGCATCTAAAAGGAAGAAATCTTAAGGGGATGCCTCCATAAGATTTAACTGTAAGGCATTTTCTTAATTAGTTGTAGATGGGGAGACCCAAGCCCATTGTGAGTGGTGCTATTCCTGGGTTCTATAAGAAAACAGACTGAGCCAGACATGAGAGCAAGCCAGTAATTAGCATCACTCCATAGCCTTTGCAACAGTTCCTGCCTCCAGGATCCTGCCCTGTTTGAGTTCCTGCCCTGACTTCCTTCAATAATGAACAACAATAGGAAAGTATAAGCCAAATAAATCCTTTCCTCTACAACTTGATTTTTGGTCATGATGTTTCATGGCAGTAATAAAAACTTGAACTAAATCAGAGCTAATCTTCAATAGGTGAAAGCTCCATCTTCATCAACCAAAGACAGAAAGAATCAGTCTTCCTAAGGGAAGACTATACCATCTGGTTATCCAATACCACATGGTCAGCTGGAAACATACATACACATATAGTATACAGACTAAACAGGTTATGTTAAAAACACATAGCAATTAATGAAAAAAAAAAAAGAAGCCAGGAATTTGAAAGAGAAAAAAGAAGAGTATATATGTGGAAAGGTGGATTGAATAGGTTTGGCCCCACAGACTCATGTGTTTCAATGCTTGGCCATAGGGAGTGGCCCTATTAGAAGGTGTGGCCTTGTTGGAGGAGGTGTGGCCTTGTTGGAGGAGGTGTGTCACTATATGGGTGAGTTTTAAAGTAAGGTCTTCTATGTTCAAGCTCCACCCAGTTAAAAATCAGAGTCTCCTCCCAGCTGCCTGTGGATCACGATGTAGAACTTGCAGCTCCTCCAGCACCGTCTCTGCCATGTTTGTTTCCATGATGATAATGGACTGAACCTCTGAAATTTTGTGTAATCCAGCCCCAATTAAATGCTGTCCTTTATAAAAGTTGCCTTGGTCATAGTGTATCTTCACAGCAATGGAATTCCGAACAGGAGGGTTTAGAGGGGAAAGGGAAGGAAAAAATTACATCATTACAATCTCAAAACAAAAAATAAAAATAATGACTACAGTGGGTGAATTACTAAGTAATTTTAGAATATCTTAGCTTATATTGACTAAGATAAAACAAAACAAAACAAAAAGAACAGCAAAGAAAAGAGACCTAGTAAGACAAGAGGACAGGAAACACGCTGGAGGGTGGTGTGGGAGGAGGACAATTAAGAACAAAATATGGTGACATGTATGGGTAAGATTGCCACCATGGAAGTCATTGCTTTAGGTGCTAACTTAAAAATAAAATTTGAAAAATATGAAAGCTAAAAAGCAAGTAAATGACTTATAAAATTCTTGAAGCAGTTGAGGAGTGGTACAGGGAGTTCTAAGTGTCCTGAGACATTTTATTTAAGCTGAGTGGTTCATACACAGATATTTCTACTCCTGCTTTTTAACCAAACATATACATACTAATGTGTAAATGTAAGAAACTATGGAGTTTACAGTATGAAATTATTGATATAATCCACGTGAGAAAAATGTTCACAAAACATTGTCAAGATGAAGATGTTCATGTCAGAAAGAAAATGTTTTGATTGATATAGTATAGTAAATAAGCCCCATGAAAGGAAGTTACAACTGAAATACACAGATACTAAGTTCAGGATCCCAAGGGGACTCCAGGCAAGATCCCTGTGAACTGGGAGTCAAGGTTAGTGGTAAAGCACTTGCCAAGCAAGAGTAAAAGGAAGAGATAGATCGATGGATGGATGGATGGATGGATGGATGGATGGATGGATGGATGGATGGAGAGGGAGGGAAAAAGAGAGGAAGAGAGAGAAAGGGGGAGAGGAAGACAGAAAGGGCACACCTACACTGACACTCTTTTCCTAATATAAAATTGTGTCTTAGAACATTTGAGACAGTTGACTGACAGTCTCAGCAGGAATAATTTTAGTAATCTGACCAAGAATTATATAAGGAATAACAGCCAACAGTTTTTTGAGGGTGATACACTAGACACTGAAAACATGCTTTTCCTGTATCAATTCCTTCAACTTTAAAATTACTATTTTCATTTTAAATGTATTTATTATGCTGAATTTTACATTTATTTAACCTCAAGGAACAGAGGTTGAATAACTATGTAAGGTCACACAGCTAGTGGGTGACAACCTGGCAGGGTTTGTGCACAGAACCATGTCATGATATTGTCACAGCAACATGAAGGCCAAAACAGTGTATGTAATATGGGTCATGGGATCCCACTCATAGTGCACAATCAGTAACCACTTAGCAAGCCAACTGAAAGAAAACAAAACAAGAAGACAGAAGCCATTAGGAGCAAACTTAAGAACAAAAGACCAGCAGACTTCAAAATGTAAAACACAATGAGATAGGAAGAATCAAATTTTCAGTATCTGCTGGCCAGATCTTGAGAACAACAAAGCCTTTGGCAGGAACTATGTGAGCTGTCCAGTCATCTGATCATCCGTTAGGACATCCTCTGCAGACAGAACTAAGCAGGATGCTACACTCTAGGAAGGAGGCTCAGATCAGGAACACTGCTCATCAATGCTGAAAATAGGCCTAAAGGATAAGCGTTTGCACAGGAACCCCAAATAATTTAGAGCTCTGCCTCCTCCCCACGCAGAGCCAACCTCTGAGTATGACAGCCTGGTCACACTAATGTATGCTGGGTCTGTGTATGGGCACTGTCCTCCTGGTGCAGATAGGTACAGCTGTATACATGCTGTCTACTGAATTACGAGCAGAAAAGGAATCTGAGATCCCAGCTCAGAAGATTATTTTAAGGCAGATCTAGAGAACTAAGTAATTACCCTGGCTCCAATTTCCTAGTCACATGATCGGATATACATATATATTCAAAGCACTGTACCTACTTGATTAGCACACAAGTTTATGGTTCTACGTAAACCTAGTAAACATTACCTAACCTTTGGACATTCCCCTACCACCTTCATGCTCTTGTCACATTTATGTATTGTTTCTAATGGCATTGACTTTACATTTCAAAATTTCACTCTCTTTGACATATATTAGGTCCATCCCAAGCAACAAAATCCATAAAACTGTAAATGAGAAATATATTTTCTTAATGCAGCCAAACTCATATCTGTCAACAAAAATGACAGCCTCCATCTGCCTGAGAAAAGTAAAGTATCCTTTGCCGTGTTTGGAAAGATATGCTCAGTATGTCCCAAGGTTTTTTTTTCCTGATTGCTCTATGTTAGTAGATGTCATCAAAGAAAGAGTGCATGAGCAAATAAACCTGGAACATGCTAAGCGGAGCAACTTTTAAAGTGTTGCTTTCTAAAAATATTAAACCCCTTAGAGCCTTCGGTAGTTTTCTTGTGCAATAAGTTAATCTGGCTTTAAAACTCTTTTTTTCTAGACATTAGCATTGAAATCACGTTCAAAGCTGTATTAATTTCAAAATGAAACAAGTTCTTTTATGAGCCCTAAAATGAGAAAAGTCAGTTATCATTTACAATAATTTATTATTCTCATAGACACAATCTTAATATTTTAGAATAAAAGAAACAGAAGGAAAGTATAATTTCTTTTTATCATTTCCAAAGAGTCAGCTTCTTGCAGTAAGGTAACATATTTCATTCATAATGAAACATCTTACAAACTTGAGACTTCTGAAATGAAATAAAGTCTATTTTTTTAAATAAAGTCTATTAATAAATTTTAACAACCCTTGAAATGAGCAGTGAGATTATTAATTAGAATAGTCTCCAATACAGAATTACATAATACAAAAAAACTAGATATGTCCCATCTTCCACATTATCCCTGAGTTGATGCTAATCCCTCATGTCCATTCTTAATCCACCCAAATAAAAGAGATGCATAAGGGGCAAAGTGGCTAAGGGTCTTTAATGCCCTTATACTGTGGTCCAGAGTTTTGTTCCCTGTACCCACACAGCAGCTCACGCAGCAGCTTATACTCACCTATAGCTCCAGTTCCAGAGGACCTGACATCCTCTTCTGTCCCCTGCAGGTTCCTACATATACCTGGTGCATGTCAAATCACACAGGGCCACACTATAAACATAAATAAATTTAAATAATTTGATTTTAATTTAAAAAAATACATAAAAATTTCCTTCCTTCATTTACATCTTGATGGAGATAAGTCTACTTTCTTAAAGAATCTAAAGAAGTTTGTGCACTAACACACACTCACTGTATGTATTAAAGTCGTGAATAAGCAAATTCCCAGGGGGTGTAGCTCCTCTAAGTTCTTGCCTAACATGTACAGAGTTTTGGTTTTCATCCCCAACATCACATAAAGTAGCCACAGTGGTGAACACCTGTAATTCCAGGACCTGAGTGTGAAATCAACAGAAGCAGGAGTTCAAAGTCATCCTTGGTAACAATGTAGCAAGTTGGGAGGTAAGCCTGGGAGAGCAGAGACCAAGAGAGAGAAACAAGCACAGAGGGTGAGGGAGAGATTGTTATTGTTATTAGAGGTGACCATCCCAATGACATTTGTTGACAGAGCAAGGAACCTAGATGGTATGCCCTAAGAACTCAGCAAGAGACTTCCAGGAAGTTCATCCTTATAAAAGTCACACAGCTAAGGATGGCTGACGCTTGATTTCCCTTTTTTTTTTTCCTACTACAAATGTCTTCCTATAATAGAGTAGTTAGGAAACCAGTCTCTGGCCCATCTCCTCCCGCTGCCATCCTGAAGAACTTTCAGAAAGTCTTTCGAAGGCTCCGCTCACATTTCTGTAAATTAGGGCCATATGCTGCTTACTCCCCTTGTCCAGTTAATGAAGATAAAAATGAAGTTCCAGAGAATAGGCTGCACATAGTCAATGACTTTACACACTACACTGGCAACACACACCTCTTTGTCACCACGCACCAGCCCAACCTATGCTGGACAGTATATCTGAGCTGTGTTTGTGAACCGAACAAACCCAAGAGTCACAAGGAAGTTCAATTGTTTAGCTGTCACAGAAACCAATATCCATCCATCCCATCAGCAGTTTCACAACTGAGAGTTGTCTACACGTAACTCAGCAAATTAAAATACAGGCCATCATATCAAGTTGAGGACATTGTGCTTCCTGTTTCTGGCAACAGCTTTTGGGGGGTATAGAGAGGGACAGTGGATAGATAATGAAAATATGCCACCGCTGTTCACAAAAGTGTCACCAGTATTTGGTCTGGTGAAATGTGGTCCTTTTCAGTTGTCGTTTTTTGGAGGGGAGGGGTGTGGTTTGATTTATTTTTAGGGATGGGTGAGAGATTCGGGAGTAGAACACTTCTATTGTCCAGTGATCAGTAACACATGCTCCCTGTCATGGAGCTATTGAGCTCTGTGACATTAGAGCAACGACTTGGGTCTGCTTTGTCCCAGCAGCCTCACGAGTGAAATGAGGAGAGGGAAGAGAAGAGGAATTACTCAGTAAGTCCTTTGCACATTACCTTGTGTCCTTCCTTGTGTTCTAGCATGATCTAGAGTTCACTAACAGTCAGTTGTGAACACCGTTGACGAACAGTGAGAAATGAAGGCAATGGGAGAGGAGAAGAGAAGAAGGATGCTGTGAAAATTCAACCAGCTTGTCTCTGAAAAAGACAAGCTGGAGAAAAATACTGTTCTCCACTGTTTAGAACCCTGGTTGTCTGAGTTCCTGGGTAGCTGACTCATGGTTCACTCCACAGATGCTCTTCTACCAAAGCATGATGGGAACATCCCTGCTACAGGGGAGTAGGAGCATTGTGGGTAAGTTTCCAGAACAATCATATCTTGAATTTTCAGGAAGATATGAGACGGCCATACTGCTCTACACCTAAAATGTCACATGACTTAGAAGAATCATAAGTTGGTACCAGCTCTACAAAGGAAATTATTCTCCAAGGACCCTAAAAACAAACAAGTGCCCACCCCCAACCTCCTCACATCTCATTTGAGATTACCTGCAAAGAGCATATACACTTTCTGATAAAAAATAAAACATTCTTGAAGCTACTGAATCATAAATCTTTCTCTAAAAGTGAAAGTGTGGGTCAATCTACAAAAGGGCAAGCTGTAACTTGTAACAAACAAGCCTTAATTTGTAACCTTTAACTCTTTTCCTAAATACCATGGCAGAAACATAAGGTAACATACTAGCTGAGAAGCCTCTTTTTGCAGCAGCCATTAATTAATGCAAAAACCTAAGTGATCATTGAGCACTCGGCCTCTCCACAGGAGTATGTGTCACCCCTTTAAAGATGATCAAGAAAGAAAGAGCAGGAAAATGTAAGAGCTGGATGATACAGAGGAGAGCCTTGAACCATTGTCTCTTGGGTGTAACATGGTCGCTGCACTCACAGATTCGCACCAGCCAGGGTTGCCTGCACAGGGCCTGCCTGGATCCATCAACATTTGGTCATAGATGGAGAAGAATCTCATGTGAGCCCATCAATGAAAGTAATTTTTCTCATCAAAATAAATGAAAGAGGGTTGCCAAAATTATCTGAATAATTACTTTAATTCTCTTTTTGTAATTACCTATATAACCACTCTTCACATATTTAGGATTAGGCCCAGACAAAAATATGTTCTAGAAACTTATATAGACTCAAGTTATCATGAAACTCTCCAACAGTTTTGTGCCCCGCCCCTAATCACACAATAAGCAGAAGTAAGTTCTGGAACAGATGATAGTAGCTCTAATAATGGGTTAACATATATTGTTTTAGTATCTTATTTTATTTTAATGAGAAAAACTTGCTTTTATTTTATTTTAATGAGATCAACTTGCTTTTTAAATGACTATGGTTACAGGAGTGGTCTACATTAAGTCCAGATTTTCTTCATTTAAACCTAGTGAGGTTGGGAGACTTAGCAAAAAGAGAGAGCTGAGTTGTGTATTTGAAGATGCATCTTGGGCTAGAAAAGACAGAAGTTGTGAGTATAAGTTTGGGGACCAGGGAAATCTATAATAAAATCTTTACTATGCTATTATCAGTACTATAATCCATAGTCATTTGTTCAACCTTTCTATATGAGGTAAATATATTGTCTATAAGTGACAGAGTATGAACAAGTGGAGACTTACTAGAAAGACAGCCAGTTCTACCAAGTCAATAGGAAGATGAATGGCAGGAACATCTCCCTGAGTGATTAGTAGTTAGGATGCCCCCAATCCAAAGCCACTGCAAGCAAGCAGCCTTGAGCACTCCCCAGCCAGATTCAAAGCAACCTCAAGTGGCTCCTAAAGTTATTCCTCCATCCCTGTTTTGTCTCCCTGGAGGTTGCATTGCTGAATCTGATAGGCCAATTGATGCCCCTAATAAGAGATGCAAAAAGAAGATCCAGCACATTGGCCTTCTTTCATCAAAAGTCTTGACTCTAAACACTGTCACCCAGAGGAAGCTTCTCATAAACAGGAAGGACCTTCAGATACTGCAAAAGCTTTTTTAAAAATCACATCTCCTACAGTCCTTAACCCATTTATTCCCACTATGTGTCTTTCTCGTCTATTTGTTGGGAGCACCTGAAAGCGTTTTGTACAGTACCTCAGCCAGACTAAACACCAGATGAATCTGGGCTACTCTTACCAGTTTTACATGGTAACCCATCATTTCTCTTTCTCCTTGGTCTTGTTCACTGAAGAGAACTAAACAGGATGAAGTCTGGAGCCTTGTATATGGTGCTTACCTACTGGCCCTAGGCTTAATCATAGCTGGGGAGCTGGGGAGTTAAAAAATAAAAGATAAGCTAACTACTGAACTGAGTACAAAACCCCTCCCATTCCACTGGGTCATCCTTCATTCTCTTTATTCTACCAGGGAGTCTTCTGAGACTGCAATGGAATCCCCACCCCATGCACACATCTGTGAACACAGTCTCCTTTTACATATGCCTCTACCATATGCCATATACTGTCCTTTTGCCTTTTGTTTGCAGGCTAGGAAACAGAGAACACAACAGATCAGAATCGTGTATGGGCCAGGCCTGCAAGTGGCATACATCACTTCTAACCTATATATTCCATTGTTGAACTGTATACTATATCTGATGGGTTGGACTTATGTGTAAGAGAGAGGAGAGATAGAGATGGGGAGGAGGATCAAACCCGTCTCAGGCATGCTGAACAAGCATCCTACCCATGCCCAGCTTCAAGGGCTGGATTTCATCATTAAAGTCAGTATGTGGATTAACAACCAGCAGTGTGTGTAAGAGCAAGCTGAAACAGGGCCTTGTTAATTCTGTCTCACCTACCTCACATGTCCAGGAAAGCCATGTAGGGATGCAGATGTGAACATGCTATGGAAAGCTGTGTGTCATCACTGTAGTAATGATCAGCTGGAGAGTTTCTGTGTATCTTTTTCTTTTCTTTTTTTCCTTTTGAGATTACAATTTAATTACAATGTTTCTCCCTTCCCTTTCTTTCCTCCAATCCCTCCATATACCCCTCCCCTGCTCTCCTTCAAACCATGGTTTTTTTTCTTACTAGTTTTGATTGCGTGCATGCGTGCGTGCGTGCGTGCGTGCGTGCGTGCGTGCGTGCGTGCGTGCGTGTGTGCGTACGTGTGTGTGTGTGTGTGTGTGTGTGTGTGTGTGTGTAAATACATGTATACACACATACTCATTCCTAAATATAACCTGTTTGGTACATATGATGTTGTTTGCATGTCTGTTTGCCAGTAGACTGTGGCAGAGTGGACCGTGCCACAAGACAAAAAACCTAGTAAGGTCAAGCAGATTCAGGAACCCTGGCAATTCTCATAATTGAGAATGGTAAGCATTTAAGTCTACTCCTCATCTTGTTCCTGTCCTGGAACACCCCACTGAGAGGACTGTGACAATCAGTCACTGTAGAGACAACACCTGACATCCTTCCACATGTAGATGAGGCATCCCTAACATCTCAGACCAAGCCAATAGAAAGGATCTGCCTCTAGATTCCACCCCACCCACAAACGTTTATAAGGTCCTATCCACAAGGAATAAAGTCCACAAATTATTTCACCAAACATCGTCTGAGAGTGCCTATCTTACTGAGCTGGTAGCACTCCAGGGAAGAGTTTGCTCTTCTTAAGCTTTCAGGCACTGGACCAACCAGCTGGGTGTGTGAGTCACTTCCTGCTCCGTGGCTCTGACTTTGACCCCTAGCTGCCCACTGTCATTTTACCACCTGCCACCAAGTCTGAGGCAGCCATAGGCACAGAAGGGGCCCAGCAGACCACCTTATTCCAGCTTCCCCTTGAACAGCTATAACTCTTTGGCCAGCCAGCTGAGCCAGAGACCTACGGATTCCTGTGGATAGCCCACCCTGATAAGCAGACCAGCAACAGACTATTGGTGCGCCCTTCCCTGAGAATGACCACCTCTCCTGCTCCCAGCCTTCCTCAGTTGCTTATGGTTCTTTGTGTAGGAATGAGGCTTCATGGGCTTTCCCCATCCCATTGGGATGTCTACGGTGTCATCCTTGTTCAGCTCATGTTTGGGCACAGAATTTCATGTGTAAATAAACTTCTTTAATAAATTTTTTTCTCATCTGTGCTGATGGTGCTCCCTGCAAGAGCCAAATGTCAAGACCCCCATGACAAAACCCCAATGCCAGACATGAGAAGCCCTCTTTTGTGTTGTTGGCCAGGGCTGTCCAAGAATCTTCCAAAACATGCCACATCTTACTGTTTAATTTTGTTAATCCCCAGAAGCAGAAGGTAATCCCTCATTGCTGTGTGTCTTTCAACGTGTTATAAAACAGAGATTTGGGTGAGAAGAAACTAAAATTTAATTCAAAGACCTTCCTTCTTCTAGAAGAGAGCCCTGAAGTAATAATGCATTATCATTTCCCCTTACCTTCAAATACAGACAAGCAAAGGTAAATCACAGTAGGGGAGTGACCAAACCATGTGAATTAAAACAGGAGGAAAACAATACTTTGCAAAGTGAAACTCTTGGAGCAGGAGGCAGCCTGAAGCAGTCACTTGTGGTAAGGCCTCCACAGTGACAGTTTGTTGACACATAAAGACACTGAGGGAGTCAGTCAGTCACAGCGCTGACATGTGGCACAACTCCAGGCAATAAACTCAGCATAGAGCTCACACTGAGGAAATGAAGGTAATTAGGGGAGCCCACACTTGAAGTGCACCACTAAAAAGGTAGGGCCATCATTAGGACTACAACTGTGTGAGCCTCTTTCCAGACCCAGCATTAGGTCAGGGTCCTGTTTGTAGTCCACTGAACCCACTGCAAGACAAATGTGTCTAAGGTTACTGTACTGTTGAGCCAGATAGATGCATTTGCCTTGCTATGAGTCATGAAAGACAAAGACAAATACAATTGGTGCAGGCTTCCTGTTATTTTTACCTGCATGAATGTTAGTACATGGGGAATGCACTAAGAACATGAAAGGATTAAGACTACAGAATGCAGAGACGGCTCAGCAGGTAAGAACTCTTGCTTCTCTCCCAGTGGACCAGAGTTTGGATCCTAGTACCCTTGCCAGATGGCTCACAATCACTTACAACTCTAGTTCCAGAAGTACCGAAAGTCTCTAGCCTCCTCAGGCATCAGTACCTACACATGGGGTCTGATCTGATTCATCTTTCTGCTCATCCCTTTCATCCAAGGAAGATCCAAACCTGCTCAAGGCCAAGCTGGCTGAAGTGCATGTGGGTGGCAGCCTACAACAGCCTTTGGTTTTAAATGGCTTCTCACTTCAAGTCATTTGCTTGAAAGCGTAGTCAAAACATTTGACTAGAACGGAACAATGAAACAATCTGTTCTTGTACTAATTCAAACCTCCAGAAAGAGATGAATGACAGTTTCAAAGAACTGAACCTTCAATGCAGAGAGGTAGGGATAAGACAGAAACTGCCAGGGAGAATAAAGAACAAAGATTAGAATACAGATCTCTTCATTGAAATATACAAACAATAACAAGAATTGCCCACAGAATTATGGCAAGTCTCTCCTTTTGCAATGTGGATTCCTGGCAGAATGTGAAGGAAACTGAACTCCACTGCCCCAGTTTTCCAAACCAAGGAAATGTTTCCCAAACTTTCAATGCTCCCTTCCAAGTATTAACCCTGGCTGACCCTGCTTAACTTCCTAGGCAAAGACATGTTGGAGATATTATGGCTGAAGATGAAACTTTCAGCTTTTACTTCTGAAGACTCACTACTTTGAAGAGAAGTGAACCAGGGCAAGAGAAATGGCTCAGTGGTCAAAAGCACTTGTTGTTCTTGCAGAGTATCTGGCTTTGATTCCCAGCATCCACAAACAGCCTTCAGCCTTCTTTCTGTGACACCAGGTCCAGAGAATCCAACCATCTCTTCTGGTCTCTACAGGTAGCAGGCACACATGTGGTTCACAGGCATATGTGCAAGTCAACACCCATATGCATTAAAAATAAATACATCTTAAGGAGAAAGAGAAGGCAACTTCTTACAGTTACAGTACATAAGAAGGAACATTGTATCTGGTGGACCAAAAGAAGGTATAGACAAGCTTCATTGCATTTTGTTTTAGCTTTGTAAACTGGATTCTCATTTTCTGTCAGCTTAAAGTTATTGGGAAGAAAGTTTAAAAGACTAGTAATCAAATGCCTTGGTTGATAACACATCCAATTATAGATACTGATTTTCTCCAATAATACATACTTCAAGATACTTAATAGTCTTGCTTTTTAGGTATGTTTTAAACAAGGTCTCACAATAAAGCTCAGACTAGCCTTGAACTCAATCTCCCTCATTCAGCCTCTCAAATGTTGTGAATACAGGTCTGTATCACTATGACCCGCTCAATAATATGACCATCATGAAAAATTAATACCACCAATTTTTAATTAAAATTTTCTCTGAAATTTCATAACTGTTCACAGTTCATTCTTATTCTCTTTCCGTACCCTCTCTCACCTCCCGAATCTCTGTTTGTCTCCCTCTCCCTCCCTTCTCCCCTCCCAACCAATCTCTTTCCAAGCTTTGTGAGCCTGGGCTTGTTTTATATCTAGTTTAGCCAAGGCCATCTGTGTGGACTGAAACTATTTCCTGTAGCCTGAACCACCACACCAATCTTAACTTTTTCATTTCAGGAGTTTCAAGAGGAAAGAAACTGGGGAGGAGTACGTTATCAGGCTATGGGAAATGTTGTCTCGTGTGTTTCTCTGATAAGCAGCTAACATGAGTAACAGTCACTCGATGTGGCTGAATGAGAATGGGAGTGCAGGGTAGTTCCTGTCTTTATTTTCTGGTGTGGATTTGTGACACCATTCTAGAAATTACTATCCAAAGGACAGACAGACAGACAGACACACAGACAGACAGACACACACACACAGACACACACACACACACACACACACAACATCAACGGTAACAGCGGACTCAAAAAATAAACAATCACCGCTGATTTTTTTTTTTTTTTTTGTATCAGATAAGAATGCTTTCCCTTCCTGATGTTCATGAAGAAAGACTTGCACATGGAATGTATTACTATGCCCACGTGTTCCCTTATGCGAGTAAACACAATTCTGAGTATTTTTCTAGGTCTGAAGTTAGCTGAAATCAGAAATGCTCACTAGTTCTCTCATCACTCGGTTGTTTCTGAGACTCGCTGAAGAATCAGATAAATTCTTAGCAGATTATTTTATATTCACAAACGAACACTAGAGGTTCGTTTTATATTCATAAACGAACATAGAAGATTCAAGCCACCTAGTTACCCCATAAGATGCTAAGCATGTGTGCTTCAGCTGGAGTGAGGTTTCTCTAAGAATCTAAATTATTTGGAAAACCATTCTACAGTATCATTGTGTAGTTTTTAAAGGATCTAGTGACACGGTTTTAATTGCCCTCTGGTGTTTTCCCATCTTAAATTCTGGGTTTTTTTTTTTTTAGGAGAATAGTTGATAATTAAGAAATGATTGTTCCTCATCAAAGAAGAAGCCGAGCAAACTATAAGCCATAGAATAGAGAAAGGCAAATAGATCTTTTCCGAGTTTAACAAAGAGGCAACGCCTGGAAAATCCGTTTATTTGCTTGAGTTTCAAGCCCCTTCTCATGCTGCAGGTGAAGGCAGCTATCAGAAACCTAACAGAAAAGCGGAAGCTGCTGTCCACAGTTGTTTCAGCTCAGGAGCCCTCCTGAGGAAGACAGCTCTCTACAGTTAAACAGTCTTCCCCAACTAAATCTCAGGTGTGCCAAAGAAAGCCCTAAGACTCTGCCACTTAAGCGAGGAAAAGTTGCAGTTCCGTGTAGCTCGCCTTCCTTCCCGCCCCCGCTTTGGTGCCCTATTGAGCGCAGCTAGGGCATTGCCAAGTAAGTCCTTTTATGGTGAGAGGATGGATTCTTCGTCTCCCCGCCCAAGCATGGTACCTACTCACCCGTCCACCCATGCCTCTGCCAAGTCCCACCCGGAGCGCTCGGGTGTACACACCCACGGATAACCACACACCCACTTCTCTCCGCTCAGTGGCTCCGGGGTAGAGCCTTAAAGTAATTGTCCCTACTTCCCAAGACCCAGATGCTCGATCTGCGGGTGGAAGGTGCGAGAATTAACCCACTCTAACCCACAGAGCAATGTAGACCAGACTCAGGTCTCAGCATCATTCCCACTAAACGCGCAGCTTGGGAGTGGCTAAGCCCGAGCTGGGGTTTCCTGGGGACTCGATCTGCGGGATCTCGGTACCTTCGAGGGAGGAAAGGCACTGAAGCTGCACCCGCAACCCGGCGGTGGCACCCCAGCAGGTCCCTCCAACCCTCACCAGCCTCTCCGCCCCACCCTCCATCACTGGGCTCCCGGGTGGTGCTAGAGGAAGTCTCGCCCCGCCTCCTTTTCCAGGTCAGCCAATGGAAGCCCGGGCCGCGCTCTGACTTTCTCCGCCCCCTCCAGGGAAACTTGCGGGAGGAGAAAAGTTTGTTCAGAGGCTGGAAACGCCGAGAGCGAAGCTCGAAACCCGGCAGTGGGAGAGGAAGATGAACAGCCTCAGGTCAGAGCCCCAGGCCCAGTGGACCCCGTGCCGCCCCCAGAGCACAAGGAGCGGCCTCAGCGGCAGCCGTCTTCTCCGGTAGCTGTCCGTTCAGCCCGCGGCTGGGGAGCAGGGAGCCCGGACCTACGCTCCGTTCCACCTGCACGCGTGGCGACACACCTGGACACTGACCTCCCGCAATAGACCTGCGGGCTCTGCAAAGCTGAGACTCGTCTTTGAAGGAGGGAGGGGTTAGTAAATCAAACAAGAAACCCCAGACCGGACTTCACTGACCCATCCCTGGCTAGCCTCTCTTGCTTTCCAAGCTTTTTTGAAAGCAAGATACTCTGACCTCAGTTCCGGAAAGTTGGCAGCCACCGAGCCCGGGTTCCGAGAGCGGCAAAGGCTTGACAAGTCCCGCACTGCGTGGGAAGAGACTGATGGCTGAGGTTGGAGGTAGGTTCAGAACGACTGAGGCCTGAACCTTGGGGCGCACCGGGCTCCTAACCCCACCCTACAGGTAAGTCGGGATGGAGGTCTTTGCGTGGTCAAGCGCTCTTCCGGGAAACCAAAAAACAAAATGTCCCATCATGTCCTAGATGTCCATAACTTGTTTGGATGAGCATTTTATCCACTCTGTGGGGAATAGCACTAGGGAGTCACTTTTCCCTTGAGAAGGGTCTTGCTCATCTTGGCGAGGGAATGAGCTGAGCATGGGGGCGGAAGGGTTGGCGGGAAAGACAGTTATCAGCTTATTAATATTAATGTCAGTAGAGTGGTGCTCTTGACAGAACGGATCCAGAGCTTGGGGATTTAAGTGGCCACAGTAAGCGAGTAGCTACCGATGAGGAAGTCGGATCTGGTTGCTCTCCTTATCTCAGCGACACAGCATTTTTGGCCATGGGTCGAACACCTTGCTGGTGGTAAATGGCTCTCCTTTTTCTCTCTCTAGTTACCATCCCTAAATCGAGCCGTGAGCTCCAAAGCTGTGTACTGCTAACCACCATCATGTCCATCTCCGGAGTCAACGCGTCCTTCTCCTCCTCTTCAGAGAACCTGAACAGCCCAGTGACCATCCCTGCAGTGATGTTCATCTTCGGGGTGGTGGGCAACCTGGTGGCCATTGTAGTATTGTGCAAGTCGCGCAAGGAGCAGAAGGAGACGACCTTTTACACTCTAGTATGTGGACTGGCTGTCACTGACCTGCTGGGCACACTGTTGGTAAGCCCAGTGACCATCGCCACATACATGAAGGGTCAGTGGCCCGGAGACCAGGCACTGTGTGACTACAGCACCTTCATCCTACTTTTCTTTGGCCTGTCGGGTCTCAGCATCATCTGTGCCATGAGCATTGAGCGCTACCTGGCCATCAACCACGCCTACTTCTACAGCCACTACGTGGACAAGCGGCTGGCCGGCCTTACACTCTTCGCGGTCTATGCATCTAACGTGCTGTTCTGCGCACTGCCCAACATGGGCCTGGGCAGGTCCCAGCGGCAGTACCCCGGCACCTGGTGCTTCATCGACTGGACCACCAACAAAACGGCCTATGCTGCCTTCTCTTACATGTACGCGGGCTTCAGCTCCTTCCTCATCCTCGCCACCGTGCTCTGCAATGTGCTGGTGTGCGGCGCGCTGCTCCGCATGCACCGCCAGTTCATGCGCCGCACCTCGCTGGGCACGGAGCAGCACCACGCGGCCGCCGCCGCAGCGGTGGCTTCGGTGACCTGTCGGGGCCACGCGGCCGCCTCCCCGGCTCTGCAGCGCCTCAGCGACTTTCGCCGGCGCAGGAGCTTCCGGCGCATCGCGGGTGCAGAAATCCAGATGGTCATCTTACTCATCGCCACATCTCTGGTGGTGCTCATCTGCTCCATTCCTCTGGTGGTAAGTGTTTGGGGCTGGGACACTCTGGGCCTCTCTCCGGCTTCCGTCTCCCCACTCCCCTCCTTTTCCCTGATTCCTTGGGAGTGACAGTTTTCTCCAGTTCTGGGTTGGAACCACTTCAAGGCGTCTCTGAGCAGACCTAGGTTTTTCTTCTAAGTCCTGACCTTAAAGAGACTCAGCAGGTGATTTCCCCCTAGGTCCCCTGAGGTTCTTTCCCTGAAAGCATGACTTCTGAGTCCCCTGGACAGCCCCTCCCCCCCACCCCCACCCCTGCGCCAGGTTCCCCTTATTGTCTTGTTTTGCTTTGTATCTTCCCTTTACCTTCAGGCAGGATCAGTTAGATTGGGGGAGGGGGGGGACAAAACTCACTAGCGTTACTTACTCTAGCGCTCCACTCTGTGGCCCAAAGTCCACAAACCAAGGGAGATAAGCTTTGTTGAATTCATTTCCTTAGGAGACAGAGTGCGGGTTCAAACATTTTGATTTCTGCATTCCTTTGACTTTTTTTTTTTTTTAGATTATGCAGCATTTTAAAGTTAGAATAGATGAGATGCTTTTCCATTTAAAAGCCTAAAGACTGTCACTTCACAGAGGAGTAAGAGTGTCTTGCTTAGAATAATCTTGCAGACATTTACGGTGCACCCTGCCCCCTACTCGCCTCCCTTAGACCCTCCACCGCCTACCCACCCAAAACCTTTGAACAGACTCCTGAACTGGAGATGGTCCAAATTCAAGTTCCGTATTCTTTTTACAAGCTAAGAAAGCACAAGGGACTAGCTGGTGTGCATGGCGCTTTAATTCCCAAAGACCAGGAGCGGTGCAGTTTCTCCTTTATGGAGACTCCAGCCCTCATTCCTGTAGTAATAGTCTCTTGCTGGAACACTTCTAATTCTGGTCCTTTGGGGAGCATCTGTTGGTGTCTTGGTGCACTTTGAGGAGCACAGTCTTTAAAGCTGGCTTCAGGAATGTCTAAAATACTCTGAGAGGAGCAAACGCCTCTCAAAGTCTCTGCTTTTACATGCAACTAATAGAATGCACCAGAAACAAGTCAGTGATCGACCATAGTTCTTCATCTAGAATGTATCTTGTTCTGAGTTCTCTCTCTCTCTCTCAAAAGACTGCAATCCTAGAAATTCTAAACTACCTGGCTAAAAAGAGATTACCATCTATGTCCACTGGGAGCAAGTAGAAATAAACATAATGGCCTATTATTCTTTTCTTTCTCTTGTTAATACTACCAGGTATCTTTGACAGAGACATAATTTTATCTCTTACAAAAGTGACTGTAAATGGAAGGAAACTTAGTGGTGGCCGAGAGCCAGCATACAGTAGCTTCTTGCCAATGTGTATAAACAGACGTAAATATGACTGGCCAGAAGGGCCTTTAAAGCCATCTCAGAACCTACCTAATGCAATTTACGGAGTTAAGTTACACTCAGACCACAGAAATACATGTTACTGTCTGTAATGGCAACTCAGAATACAGGGAGATCTGGAAGGGAAGAGCTGAGGCCTCTATCTTTGCCCTCTATTTTACGGGACAGTGGATGACAAAGTAAGCAGCTGTTACGTACAGGATGACCTGAGGACTCAGAGCTAGGCCATTAGCAACCGTGCACATGCTCTCTAAATGTGTTGGTTAGAAGTGAGCCTGTGACTCTGCAATTCACATGAAGCTACGGACAAAATATTCTCCTGTGTCATCGAGGGAAGCGTATGAGACAAATTCTAATGGGCTAACCTGGCCCTCAGTTTCAGGGCCATTTATGACAAAGCCTGACATGTGTGAGGATCTGGAGCTGTATTTACAGCTAGCATGTTTATCACCTTTTAGCTGATGAAAAAAATGCTGCTGAAAGTGACTGCTGGGTAAAGGATGTTAAGTAATAATCTCTCTCTGAGAGCTGAGACTGACTCAGCCAAGGGGCGAGCATGCTGGTCAGAATCCTGCTTGCTCTCGTAAGAAATAAGTAATCAAATAAATAAGAGTAGCTTCTGATGTTAGCCTTGAGTCTGGGCTACAGAAAATCTAGTCTTTCCAAGGCAATTTAAATAAAACCAACTGTGACAAGTGTGATGAGGAGCTCCAGGATCCATGTGGTCACCCACAATGCAACGCTTGCTGAAAGGACCGAAAGAAACTGTCAGGGTTATAGTCTTTCTCTCTCGGCTGTTTTTACAGCCCTACCCCCATATTCTGGGAATACACGAGATTAAAGCTTTGCAAACTGACAGTTAAAGCAGTTGGGCGTACATGCTTTCAGTTCAAAGGGAACTGGTGGAGCGTCTGCTTTAACATTATCGAAGGAAACTGAGTGCTCGTCCATTGGAGGGAAACAAAGATTGTCTCCAGTGCTCTAGGAAGGCTACCTGGCAGAGCATATACAGCTGACTTGGACGTTCAGAGAGATAACACAAGGCAGAGGGAGGACAGGCGGCCCAGGGTCTGTGGGAAGAGGAGGCTAGCAGAATGGTTGATAATTTAGAACGGAAAGTGAATTTCAATTTGTTATGCAAAACAGAGCTGAGCTTGAAAGCCAGATCTGAGAAAGGCTGAGAATTGCAGTGTGGATATGATGAACGTGCCAAATCTGCAAAATTCTCCAAGTGGGTCATAACCAAGGAAGAGAGAAAGTGGGAGCACACACTATAGCACAAGCAACATGTGGTAGGAACGTGGTTCTTGTCATTGTGTCCTTTCTGGTATTAATAACTGGTCTCACGGCTGAGAGGCTGTTGTCGAAGGCAGGAGGAGATGCTGAAGAAACGAAAGCACATGCTTAAGATAAATATCATGCATTCTCTAGAAACATAAAATCAATAGAAACTCCTAAGGTCACCATATTAAACACTGTAGCTAGATCGATTCCCAGTACTTATTTTTGCAGTTATAATACTAATGTTGAGACAAGAGTTATAATCAGATCTTTTGCCTCGGGGCTAGAGAACTAGACTGTCAGATTTGAAAAGGTATTTTTCTTCCGAATGCAGGAAGCCAGGGACATATTTATTGCTTATTTGTTTTTTTCTTTTTCTTTTTCTTTTTCTTTTCTTTTTCCTTCTTACTCGGAGCTACCAGTAGTATGGCAAATTAATTAATCTTCTGCCTCAGTCAGGTAAATTTTCCACCCTTTAGGGAAAGCATTTCCTGCGTTTCTCTGCTTGCTTACTGGAAAGTCTATAAAGGCATCGCCAGCAGCTTATAAAAGCAGATGAAAACTGTAAACAGGAATACTTTTTGTGGGAGCCCAACTGGAAGTGGGTTCATTAAATGCTCGCATGAGCAGAAAGCACATCTTCAGGTAAAAGGGAGGTGATTAATTTAGATGCCACTGTAGCAAAACCAAGGAGATTCACTGCTTTTCAAAAAAAAAAAGCAACCAAGTATTTAAAAAAAAAAAAAAAAAAAAAAAAACAACTGTGCTTCCTAGAAGCAATATATGAGTCATAATGTGAAATGGGAGGCCTTTTAGGAGCCCTGGGAGGACTGCAGAGCAGTACAGAAAAACAAGATTTTCCAAACCCAGCAGCTTGTTGAAATCGGCTCGGCGGAGTCGGCTCACATCCCCACCGGCTCTGCACCTCAATTTCCCCAGCTACAGATGAAGAACTGTGTCTAACTAGAAGGTCGGGGATGAATCTCTGATCAGTTTCTTCTCATCTTCTTTACTGACATCTCAAGCTTTGCTTTCATTGAACATCTCTGACAGGACATTTTCCCCCTTAGAGCAGAAGTGTTGAAGTTGTGAATTAGGAGTGCAAAACAACTTTTAAATTAGACT
>JANHMN010000014.1:42502676-42513053 GCA_030674055.1 Rhabdomys pumilio | reverse complement strand
CCTGTGCCAATTGTAAGCTCCCCTTCCACAAGCCCCCATGGAATTCTACAATAGAACTTTATATATACATACAATATATATATATATATATATATATATATATATATATATATGCATTTTTTTTCATTCCCTCCTGTTGTCAGCAAATTTAATTATGGCTGAAGATAAAATGAAATACTACATCATTCATTTGTTTACAACAGTGACTTTTTAAAATATCACAGAAATTTGAAAACAAAATGTGAATTCCTCATGCGTTCCTTTAAGTAGCTACAGCTTTCTGTTTTAACTGTTCAGAAATGCCCTCTATTCAGAGGTAACCGTGTTCCCTTTGAGGTTTTGGTAAAGAAGCAACCAGTACAAAAACATGTTAGCACATATAATTCTAAGTCCAAACCTAACCAAGACTGTTTTGAAAGCTTCTTGGCAAATACCTGTCTGTGCAAAGAACATCCCAGGAGATACAGCACTTGCCTCTCTGGAGTAGAGCAACACTGCCCTCTAGAGGCTTAGGGTGTCAGGTCCACAGAAACCATGCCACAAACAGGGCTACTACCCAGAGGGTTCTAGCCCAATACTTCTTTCATCTTTAGAAACATAATGTTGAGTGTGAGCAAAACAGGGACCGCCGTACTTTCTAGCGATGATCTCATTCCTAAGAATAAATTTCGGACAGAAATCCAGACTGGTGGAACAAGAAAAACAACATGAAATTCATCTGGTAAATGGAGCCCAGACCAGACCAGGAAGATAGCAAGCTTGCAAAGGTCCTCACACTTTCAGGTCTCTAGTTTACACCTCTTTATCCCAGCACTTGGGGAGATGAGGGAGGAAGATCACCAAGGGATTGAGGCCAGCCTGGTAAAGAATGAGACCTGTCTCAGACATACACCCACATGCGCGCACGTGCGTGCACACACACACACACACACACACACACACACACACGCACGCGCGCGCGCGCGCGCGCGCACAGACACACACAGCCTTCCAGGTAATAAACACATCATCGAAGAAAAGAGGGGGAACTTGCTCAGCTCCTGAGTAGCACTAAGGACTTTATCTTTGCTTGTGTGCCTGTCTTCGAGGCACTGGAAAACAAACAAGCACTGTCCTAACAAGCACCATCGCAAGCCCAGGTTTTTACTAGTATTCGTAAGGATTCTGTTCAACTAAGTGTGCTATTCACTTGTTCTGGCAGAACCAAAACCAAGACATCATACCCTGCTGATTCGTTTCCATCGTTTGGAATTTCCATTCGTTCTGCCATCAAGAAAACAAGATATGAATTTCATCTGAAGCCCAGTTGACACTTATTCTACAAGACTTGTAGTCGATAATCCTTTCTCCCAAATCTTTAGACTTCACAATTTCTTGGCTCCTAGAAGAGTAGTTGTTAACACCAGAACAGATAAAAGTTTAGTTTAGGTCATGTTTTACAACCAGATAGACTTCCAAAACCAGTGAGGAGAAACAGTGACAAATAGGGACACTGGAAATGTTCTGATCAAGGACCGATGGGCATTGGCCTGAGATCAATGAAGAAACAGAAGTAGAGTTGTATCATTGGCTCAGATCATCAAGAAATAAGTTGCATATAAATTGAATTTTACAAATTAATTTTAAAAAATATATGTTTAATTTTTTAAGCTTTTTTTTTTTACCCAAACTGCTATTTTTCTAAACATATCCATGCCCTTTCCTGATAAGCAATACAGTCTGAATCATTAGTTATTATATCAAACACCATGACAGTGAAATCACCAAATCTTGTTATAAGCATTTGTTTCTAATTGATACAGGCTCTTCAGGAGTGTTCTTTCTCCCGTTAAAACTTTTATTCCTCTCCCCTTAACCTTAAGAGTTTCTTTCTTACCTAAAATAATTCCCACAAGCAGACAATGATGATGACCTCACAGCTTCATTTTACCTGGGTTACAAATAAGTTTTACCACATACATTAGGAATAAACTTGAGAGTAGTGGCAAGTGCTTTTCTCCGCTAGGGAATGATAACAATCCCTAAACTTACAACGCCCTTGCTCATTTCGGTGAATCATCAGACTTTCCTAGAAGATGGCATATCATTTCACTCTTCCATGACTCTGCATAGGGAGCTTTCTTTCTCTCTGCGGAATCTTATTTTCTTCCGTGGGAAGTTGGCAGGCTGCCCCTCCTCCAACAAAACCCAACACTATTGCTTCTCCAGAAGGGCTCTCCCCATGCCTGCCCACATGTAGTCGCTGCACCTTGTGTGCATTTTTCTTGATCTTGTTGCTTACTGTGTGGTGAATATCTTCCTTCCCTGTTCTCTGCACTACATACATAGTTCTCTGCCTCTGAGTGGTGTGGGGCATCTCATACAACTGTTGGCTCCCAGAAACTGTCATAATACCTCCAACATAGTAAGCGTTCATTGTTAAGCGATGAGATACAGAAAAGGATATTGTTGAGTCAGTAGATGATTATGAGAAGAGTAGGGTTTTTTCACTGTTCAACTTAAGGTTCCTAAGTAGCCAAGCTGCTAGGCTGTTCTGGTATGTAGTCCATTTATGCCACGCCTAGTACATGGTAGGCTGCCAGACATGGCTCTTGCCTTCATAGCTTAAGCTGCACCACAGGAAGTTGACATCTTTACTACCCTGTTTGTGGTTTCCGGGTACTTGGCTACTGGCTAAAAGGCTTTAGAAACCTAGAGCAGGGGTTTGCTTCTCATTGGAGTTACGGGATGTCCATGAATTCCATTGAACCCTATCTTGAAAAGGTTTTAACGGCTGAATTGCACAACAGGACACGTACTTTAGAAATAATCTTCTGAGGCAGACTAGAGGAGGGATAGGAGAGGTGTTGCATACGGAGGTGTTTGGACTTTGCCGTAATGTTATCTTCAATGAGAAATTGCTGTTGAAGATAAGGATTAGAGAAAGGTCTGAGTTCAAGAGACAATAGCACCATTATTAAGGAGAACAAGGAGAGCCAGGCTTGACCCAAGCAAACACCATCTCTCTGAAAACATACAATTCTCCAGTGATTCTGTATGACAGAAGATATTGATGGTGGGTCAAAAGTACAAAGTATTTTCTCTGAGTGTAAAGCTTGGGCAACTCAGGGGTTTTTTTGTAATGATTACACCGTTAATTGGCTTACAAAATGAGTCTCCTTTAAAATACAGTAACTGGCTTGTTGTGTAAACTGCTGTTGCAAAGCAGGCATTACCCCCATAAGAGCAGCTACATCACGTCACGTTGCAAAAGTAAACGCAGCACTTAAGTATTTTGCCAAATTGCCTAACTATTAAATCTCATCGTGGGCCTCTCGTTTATGCAGGTGCGAGTGTTCATCAACCAGTTGTATCAGCCAAGTGTGGTGAAAGACGTCAGCAGAAACCCAGATTTACAGGCCATCAGAATTGCTTCTGTGAACCCCATCCTGGACCCCTGGATTTACATCCTTCTTCGGAAGACTGTGCTCAGTAAAGCCATAGAGAAGATCAAGTGCCTCTTCTGCCGCATTGGTGGTTCCGGCAGAGACGGCTCAGCGCAGCACTGCTCAGAGAGTCGCAGGACATCTTCCGCCATGTCTGGCCACTCTCGCTCCTTCCTCTCCCGGGAGCTGAGGGAGATTAGCAGCACGTCTCAGACGCTCCTGTACCTGCCAGACCTAACTGAAAGCAGCCTCGGAGGCAGGAATTTGCTTCCAGGCACTCATGGCATGGGCCTGACCCAAGCAGACACCACCTCGCTGAGAACTTTGCGAATATCAGAGACCTCAGACTCCTCCCAGGGCCAGGACTCTGAGAGTGTCTTGTTGGTGGATGAGGTTAGTGGGAGCCACAGAGAGGAGCCTGCCTCTAAAGAAAACTCTCTGCAAGTCATGTTCCCCAGTGAAACGCTGAAATTATCTGAAAAATGTATATAGTAGCTAAAGGGGGGAGGGGGGAGAGAAAGCACTGTTTTGGAATCTTATAAAATCCTGTGCAATAGACATACATGTGTTTAGCTGTACTCAGAAGGGCTGTCTTCATCTGGGACTCCCACTAGAGAACATTTGAGCTTCTGAAGACTCAAGGCTGCAGACTGGGGCCCTTGAGTGCCCGGAGCCTGAAGCACATTGGCTGTCATTCTGCTGTGATTCAAGATTGCAGTTGCAACTTGGCAGCTTTTTCTACTGGACAGGATGATGGCAGAAGCGACGCTATTTTCATAGCAAAAGAGCTTTCTGTTTGGCACATACCAAGGGTCCAGCTACTGGAAGGGCTCTACCCCAAACTCTGAGGACTACCTTACAGCTGACTTAAGTGTCTCACTAAAGCATGAAATGTGAATTTTTATTGTTGGAAATATAATTTAAGGTATTTATGTTCTTCTCTGTGAGAAGGTTTATTGTTAATACAAGGTATAAAAAACATATGATATGCCATCTCCTGCCACTATAACCAGCTAATATTGTCAATGTTATTTTTTTTCCGTAAACAAGTTCAGGCCAAGGTGTTGAAAACAGAGCGAAACTAATATCTATAAAATAAATATAAATTTTTAAAATAGTTTAGTATCAAAGGAAAAAAGAAAAATAAATATTATTTAAGATGTGAAAATCAAACAACCTAAAATATATTTTCAAAGCTATATATAATGAAAAATTAAAAACATAGTATTACATTTATTTATCCAGAAAACTGTGATTTCAGGAGTACCTAACATTGCTAGTAAATATTTTCAACCTTTGTCCCCGCAGATTGGTATTTTTAAAGATAGATGTAATATACTTTTTTTTTAACGTCTCTAGCTACTCATAAGAAAGTGTATAGTATAAAAGTCTAAGTAGCTTATTCTGTCCTGAAAGTGTGTGTAGTTTTATTTGTTCAACAAGATGTCTGACAGCATCCTTTAAAACTTAGAGAAAGGCAACTTTACAGAAAGAGACACAGATGGCTCTCTGGTGTGGTTTCTTCTCTGTTGTGTGTGTGTCGAGAGACACTGACAGTCTCATGTAGCTCGCAGTAACACTGTACCTGCGTTTGGAGGAGCTTTCTCAGAGAAATATCAAGCATGTTTTGTTGTTCAACATGTCCTTGTGAATTGCTTGGTTGTGATTCAGTTCTGAGCCTGACACTGATATGATTTTAAAGAGTAGCTGAACCAACTGAAATTATTATGGAGATTACAATAAATAATTGCATTCTATTTAAGTTCTAGAGTCTCAATTTTGGAAAACATTGAACAGATTTTTTTTTCTTGTTTGCTATATCATTTTAAACTTAAAGCGTTTTTTGGTTGGTTGGTTGGTTGGTTGGTTGGTTGTTGGTTTGAACCTTTTAGACCCTTTTATTAGTTCTGGAAGAAAAACTCCAAGGCAGCAAGTTGTGAATCTCTCCAGCTTCCCAGAAGAGGACAGAGGAGAGAGTAAAGGCCGTGCCATTCAGTTAGGTGGATATGGAGGTCAGCCACATGGCCGACAAGCAGCCACACGGTAGGAAGAGGCACTTTAGAGAGTAAGGAAGCCCAAAGTACAAAAAAGCACACCTTAGCTCAAGCCAGCATCTGAAAGGAGTAAAAAGGGAAAAGCCATGCTTTGGGTGAGGACTTCACTAGATGGGCAGACCCAAAAGAAGTTCATGGCAGCCATGAAGTGACCGCATAGATGGGGGAAACTAGGAAAAGTGCATTATCTCTAGGTGGAGAGTGGAGATACGCCATGTCTCCTGAGTTAATCCTGTTGGCCCAATCAATCACCTGACCAAGAAACCATATTGGAAGTAGGGTCCACCTTAAGCTATGCTAAAGAGACAGGAGGGATTAATTATCCCCCTTAATGAGGTAAATTGAAACTTTTAAACTATTTTGAAACATAATTTTAAAATAATGAAATTATTATTAAATTGTCAAGCATAGTCTTCTAAAGCCTTCGATCTACTTACTTAGGAACCATGATCCAAGTGACAGACAACTAGTTTATGTCGCTGGAGGGAGAACCAGTTAGGCTTAACTAGCTTCATCTTCAGTATCCAAATAACTATCACCACCTATTGACATTAATACTTCCTATTTGCTTCCTCAGTATCAGTGCTTCTAAAATGTTAGCCTGCATAAATCATCTATAGAACTTATTTTTTTTTCTTCCTCCCTTCTGGCTCTCCTCTCCTCCTTTCCCTTTCCCTCCATCTCCCTTTCCTATCTTACCTCTCCCTCGAGCCCCACTCTCCTCTCCTCCCCTCCCTAGTGCCCGCCCCCCATTTCTCCAGAGTCCTGCTCTATGGTTCAGGCTGGCCTGTAACTCCTGTGGTGTGCTGAGATTACACAACCGCATCAGCACAGCCAGCAAGGCTCCAACTCAGTAGGTGTGGGTATCTACATTTCTAAAGTGTTCCTAGGTGACACTGATGCTGCCAGTTTGAGGAAATACTTTAGCAATAATCTCTAGGCTTGAAGTCACAATTTACTATTTGCAAATGTTGAAAGCTATTTTTAGAGCGTGGCAAAAAAATCAAGATATTATCTTTGTAGGCCTCAATGAACATAATCCATCGCTAGATTTATATATAAATTAATGTGTATATAACTTCATCTATGTCCATGGAGCAAGCAAAAACTTCATTCATGAATTAGTATCACTAATAAGCAAAACATATCTCATTCATGTTTACCTCAGATTCACTATCCAGAACACTGACTCGGCTTAATCTTGTTTACTGAAATAGTCACATACTACGACATTTGTTCTTTAAAGTATACATCCTTTGAAATATTTTGGTATGTTCAACTAAAAAATGCATCAATCACTGGTGTCCAATTCCCAAACATTTTCATAATCCCAAGAAAAAAATCACATGCCACTTGCAATCAATAGCCATTGTTCTCAATCCCAGCTCTTAAAAACCAGTATTCGCCTATTGATTTCTCTAATGTGAATATTTTATTCAAGGAAAATAATGTAATAACTGGTATTTTTGCTGTCTATCTTTATGGTAGAATAACATTTTCATGAGTCTCTAATATGGCATTAGTCAGTACTTTATCCCTTTTTATGTCTGAATAATTGCCCATGAAATAGATACATCATTGGCTAAGTTTTAGAAGCTATGCTTAGTGCTTCCCATAACTTCAGTTAACTTAGTCATTCTGGATTTCTGACAGCATTGAAGACCTATAGACTCATAGCCAATCCTGGCTATTTACCTTGATAGAAAAGATCTGAGTGGATGGTTTTCAGCTGACATTCATTCTAAAGCCAAGAAAAAGCCAGGTCCAAAACTAAGTGTTTTAGTCAAGAGAGACGACAGAAGTTCTGGTTAGTCAACAAAAGGATGGACTGGGTATTAAGACTATTTTGTACCTCACTGGTACAAATAGGAATAATTATGCTCTAATTGTATTTTGAGAGAAAAGCTTTATTTTAACAGGAAGGGTAATATGTAGGAGGAGCTAAGGGGGAAGGAGCACAGAGAGTAAAAGATGGAGTAAGGAGAGGAGAAGATGAAGTAGATGAGAAGCTAGGTAATGAGAGAGAGAAAGAGAGAGGGGGCATGGAGGCAGAAGTTCACGTGTCTCCACCAGTCAAAGATAGTTTACATAGCTAGGTTGAGTATTGGGTTACACTTCTGATTGAGCATTACCATACTTATAAAGCCTTTGATTACATTTAAAAAAAATTGTATAAAAGCAAAATGGAAAAGGGGGCACGGGATAGGGGTTTTCTAGGGAGGCGAAATGGGGAAAGGGGATAGCATCTGAAATGTAAATAAAATATCCAATTAAAAATAAAGAAATAGATACATCAATTTTCTAATTGACCAGTCTGCATTGATCTCATTTTTCAGCTACTGTAAACAGTGCTAAGAACTTTTTTGTGTACAAATGTTTTTAATCCTTTTGGGCTCGTAACTGGGAATGAAACTGCTGGGACATACAGTAATTTCTAAGTTCAGTGTTTTGAGGCAATGTTGAACTGTTTTCCACATAACTGTACCATTTTACACTCCCACCAGCAACATATAAGACCTCGATTTTTCAGTAACCTTGTCAACATTACTGTAGTTTTCATTATAGCCATCTAACGGGTGTGCGGTAGTTTAACTGCATGTCCTCATAGACTGATGATACTTTGAAAGCATATACATATAGAAATTGGCTACTTTTATATTTTAGAGAAATGTCTATTGAAGAATTTTTTTTTTCATTTTAGTGGTTTATCTGGGTACAATAATCTACCAAGGCTGCCACAATAAATACTATGGGGTATGGCTTAAACAACAGGAATTTATTTTCTCAGAGTTCTATTGGCTGGAAGTTCAGAATCAAGGTGTTGGTAGGGTTGGTTTCTCTTGAGGCTTCTCTTGTTAGCTTGACAACTTTCCCAATATATTCCTACATGGCCTTTGTGTGTATTACCCTGTTGTGTAAAAACCTACATTCGCCCCTCCCTACCCCATTGTAAAAACACCAGGCAACCTGGAAAGGACCTCACCTTGCTACCCTTTCTGCAAACGCTTTATCTACAAATACAGTCATAGTAAGGAATTTGAGAGTCAACAAATGAACTTGACAGATACACAATTTCATTTATTGTTGAATCTAGTATATACTTTAAGAACGGCCAAGGAAAAGAAAGCCACCATTGTTCTGTCTTCTGGTCCATGGTGGATTGTTAAGATTTAACGGCTACATGGTAAAGACTGTTGTGTGGCTCTGTTCCTTGCTGTAGAACACTTGCTCAGACCACTTGGTCTCAGATTTTCTATGTAAGAAAATTCTGATCATCTAACTGGCTGGTACAGAGTCCTGTCTTGTCTAGTATGACACGGTGAACAAGCAGCTAAATGCAATCACCTGGGTCAAGTTCGAGAAAGAAATGTGATCACTAAAGCAGTTGAAATGCAACGGGCCAGGAGTCAGGTAATCATTGGTATCTTCCCAAATGGCAAAGACACAACACAAAGCTCCGTGGTACGATCCAGGCACAGTAATGCTTAATGTTAGCTATAATTTTTAGCCCTGAATATGAAGTTAGAAAAATTCATGCAATACTAAACACTTATTTTCCATAAACTACTGGAACTAGTTTCAGAACAAAAATCAGTGATACGATCTCCACCACACCCCTGCCTCATGCCTTCTGACTACCACATCCAAACCTGAGCCTAACTCTGAAGTTTCAATCACACGATTGTCTTCCAGGTCCATGAGAACAGGAACTAGACAACAAAGCTTTACAGCAAGAGAGACCATTTAGCCACATTGTACATGAAGCTGCCGTGGGCCACAGTTGGTGTTTTAGAGCCAAGCAAGTATGACATGGGGTAAAGGCAGAGGGGAAGAGAACTTGACCTCTAGTTCTCAAATCAGCATCAACACCTCTGCCATTCATTCACTCACTCACTCATTCATTCACTCAACACCTGGCCATGGCACTCTCTCCAGTTCCCACCATGGAAGAAGGGAACAGAAGAGAACATGAAACTCACCTGTGTTTTAAACAACATGCACTCACAATCTCAACAATTATGTGAGTCCTTTGCTTTCTCAAGAAGCATAAGACAGATTCTAGTTCAAATGAGAACAGAATTCCATGCGTGGTGACAACAGTCAGTAACCACTGTGCAGCAGACCAAGGACAAAGTGAAGCCACACAGAAGAAGGGAATGCTAGGCCATGCCTAAGTTTCTGTTTTTTACGATAGATTGTTTGATATCTAGCATTACTAAAAAGAGAATTATAAATCCATTAAAGAAGGGGAGGTTTTGTAATATATACATAGAAATCAAAAGGTGCTTACTGACTCCAGGAAAAACAAGGAGGAGTCTGGAATGAAAGGAAAAGTATGATATACCTCAGTCAACTATATGTAGTAATTATACACATAATCACTAAATAATGAATATAGACTGAAGCAAATCATAATGAATTACATGGAGACGGTAGTAAATAAACATACCACAAGCTAGATTTATGTACAAGAAAAGCTAGTAATGTCTTATAAAAGTTGACAGTAAAACCATAAAAAGTTTGAGAACACCAAGTACACTTTAAAAAATTTTCCACACTGTTGGTAGAAGTGCAAAATTAATACAACCACCTTGAAAATTAACTTGCATTGTAATTTTGGGGACGGGAATATACCAAAATATGTCTTAATGGAGGGCACTATAAGATACAACAAAACTCCACAGTTCACTGGTCTGCACTGGAGAATGCTAGGGAACCAACATACTGTCTTTCAAATGCTGAAGCACAGGAAGACTTGTTTGTGGGAACATGGACAGAACCAAAGAATACTGAGTTAAGTGAGGAAGCTAGATTTGGAAAGACAAATGCTGTTGCGAGCAAGCGAGAGAAAGAGAGAGAGAGAGAGAGAGAGAGAGAGAGAGAGAGAGAGAGAGAGA
>JANHMN010000014.1:42457922-42495927 GCA_030674055.1 Rhabdomys pumilio | reverse complement strand
TTTTTTTTTTTTTTTTTTTTTTTTTTTTGGTTTTTTCGAGACAGGGTTTCTCTGTGTAGCCCTGGCTGTCCTGGAACTCACTCTGTAGACCAGGCTGGCCTCGAACTCAGAAATCCACCTGCCTCTGCCTCCCAAGTGCTGGGATTAAAGGCGTGCGCCACCACTGCCCGGCGCAAAGTCTTTCATGTATACTTCTACACAGAAAAAAAAAAAAGATAGATGAATCTAATTTTCAAAAGCTAAGAGGAAAATTTCCAAAACACAGAGGAAAAACTATTCACAAATTATATAATAAACAGATATTTGTATGTAACATATCAAATGTGACATATTCAATCCTCTAGACATTTAGCTACTCTGAGAATATCCCTTGTTATTTAACAAAATAATTTTTTTAATCATTCTAAAACTCTCTTCTATCCAGGGGCTAATTATATGAAGATATAATTGGGGGGCGGGAATATACTTCTTAAGGAAACTGCTGATTCTCTAACTCTGGAAAAAAAAACTAGTGAACATTCCTCTAAAATACCTCAAAAAATATCATCCTCATAAAAACGCAGACCACATTTATATGTTCCAGTAGTTATTCATAAGATTACACAATACAGCAGAGATCATTTTTATCTCTAAAAGAAAAAAATTGTTCTATCAGTAACTGCCTGGGTATCAGAATGAACAGTACCTGACAGTTGCATGTTTGTACTAGAATATTATGCAATATATTCAAAAACAATATACTCAAAAGACAATAATTCATAGCAATAATAGTATTGGTTTGTGACTGTGACTGAGAATTTCTAATAAACTTTTTCTTGTGTTGTTTTTTTTTTGACTGTTTTTGTTTTGTTCTGAGGCAAGGGCTTGCTGTGTTACCCAGGCTGGCGTTGAACTCACAACTCTCCCGCTTTAGCCTCCTCAGTGCTGGGATTACAGGCAGCTGCTACCACACTGGACTGCTTCCTTCTCATATCCATCTCGTACCTGTGGGATTATACTATTAATCACATTCCAGCTTCTTGCTTGTCAGTCACATACTGATACTCCGATAACTCTGTCTTTTTACTTTTGGAGAGATTTTACACTTAATTGAAACTGTAACTATTTTTTTCATTTCACTGAACAGTTCCCAAAAAAAATCTATTTAGAAAGATGTTTATAAATTGTTCACTGCAAAGTGACAAGCAACAAGTATCAGTCAGCTGTGGTAGATCAACCTGTATCCCAGCAGTCCACATGCTGAGGCAGGGGGATAACCTTGAGGCTAGCATGGGCTATAAAAGTAAGAACTCGTCACTAAAAAACAAAAGCCAATAAGGGAAGAAATGTTTTCAAGGTTCTTCATACTTTCAAAACTAAGAAAGGAGGTATGAGGGTCTAGCTCAGCGGCAGGGCATGAGGGTCTAGCTCACAGCAGGTATGAGGGTCTAACTCAGCGGCAGGGTGTGAGGGTCTAACTCACGGCAGGTATGAGGGTCTAACTCAGCGGCAGGGTGTGAGGGTCTAGCTCACGGCAGGGTGTGAGGGTCTAACTCAGCGGCAGGGTGTGAGGGTCTAGCTCACGGCAGGGTATGAGGGTCTAGCTCACGGTAGGGTGTGAGGGTCTAGCTCACGGCAGGTATGAGGGTCTAGCTCACGGCAGGGTGTGAGGGTCTAGCTCACGGCAGGTGTGAGGGTCTAGCTCAGTTAATCCAGTGGGCTAGTTTAGTCAGCCTCCCCCTAGAAGAAAAAAAGGAAAAGAAACTCTATTTTGATCGGGATAGTGCAGTAGACTTTACTGACAATCTGCAAATGCCATTCATCTCTTTACACAGGACTGACTTGTGGTAAAGACGACTCAATCTTAACAGTAAAATGAATCCAGCTCTGAAACACCAGTATCCAGTTATCAAGTACTGAAGACACTTCATAACTTTAAAGTCAAAACAGAAGCACGAATTGGAACATTATAACAACAACAAGAACAACAAAACCTTCAAAGAAATGTTCAGGACACACATCTGCATGCATTTTTAGGCAGGCTTCAAATATTTCAAATATTCACATATAACGAAGTGATAACTTTGAATCCAAATGAATGTCGGAAATTGTCAATCTTGATGCAAACTTACACTAGTGAAGCAAGAAAAACGGGAGACTGAATACAGCAGATTTACAGGAGGGAAAGAAATCACACACTTCCTTTATCACAAAGCAAAGTCTCCATGTCAGCGCTGCAGTAACAGCCTGTCCAGTTAATTATACTATTCAAGAACACACTTTCCAAACTGGGTACTCTCCCATACAGTCAAATTAAATGCTTATCAATCAAAACACACTTCACATAAGATGCTAACCTTAAGAATATATTGAAAGTTACAGAAGCACAGTCCACTCACTGAAGAATAATTCCACAACTTGATTTTTGTATGCTTCATCTAAAAAAAAACTTGTTTTAAAACAGGACTTTTTTCCCTCTTCCTCCATAGTGCTTTGTCATCTAAGCATTAAGCAGCAACCAAAAAAAAAAGAAAAAAAAAAGAAAAGATTCAAACATCTTTCCATTGTGTATGGCTTCATCGGGCTTTGATAAAGACAGAGCCATCTGGGGTGGAAGAGCCCTCTTCCTTCTCATTTACGATCTCTACAGTCCCAGAGGCTGACACAATAACCATTGTTTTATTTGCAGACGCCGACTTCTGTTTTTCTGCCACAGCTGCACAAACAGCAACAATCTCATCACTTTCAAAGTCATAGTCAGGGATGGACCCTGGGGAGAGATCTGGTCCTTCCGGTGGGATTTCTTTTTTTTCAATCCTCTGTGCTACTTTCTGCTGTTCCTGGAGCTTTCTTGCCCAAGAAAGGTCTTCCTTCCATATTTCAGGGTTCATTGGATATATGTGGAGGGCTACTTGAAAACTTCGAATTGCCTGGGAGAAAAGATTTTTTTATTTGGGTTATTTCTAAAAACCACCAAGTTAGGTACAATTATATACCTACAAGTAAGTATGGGTATATATGCACACATACACACACACACACACACACACACACACACACACACACACACGAACACACACACGAACACACACACACACACACACACACACACACACGAACACACACACACACACACACACACATACATACACACACACACACACACACACACACATGAACACACACACACGAACACACACACACAAACACACACACACATACTTATATAAATACAATTTTTACAATTAGTTTTTTAAAAAGATAGGCTTCTGTCATAATAATTAGATAATTATGGTAGAGAAAAACATACAAGTGTGATGGGGAAAATAACAAAATGCTGGTGTTTAAAAGCCACTAAATCAGAGGCTCTGCTATGAGGGTTTGAGCATCATAAAAGATTCATACTTATCACACAGTTCAACATGGGACAACTAGTATACCACATAATAAAAGATAAAAAGTCATAGGATTTGTCCCAATAGATGAAGAAGTATCACTTGACAAAATTCAGTATCTTTTTGTATGATTAAAAAGGCAATGATTAATCTAGAAACAGAAATAAAAGCCATGCACAGAACACCCAAACCAACATCACTCGCAATGGTGAAAAGCTGGCTACTCTCCTTAAAGATCAAGAATGAGTCCAGCTCTTCCTATTTCTTTTTTCTTATTTTATTTTAGAGATTATAATATGATTACAACATTACTCCCTTCCTTGTCCTCCCTGGAAACACTCTCATATGCAGCTCCCTGTTTACTTTCAAGTTCAAGGTCTCTTTTTTTCATTAATTGTTATTATATCCACATATGTATGCATATATCCCTTAATATAACCTGCTTGGTCTATATAATGTTACTTGTATATATGTTTTCAGGACTGACCATTTAGTATTACAAAACCGTTTCTTCCCATTTCTAGTCATGACTAAACTCTAAGTCCTAACCAAAGAATTAAGAAAGAAATATAAACAAAAACAGGAAGATGTCAAATTGTCCCATTTTGCAGATGATACAATCTTACTCATAGACTCTACAGAGACTCTACAAAGCACAAAACTCAACTCCAAGTGGATCAAAGACCTCACAGTAAAACCAGATACACTAAATCTAATAGAACAGAAGGTGAGGAATAGCCTTGAACTCATTGGTACAGGAGTCAACTTCCTGAAGAGAACACCAACGGCTCAGGCTCTAAGAGCAAGAACTGATGAAACTCATGAAACTGAAAAGCTTCTGGAAGGCAAAGGACACTGTCATTGGGACAAAACGGCAGCCTACAGATTAAGAAAGGATCTTCACCAACCCTATATCTGACAGAGGGCTAATATCCAAAATTAATAAAGCACTCAAAAAGTTAAATACCAACAACCCAAGTAACCCAATTTTAAAAATGAGCACAGAGCTAAACAGAGAATTCTCAACAGAGAAATCTCAACTGGCCGAGAAACACTTAAAGAAATATTCAAAGTCCTTAGTCATCAGGGAAATGCAAATAATAAAAATGACTCTGAAATTCTATCTTATATCCATCAGAATGGCTAAGATCAAAAACTCAAGTGACAGCACATGCTGGTGAGGATGTGGATCAAGGGGACACTCCTCCACTTCTGGTGGGAGTGCAAACTTGTACAGCCACTTTGGAAATCAATTTGGCATTTTCTCTGAAAACTGGGAATAGTTCTACCTCAAGACTCAGCTATCCTACACCTGGACATATACCCAAAAAATGCCCCCCGATGATACTTGTTCAACTATGCTCACAGCAGCTTTATTCATAATAGCTAGAAACTGGAAACAACCTAGATGTCCCCCAACTGAAAAATGGATAAAGAAAATGCAGTACATCTATACAATGGAATATACTATTCAGCTATTAAAAATAAACACATCATGAATTTTCCAGGCAAATGGATGGAACTTGAGAATAGCATCCCAAGAGAGGTACCCTAGACCCAACAAAACATGCATAGTATGTACTCACTAATAAGTAGATATTAGCCATAAAATACAGTCTATAGACCCAAGAAGCCAAACAGGAAGGAAGGCCCAAGCGAGGATGCTTGAATCTCACTTAGAATGGGGAATAAAATAGTCATAGGAGGCAGAGGGAGGGAGGAAGCAGGGTGGGAGAGAAGACAGGTAGGGGAATAGGGAGTGAGGTTCAGGACCAGGTGTAGGGAGAAACAGGGGAGATGGCCAGATAGCCATGAGAATGAATAGAGAGAGATCTTCAGGGCAGTGGGGGGTGGGGGGAAGTATAGTGAGGACATATCGGAGACCTGGCATAGAAGAGATGCCCAAGAATCAATGGGGGTGACCTTAGCTGTGAGGTCTACATTGGGAATATAGAACCTGAAGAGGCCACCTCCTGTAGCCAGCTAGAAACCCAAGTAGAGCAATAGGGACACCAAGCCATCCACACATTTTGACCCAAAATGTATTGTGTGTACAAGAAATACAGGCACAGGGGATAGAGCAGAGACTGAGGAAAATAGCCAACCAATAACCAACTTGAAACCCATTCCATGGGCAAGAACCAATACCTGACTCCTGGACCCTTGGGGGTTCTCAGAGACTGAACCATCAACCAAAGAACGTATACAGGCTAGGCCTCAGCTTCCCTACACATAAGTAGCACATGTACAGCTTGGTCTTCATGTGGGTTATGAACAACTAGAGTGGAGGCTATCCCTAAAGCTGTTGCACACCTGTGGAATCTGTTCCCTTGTTGTTCATATCTTGGTGATAACCAATGGCTATCTACTGCCATTTTAATAAACCAGCACAATATATAACTGCACTGTAAATACTTATCCTTACAGCCACAAAGAAGTGTAGCTCTCACCACTCATCTAAGAAACCCCTGTTTGCAACAGATGGAAACCATTATAGAAAACTACAACTGGCCAAAATACACCAACAACTGATTCAAATCCACAACACAACTTCTGAACCTAAGGCCCAGGGCCCATCAAGGAAGAGGGGGACAAAAGATTAGAGGACTAAGCAATCTGCTGGGAGACTGCCCAAAAAGTACAGAAAAGCTTCACCCATTATACCTCAACAATTTGGGTGCCTAAACAAGACCAACTACACCTCCAACATACACGGTAATGTGGAAGGGGTAAAGCACGCAGGACCCCATCACCAGAAAAAGACCTGCAGACACATAAGGAATTCTGAGGGGGAGAAACAGCCATCCCAGGGATGAGCATCCTGACTGGCCATCCAACACCAAGTGCTCAGTCCTAAAGTCACACCAAGCAATTAACACTAAATGAACCAGGAAGGTTATATTTATACACTTGTAGATTTACATATACTATATATATGTATGTTTATATACAGATACAATAATAGAAAAAGAGACCGTTAATCTGAGAAGGAGCAAGAGGAAGGACATGGGAAGGGTTGGTGGCAAGAAAGAAAAGTGGAAAAAAATGTAATTACATTTTAACTTTTAAAGTGTCAAAATAGAAAAGGATGAAATACAAATGGCCAATAAACATGAAAGAATGTTCATACTCATTAGCTATTAGAGAACATAAATCAAATCTCAGTGAGATTCCATCATGAAAAGCATGGAGGATTTTTTAGGAAAAACAAAGTAACTAACTAGACACTGGTCTATCATTTGACCCAGCTTTGATCCAGCTATACTACTCCTGGGTATTAACTCAAAGGACACCAAGGAGACATGTCACAGAGATACTTACACATCAATATTTAACACTACTTACAACAGCTAAGGAAGGAGCAACCCAGGTGTCAACATCAGAGAAAGAGATAAGGAAAAGGTGTTACATGCACATATACAATGCATCTTTTAAGCTATAAAGAAGAATGAAGTTATATTGTTCTCAGGAAAATGAATGCAACTGAAGACAATCATATTAAGTGTCTCGAGCCAATCTCAGAAAGACAACCATCATATATTTTCTCTCATCTAATGTTTCTAGATTTTATAGAATCACATAAAGTCATCTCTGTATACATTAAATGACACAAAAGTAAGTCTGTCTAAGGGAACAAAGTGCACTAACAGGGTGGGGGAAGGGATAAAAAGAGAGGAGAGAATCCAGAAGACCAGGGGAGGCAGTATGGGGTAACATGCACCTGTAAACATTTTACTTTGAAAATCAAAATATACTTAAATTTGAGCATTATAACAATCTGATTTCCTTACCAGAACTATCTCTCCTAATCCAAGCTGAGCTCGACCTAAAGTTTGCCAAGACTCCCATGAGTGTGGGTTACGCTTGACAGCCATTTCTGCTGCGTGTACTGCTGGAAACATTTCATGAAGAGACATCAGGACCTGTGTGCCAAAAAGAAGAAAAAAACCCAAAACCTGTCATAAGCATATATAAGATAAACTGACAAACTTCTAGTTGACAATCATACACAAACAACGACTTTTCTTTACAAAATATATTTTATTCTGGCACACAGCATTCCCATGACTTTATTCCCTGCTTTACATTCATTACCAGAAATTCTATACCTTTTTTCACTCCCAAAATAAGTGACAATATAAACCATCTCTATGTCCATGTGATCAAAACCAAGAGGTTGAATTGCAGCCACGGGAGCTCGGAGCTCCCTGAAGCCCAGCCTTCACTTCTAGTCACTCTATTTACAATGTGCTGTTTAGGAAACACTCAAGTCTTGCTGCTAAAACTAGATAAATAAGTTTGTTTACCCAACCACCCTGTCCCAAGTGCACATCTACCCACGGAGAAAATAAAACAACCTGCAGACCTGATAACTGAGCTTTTCAAACCATACAGACCTCTCAGAACTAGATAACTGGATGCTTCACTTCAACCCGTGGGAAATACTTTATTCCATTTATAATCTTTGGGTCCATGAACATTTTGGAACATTCTTGACACAAGTACCATTCTTAGGTTCTAAATTAAACTCTTCATATATTTCACTATAAATCTTGCCATAATCTGCAAATATTTTGGCCCTGAACCTGAAAGCATGCAAGTGAAGGGCTTTACAAAATTGCTTCAGTGGACCTAATTTATGTGGATTCTTCCTCAATAAAATAACTCAAAGCTGGTAAAGCATGTGACTCTCATTTGAGAGTACTGTGTAGCCAATGCTTGTTAATATAGATCAAGGCTCAATTACAATAATTATTTATCAAAAAATATAGATAAGGCTCTTTTAGAGACGTTGTTTTGTTATTTTAACTTTTGAGAGTTTCTCTGTGGAGCCCAAGCTGGCCTGGAATTCGTGATTCTCCTTGCCTTAGTCTAAATGCTGGGATTACAGCTATGTGCCACCACGCCCAGCTCTATTGAGACTTTCAATATTTATTAGATACCTAATTCAGGTGTTTAGAGACTTTCTGTATAGAATTTTTCCACAAAATACTAGAAATGTATGTTTAATACATTAGTTTTTGAACTGGTAATAACTATGCCAGCCTTTCGCTAGAATCTATACATTGTTTCTCTTTATCTTGTCTGTATTTACCTTTTGGCAGATGTGACTTGAGAAGTCCATTTTCCTTCATAAGCTTTACTTAAATCACTGTTCCACTGGCTTTTCGAGACCTAAGGAGGTTTAAAAATTTGTTCCTCAGTACTTCTTTTGGGCAACAAGCCCTGTGGGGAATTCTTTCTATCAGGCAGATTCAGCTTATATACTTATTTCTAAGATTAGCACATGTAAAGATAACAAGTGGAGGTGGAAACTTTAAAAAGCAATCATAGAAGATGAACTCAAAGCATCTTAACATTTGCTTTTCTTTTAAACAAGATATATCTCAGAGTCCTTCAGTGGCAAGATCTGGTCTACTAAGAAATCCATTTTGACATCAATCACAAAGATAACATAGGTTATGTGACTTCCTATAGCAAATGCTCTACTAACCTACTCAAATTAGCCAAGATAAAATCAGAGAAGGCATTTCTAGCTTTTCTTTAATGACTAAGGAGTAAGAACCATTATGTGTCTTTGCCATGTCACAAAGATTCTTTTTAAAATATCAACAAGAATTAAAAAAATTGCTAGAAAATAAAAGAAATGAAGGTTATGTATTGAAAATGTAACAACTGATGATGCTGGTCTCCTTCATCTCCTTCCAGGAGCATCCTCTTTTCAGTCTCAGCAGCAGGAGTATCATGGGCAGGTACTCCTTCACCTTCAGCAGTACTTAGACCCAGTCTGACGACCCTGTCAATCCTGTTGCCATGTGTCTGACGGTCCCCAGACTGAGGCCACAAGAACAATGTCATGCAGCAAGGTGACCAGGTCCTTCAGCGAAGCTTCTGTGACAGCCACAGGTGTTTCTTTGCTGCCATGTAACTCTCTACTGAAGTCTCTTCAGGCTTGACTCTTTCTGTGTTCACTGCCCAGTCATACTTGTGACAGACAGCCTGGAGAAGTTCCCGGTAAGTTTGGTCTGACTACTACCTTTTCCAACTTTATTTCCAAAGGTCTTTCTATAATTTGGCAGAAATGTTGTCTTTTTCTCTTCCTATTTTTTTTCTTTCCTTTATCTTCTACAAGTTCCCTGCTCTCCTTCTTTGGTGACTAACACTAAAATCCTCTGCTCAAATTCCTTCAGCTGTTGGACACAGTGCTTATCAATGGGCTTTATTGTTTGTGTCATTTCTAACCATGTTTTTGGAGTTGTTCCCCAAAGGCCAAGGTAACCACACAGTACTTGGTGATGGAGTAGATGTCTTTCTGGCTTCCTTTATTCTGGAACAGCAGTCCTGGACAACCATCTCATCCCCAGAGCAGATGGAGTACTAGAACAGCCCTGAAACATTCTTGCAGTGGTGAGTCTTCAATGATTTTCAAGTTATATTTTTCAAGAACTTCTCATAACACTTGTTTTTATATTCTGCCATTTCACTGAACAGTTCTAAGCAATTTTTGACCAAATTCATTTTGATAACATTCAAAATATTGCTTTGTTACAACTTAACACAGAAAGTATTTGGAGGGACATCCTTAGAATATGCCTTCTCTGTAATGACAATCATATACTCAAGAATTAACTCCTTACCCATGATAGAAACAGCAGGAATACAATTTTATGTGATTCTTTTTCCTTTTTCTCTTTTTTCCTCTGCTTAAAGAGATCAAGAAGAACATGTCTTGGGACAAAAACAAGGAAACGCCCTTCAACAGCAAAGTGCTTCCCTTCCAAGTAGACGTCCCAACCATTGGCCAAGCACTTGTAGAGCTGCCCACATTCTTCATTACTAATGTCCTCAGGATTTCTGGCCCAAATATAATTGGTTTTGCTGAGTGTTTCTTGACCAATGTACCTTTCCTTAGTCTTCTTTTTCTTGTCACCATTTGTCTTAGTTAAGGTTTCTATTTCTGTGAAGAGATACGATGATCACAGCGACTCTTGTAAAGGAAAATATTTACTTGGGGCTAGCTTACATTAGCCCACTGTCATCATAACAGGAAGCATGGTGGGATGCCAACAAAAATGGGGCTGTAAAGGTAGCTCAGAGTTCTACATCTGGATAGATCAGCAGACAGCAGGGAGTATCACACTGGGCCTGGCTTGAGCATCTGAGACTTCAAAGCCTCCTCTCAGTGACACATTTCTTGTAACAATGCCACACCTACTCCAACAAGGCCAGACTTCCTAATAGTGCCATTCCTAGGAGCCAATTGGGGTCATTTTCTTTCAAATCACCACACTATTCTCCTCCCCTCCTCCTCCACCTCCCACTGAATTAACTTCTATTTAAGGTTCATCACCAGACTTCTTTTCTTCCTTGTCTTCAGCATCATGACCACTGATTTTTCTATCATACTCCTCCACAAAGGGAATAATGGGTTAGCCAATAAACTGAGACTACTTATTAATAATTTCTTTTATTATTCTTTCCTCCAAGTACTCAGTTTGGTCTTTCAAAGGTATAATAGCCTTTGTTCCATATACGGTCGGGGGGAGTGCTACTAGTAGACAATTTATAAGTAGAAACTTTCCATCTATTTAAAAAATTAACTAGTAATTTTATCTATATGTTATAACTTCTTAGAGCTAGTTTGAAATAATAGTTGAGCTCATGGGTCTTGGGTTTTCGTAGAAGGGCTGGCTGGAAGTAGCCTGGAGACTCTGCAAGGGTCTGGCATTTATTTCACTGCGCTCCCAAAATCCAGGCTCCTAACATGTGACATAGACCTCCATTTAACCTGCACCTTTCAGTCATGTAGGACAAAGCAGTCCCTCCCAAAGAGGTTTGCAGCACCATCCACAGGTAGGGGGCGTGACTACAGGCTTCAGCCTCAAGAGATTTCCATATTAATGAGTTACCTGTAGGCCAGAGGTAATTAAGTGACTAATTAAGTGACCCTCCTCCCCCTTTCCCTCCCTATTTAAGTCAGCTCCACCCCGGCTTAAAGAGGAGTGCACATCCAGACTATCTACCATCCATCATGGCAATAAAGATCTTGGAATTCCTGACTTTCTCATGTCTACTGTGGGCCATCACCCTGTGACCATCGTGGAGGACTCCCCCGCGTCCCACCCACCGATTCCCACACAAATGCATTTCTAATTTTATACACAAAACAAAGCTATATATAACATGCTAACATTTTTTAAAAACAATTGTATTAGAAAAGAGAAATGAAAGCAGATAAATTTATCATCACAGCTCACTGAAAAAACACAGCATAATTACATAGTAAAAATCAGATTCCTTATAATTATTACCTGTGATTTCATCTCATAAAGAGTGGCATCATCTGGGGTTAGCTGTAGTGCTTCATCCCACTTCTGAATTGCCTCCTGGTATCTGCAGTTGTTAAAGTTACATTAATATCATATTTTAACTTTCAGAGTACATGTTAAATTTGAAACTCAGGAACTTGAAAATAATCACTAAGAAAATTTTCTATTAAAGATTGCTAATAATGCTGTTATAAAAGCTTAGGTAAATTAAATAAATGGAAGGGGAAAAAGGAGGAAAGGGCAAAATATAAATAAGAGATCTTACAAATTGCCTTCTAAGATTCTGGAGCGTGAGCTAGCACAATGGCTAAGGGGACAAAGCCTAACGCTCAAATCAATCCCTGGATCCCACCTAAAGGAGAACTAACTCCATAAACTTGTCCTCTGACCTACACACACACACACACACACACACACACACACACACACCATAGCATTTATCCACGATGATGATGATGATGAGGAGGAGGAGGAGGAAGAAGAGGAAGAGGAAGAAGAGGAGCTTTGTGGGCTGAGAAATCAAATGTCTTTCCTTTTTAATTAACTTCAATGATGGGATATGTACTTTAAAGGATTTGTCTTAAAAGCTTGCAATCCAGTTCTAGGTCTAGGTTCTGCTATAGCAATCTACCTGTCAGAGATGACAGTCATCCTGACTAGTTTTATGACAACTTGACACATCTAAATTCATCTGAGAGGAGGAAACCTGAATTGAGAAAATGCCTCCTTAGGATTGTTAGCAGGCAAACAAACCTGTAGGGCATTTTTTGAATTAGGAATTGAGCCTATTGCGGGTGGGGTCACTCTGGGCTGGTGGTCCTTCTCTGTAAGAAGTAGGCCCAGCAAGCCAGTGAACAGCCCTCTTCCACAGCCTCTCTACAGCTCTTCCCCAGGCTCCTGTCTTGTTTGAGTTCCTGCCATGACTTTATCCAACGATGAGCAGTGATGTGTTGATGTAGCAAAATAACCCCTTCCCTCCCCAAATTGTTTTTAGTCATAGAAAGGACAAATAATCTATTTTTGTTCATAATATAAATGCATGCCAAGCTTAAAAGATAGGTAAAATGCACCCAAAATAATATGCAGATAACTTCTAGTATGTTGTGGTTTGACTGTGACATGTCCCTTAAAGGTATATGTATGGACACTTAGTTCAAATAGTGGCACTATTTGAAAAAGTTGTGGAACCTTTTTTTTTCCCACTATTTAAAAATTCATCTTTATTGAATGAACAATTCCATAAGCAGAAGCCAACTCTACATGGATCAATTCTCTCTTCCCACCCTTTCATCTGGATGCTTGAAAACAGTTTTTACGTCTTTAGACACAATCTGCCTCCTTTCAAATTGCTGAAAACAAAAGGCTGTATCTTTTTTACAAAATACAAAAATAGAGTCCTGGACTAAACACAATCCAAGTGGAGGCCCTATGTAGTCATCAGGCCTTCCGAACAGATGGTGAGAGGCTCAGAAGCTGCCAGGAGTGAGCACAAAATAATCACGCTTCTCTACAAGGGACTACGTGCTTAAGTCTCTATGGTTTTCATGCACATACTTTCAAATCTTTCTGAAGAAACTAAGAGAGAAAAGGAGGAGCTCCTACTATAGCAACCAAAGCGGAGGAAGAGACCATGTAGACATTGGTTCTCTAAATTATTGAAGTTAGTTTCCTGCTGTCATTTGTTAGAGCTGCCTTTAAGAAGTGGCACCTCAGTGAGACATGGATCACTGGGGGCCAACCTAAAAATTTTAAACACCAGCCCTGCTTCCTGCCAACCCCCTTTGTCCTGTTCCACCCGGGTGTGAGACATGAGGAGTCCCAACCATACACTCCTGCCAGGGTGGAACTACTGCCCTCATGCCTTCTCTACAATGACGGGCTGCTTTCTGTCAAACTAGGAGCTAAAATCTACTCTTCCTCCCTTAAGTGGCTTCTTGTCAAGTCTTTGGTCACAGCAACAAGACTAATAACTAATGCACACTACCACCTTTTAAGATTGAGAGCCAGGTATTCAACTAATATCTTCAGCTGTAGCCACAAACAGCTAAACTAAGTCAGTAACTCTAAAATTGCCCTTAGCACACTTGATGCAAAGTCTTCGGAGGTTGTGCACTTTTTCCTGCTCCCTAGGCAGTGTTAATGAGCACTGCTCCTCTTTCCGAGTACCTGAACACCTCTGCAGTCCCAGGGCTGTGAACCACTGACAATCTGTCACGTACTGTCTTCTCTTAAATCATTTCTTGTTGTTTTCCAGACCCTTCATTTTCTCAGTATGTGTTCTATATGTACAATACATAATACTTGGCAATAAACAACTGCTACTGGCTCATATTCCCTAATATAAATTACAATCATATAATATATATAATAGTCTATGTGTGTGCGTGCATGTGGGCATGCGTATGTGCAGTGTATGCTTGTGTTGATGTGTGTGTGCAGGCATTAGGACAGAATCCTCCTTTATTGCTCTTGATGCTATTTTCTTGAGAAAGGTCTTTTCTGAGCCTGAAAAAAAATCCAGGTTTTGTAAGGCTAGCTGGCCAGTGAGCTCCTGGTATCCACTATCTCTCAGCCAACAATGCTGGGGTTGCAGGCACACACGCAGCTTTTAATAGAGTGCTGGAGATTCCGACAAAGATCCTTACGCTTATTCAGCAAGCATTCTTATCAACTGAGTCATCTCCCCATCTAACTCACAATCTTTTTATTGCTATTTTAGAGTTCATCTCTTGTACTGAGGAGAACAAGTTACTGCACAAGATCACTGTAAATACACCAGAAGTGAAACTCCACACACCCTGTTCTCACTGACTCGCTTAACCAAAAAGCCAACTCAAGAGACTGACCTAAACCATCTAAGTTGTTATTTAGTCCAATTATTTTTCTTTATACCACATGCATAACTGTGTGGGTCTTAAACATATTTCTCATCTTTACATTCCACTTGGAAACAGCAGGAGATTTGTGAATTATATATTAGCAAACGCTAACAGTCACTGAGCATAGACTACAATGCCAGTTACTTTACACTAATTATTGTACTTGGCCCTCACCAGAACCCCAGGTGGCGTTAGTTATTATCTCCATTTCACAAATAAGAGAGCAGAAGATTAAAGAAGCTAACTTCCAAAGGTAGTTAATGCTGCAGCTACAAGGGTCGGGTAGGGTTTGAAGGCATCAAGTGTAACATCAGCGCCTCACGCTAAGCCACACTTGGTCCTATTTCCTCACTAGGCATCCTTTTCAACTGCCATGTAAGTTTTTGTAAGTAGAATCCATTGGGCTCACACAGGAAACTGCCTAACACTCACCTCTCAGAACATCCACTCTATTATGGAGAGTACGCTATAAATAAAGACCCAAACTCCTCCGTCAGTGAAGCGCTTGCTACCCAAGCATGAGGACCCGAGTGTAGTTCATCTACACTCACAGCAAACCCGGAGCATGGCACAGGCTTTGAAATATCTCCACTGTGGAGACAGACAGGAGGATCCTCGGATGGACTGACCAGCCAAAGCTATCAGCAAACCCCAGTTTAAGTCTCATACCATCTTGACAAAGCACAAAGAGTACATAGTGGGAGTGCGCTTCACAAAGTTTGCTTTTAGAGTCATTAGAGGTGTGGCAGTCAACCCACACTTATAATGAACAACTCTGCTGTGGGGCTCGAAGCTTAACTACAAGTTAAATGTTCAACTCAAGAGAAGGTGGCAACCTGATTCCAGCCAAATCACACAGAAATAAGTAAGCCTAGACCACTGTTAGAGACTTTTTGGGCTTTGAGAGGCTTTGGCGACCAGTTCTTACTACATATCCTTGGCTGGCCTAGAACTTACTACATAGGCCAGGCTGGCCTCAAACTCAGATCCACCTGCCTCTGACTCCTTAGTGCTGAGATTAAAGGAATCTACCACCAAGCCCAGCTCCTTCATAGACTTTAGCTCACAGAATTCCTCAATGAAAGACATCTACCTGCTCCCTCCTAAGTTCTCCCTCCTCCTCCTCTTCTCCAAGTCCAATCAGAGCTGCCACATGAGTATGGTTGTTTGGCTACCCCAACTTTATCCTGTATCAGCACAATTCTGGGTATTTTCCCAAGAAATCACAAGTCTAGGTTTTTAAATGTATTGTACTTTTTATACACATATAAAACATTCCTTCATTCCTTTAGCAATGAAAACAAGATTCTCTCTATAGCAAACTTGCTTAAAGGCTGAATATTATACAGTTATAGAAAATACAGAGTCATACTCTTTATTGGTAGGTATTAGAAACTGGGTTTTAACCAGTATTTTTTGGAAGGGAAGGAAGACCACAAGTTCTTTCACCCAGGCCACAACTAACTGGAACAAAGAAAAATACATAATCCAAAATAGCCAATCCATTGTCAAGTTGACTTTGTATAATTTCTATGGCCTGGTTCAACTGGCATACGCCTATCAGATTCCTCTTTGTGGAATCTGAAAATAGAAAACTGAAGAGTTAAACCATGTAGAAGAGCAAACTGATAAAATAAGGAAAGTAAGTACTAATAGGGCACAGCAGAGAAACTCAACAGGCAGCTGTTAACTCTCAACCTTACTGAGAAAAAAATGCCTATGGTACTTTGAATAAAAAAGGCCCCCAGCCTCCCCCTTCTCAGAGGAGAAGAGGAGGTATATGTGAGGCTATGTGAGGAGGGGACTGGGGGGAGCAGGGGGCAGCAATCAGGATGTAAAGTGAATGAATGAATGAATGAATGATTGAATGAATGAATGAATGAATGAATGAATAAATAAATAAATAAATAAATAAATAAATGGAAAATGGCTCCCAAAGGCTAATATATTTGAATGCTTAGTCACAAGAGAGTGGTATTATCTGAAAAGATTAGAAGGATTAGGAGGTGTGGCCTTGTGGGAGTGGGTGTGGCCTTGCTGAAAGTGTGTCATTGTGGGGTGGGCTTTGAAGATTCAAAATACCATGGAAGGCCCTTGCACATATACACTGTTCTCATTCTCATATTTCTCTCTCTCTTTCTCTCTCTCTCTTTTTCTCTCTCTCTTTCTTCCTCCCTCACTCCCTCCCTCTCCCTCTCCGTCTCCCCTGTAGCCCCTCCCACTTCTTTCTTTGTGCCTATAGATCAGAATGTAGCTCTCAGCTACTGCTCCAGCTACCTGCCTACATGGTACCATACTCTCTGCCATGATGGTAATGAACTAAACCTTTGAGATGTAAGTAAGCCCCTAATAAATGCTTTCTCTTATTGGAGACACACTGGTGTCTTCACAGCAATAAAACAGTGACTACAAAGGCCTATAAAGACTGGCTCCCTTTTCTATCTCTAACCTCCCCTCTGACTTGGCCTCTTTCCACTGCGTGCTTTAATCATACTTTGGGCATACTCCTGGATACTCCTTAGATATACTAGGCATATACCCACTTCAAGGCATTTGTGTTGTTATTTCCTCTGCCTTGGTTATTCTTTTCCAAGATAACCATATTATAAATGCCCTATGTTTAAAGACTCACCTAGATTATTTTCTTTGATTCAAATAAATTACAAGATGCCCTTGCCCATATATCCTATATAATATCATTGACTAACTAGTTCAACAAACTCAGTGCATACAACTCTCAGTCACCTTTACCTTTCTGCCAAGCACATTATTTCCCTAAATTTTGATCAATTCAACTTTCAGATTTCTTTGTTTCTATCAAACTATGATAAATCCTACTAAGAAAATCATCAAAGCAAACTGATAAGGCCCACATTCACACAGTCAAATCTATAGTGAACACACTAGGAGCTACAGGTTGGACATATAGCAATAAAGGACACAAAATATCTACTTACACAGAACATACATTCTAACAGGAAAAACAGACATGAAATGAGTAATTGAATAAATACGACTGCTGTAAAGAAAATAGAGAGAATCAGAAGACTAAAAGTACTAGGAGAAATCCACCCACACTGTTTTAGTACTTACAAAAGGTTGTTTGAGATGATATTATTTGGGCCATTACTGAAAATAAAAATCAACTTGCCATATGAAAATCAGAAAAAAAAAATTCTAAGTAGAGAATACAAGAGAAGAAATGAATAAGTTTGATACTATTTAGAGAAAACATAAAATCCAGCCTGAGTTAAGCATAGTGGTGAAGGGATAAAGTGAAAAGAAAAAAACACACAGGGCCCTGGAATTTAAAAATAGCACTTAAATTATATTTAATCTTAGTGTTGATACTGGTATTAATACTTTGAAACAGCTATAAGCATACTATAACACCAGAATAAGTTTGTGAAATCCACTAAGAATCCTTTTAATAAGAAAAAATAGAAGTATCAAATGCTTAAATTTTAAGTTAAGACTAGCTTTGAATAATTTCTCATTAACAAAACATTTTTTAGAGCTAGAAAATAGCCTGTTTGGTAAATTACCTGACACACAAGCATGAAGACCTGAGTCAGAACCCAGAAGCACTGCTCTGCCTGTTCTCCTCAACTCCTCTTGGTGCTCTCTCCTCAGGCATTATTTTTATATGATCCAATAAACCCTCTTAAGTAGTAGAGCATCCCAACACTAGATCTAGGAGTGATTTTAAATAATATAGTCAACATAAAGCACACAACTATAAGAAAGTGTCCAATACCACGAAGAGAACAACAATTATAGTAGTATCAGCTGACACAACGGGAGAGCACACCCTTGTTTGACCTCAGCTGAGAATATACTCATCCCTGTGATTATCCACTAACAAGGACTGACTGCTGTTAAAATACATTTAGTGAAAAGGAATGGGCGTCACATGGGGGCTGGAGGGCAGAAGTAGTAGATGGATATAATTGTTCAAAATACATTGTATATGTATGTGAAAAATACATTTTACTAAGTACATAAATTTAATATGCAGATAAGACAAGCACATATAGGAGACAGGAACCTTGATCAGTAGTAGTGCTCAAATTGAAATGTCTAGTATGGTCCTACTAGGCAAAGGAAAAGATATAAAGATGCCCTAAAATAAATCCTAACCTGCACAAAATTTCAATAGTTGTAGTGGTTTGAATATGCTTGGCCCAGGGAATGGCACTATTAGGAGGTGTGACCTTGTTGGAGTAGGTGTGGCCTTATTGGAGGAAGTGTGTAACTGTGGGGGTGGACAATGTGACCCTCCTAACCACACAGGAGCCAATCTTCTAGCTGCCTTTGGAATAAGAGGTAGAACTCTCAGCTCCTCCAGCGCCATGCCTGCCTAGATGCTGCCATGCTTTCCATCCTAATGATAATGGACTGACCCTTTGAACCTGTAAGCAAGCACCAATTAAATGTTGTCCTTTATAAGAGTTGCCATAGTTGTGGTGTCTGTTCACAGCAATGAAACCCTAACTAAGCTAAGCAGAGATCACTTACTGAAATTATACAGTTATGGGGATTAAATCACAAATCCACTTCCAGTATTTAAGCTGCTTATTTACACAAATGGATAAATGCCTTCAGAAGTTTCTAATTAAGTAAGACAGAACCAAACCATCTTTCTATACAAGACTAACTAACTGTGAAAACAGCAGGAAGGCACTGACACTGCACAAAGGTGCCCACAACAATGGATAAAGGTCATTTCCAAACCAAATTTAAACAATGGTGCAGCAGCTTCTAGGACAAGAAACTTGCAGGGTTTTACTGTACTAACCACAATTATCCTTTGGTAGTATCCTCTGTACACCCACTAGAGCAGTGCTTCTTAACCCTCCCAGTGCTGTGACCCTTTAATACACTTCCTCAGGGTGTGGTGACCCCCAACCACAAAATTATTTCATTGCTACTACATATTTTACCCTTGTTATGAATAGTAATGTAAACATCTGATATGTCATCTCCGTGAAAGAATCACTGAAACCCCCCAAAAGGGTCAAGACCCACAGGTTAAGAACCTCTGTACTAGAAAATGAATTTTTCTGTATGTACAAAGTCAAAGTTTTAATCTTCCAAGTTTGACTTCTGATAGAGGGATAATTAAATATATGTACTACCTACATTTTCATTTGTTTCATATACCTGTCAACAGAATTATAAGTCAACAGAAATTAACATCAATGTCATAGAATAATTTTGACCAAATAAAAAATAAAAAATAAACCTCATGACCATAGCAAGTTGTCGTATCTTGTCTTTTTAACTTTTCATTGATTCTTTGTGAATTTTACACCATGCAGCCCAATTGCTCTCATCTCCCCATCCCTTCGTATCTACCTTCCACCCCTGCAACTTCCCTGCAAAAGAAAATAAGCTAAAATGATATATAATATATATTATAAATAGCTCTTGTCATGGAAGTTGTAGTGCGTCACAGTGCTTCACAAAGCACACCCCTTTGTCCACGCATCCTCACTGCAGGGTTCACTGCAGTGAGTCCCTGGTCTGCTTCGAGGCCTCTGCCTTCTGCACACCAGCAATACCGGATCCTCACTGGGACTCCGTTCAGACATCCTGCTGTTGCCCTGTGTCACTGAGGTCCTGGTGCTTTAGATCTACAGGACCGAACTGTTCACTTGCTCCAGCAGATCACAGGCCGGATAGATGTGGTGGCCAACTTCAAAGCCCTGGATCTGGACCTGGTGGGCAGCTGAGTTGGTCAGTCCACCAGCTCTCCTGAGCCAGCATCACCAGGCCAAACTCTCCAGCACTGCTCTGGCTAGTTCAGCCAATGCCACAGCTGGCAAGGGGAAGGGTCAGTGCTCCCCACTGTCATGCCCTAAGGGCTGGGAGCTGGCTCACCAAGGCCAGTTCTATTGTGCTGCTCAGGGGACGTACAGGGCCAGCTCTCCTGAGTGCTGCAGCCAATGAGGGGAAGGGTTAGCTCGACTGCTCTCATGCCTCAGGTGGAGAGAGGAACAAAGAAGAGGGCATCTCTCCCTCACCCATGTACCTTGTCTTCTTTTAATGACAAATCTGCTTATTTTAATAAGTCCACAAAATATGCAAATGGTAAAACATAAATGGAGTTCTTCTTCCTTTGAATTAAACTCAATCCCTTTTTCATTAGAAAAGTCCCCCTTATCAAATTTATTCTAGGAACATACAAGCAAGATGGCTCTGCAGTAACAGTGCTATCCCCAAGCCAGATGACCTGATTTGATCCCCAAAACCTATAGGATGAAAAGAAAAAACAAAATCCCAGACGCTGTCCTCTGACATCTACATGTGAACAATGGCATGTGCCACCATCCACATGTACATAAATAAATAAAAATGAATGTGTACAAAATTATTCTGATGAATACTGGTAATAGTACTCTCTTAATAACTCTTTATAGGCCAGGCAGTGGTGGCACACGCCTTTAATCCCAGCACTTGGGAGGCAGAGGCAGGCGGATTTCTGAGTTCGAGGCCAGCCTGGTCTACAGAGTGAGTTCCAGGACAGCCAGAACTACACAAAGAAACCCTGTCTCGAAAAACCAAAAAAAAAAAAAAGAAAAGAAAAAAAAAACCTCTTTATAGAATAAATTGAAACTTGGAATTTGTTTCGGTGTCTGTTACAAGTTCTGTGCACGCAGTGTGATGGGTACTCAGCTTCCCTAACAGGGGTCCACATTTCTGGAGAAGTAAGGTAGACACAGAGTAGTCTAGAGTAAAGATGTTATATTATGACATGGGATGACACAGAACAGGCCATGACTAGAAAACTGCTGCCTCTGTCTAATCTGAAGCATTAAATTTCATAAATAAAATTTAACCTGGGATAGGAATGGAGCTCACTGTCCTGACATCATTTCAGCCTATCTGGAGAATTTAAAAACGTTAGAGAGGATCCATCCTTGTGATTACTGAAGACTGTCACATCTATCAGATGAATATGCAAATTCTAAGAAGATTAATAAATTATATCCAGAAATTTATAATACAAAATCTACACACAACAACATAAAGTGTATCTCAGCAGAACATTCGGAATGTGACAACATGAAACAGATGATAGAAGAAAAAAATGCACCAGCCACTCAAAAGCCAGAAATGTGCCAATTCCCGGTTATGTACACAAGCTTGATGTACTACTCTCACAAAGGTTACACAGAGTATCAAACAGTCTGTTGTTTCTATTCTGTACTAAGTCTTCGTGACTTATCCACAGGGCAGTAACCATGATCACATGAAAGTGCTCTGCCTCTTCAGGTAGACTGTGAATACTCCCAAACCTCCCTAAATAATGTTCCTGATGTAACTACTGACAACAGGAAAAGCTGGGAACTGCAAAGTTCTATTCCTTCTCTGGAATTTCACAATAATCCTTCCACTCACAATTTCCTTACAAATACTATAGCAATAAATTTTCTAATACAGTGGTAGCAAATTCCAGTTAGCATTTGTATGTCTGCCCAATCTTTTGTCTATACTGCTCAGCACACTTCCGCTCTATTCCGCTGGCTCTTTACCCCTAGCCCAGCCATTGACCAGACCTTTATTTGGATAGAGCTGCTAGTGAAAACACACCGGACTGCAGGACTGTCTTTTCTACCTTGTCATCTTACAATCCATAAAAACGTTCTCTAGTAAATAACACTCTGTTCTTCCTGCTGTTATCCTTTGCTGATGGTCCCACCCACTAGCCGTGATATCACTTGACTGACCTCAGAGTAACTTTCATTTTTAAGAATATTATGGGTTTTTTTTATCTTTTTAATGTATGTTATGTTTTATGACTTTTTGAAAGGGAGAGAAATAGTACAATTATTTAACATACGATTGTTTTTAGTACTCAAAGTCCTATAAAATTGGCATTACTTGCTCTCCTTTTACAGAGCAAAAGCTGAGAGCAGCTACAGGACAAGTCCCAAACTTCATGGCATTAATCCTCCCAAGGCAGTATAGTATGTAACGTAGCTCTTACGAGGCCTTCTACAACTGCCTCAACAATGTCTTACTGAACTTCCCTCTTGGCCTTATGTGTACTTCCTTCTGAACTTAGAAATCAGAGTAGGTTTGTTTTGCTACAGAGTCTCACTCTGTAGCCCTAGAACTCACTATTGTAGACCAGGCTGGCCTTGAACTCAGAAATCTATCTGCCTCTGCCTCTTGACTATGCCAGGGCAGTCACGAGATCTGGCCTGAGCAGGTGTTTGGTGTTTTATACGTGTGTGTGTGTGTGTGTGTGTGTGTGTGTGTGTGTGTGTGTGTGTGTCTGTGTGTGTGTGTTTTAATTCTTTTAAGCCCACAGAAAACGTCTGAGCACTTAAAAGTCATTAATATCACAGTTTCTATCTACTTGAGTTGTCCTACCTGCTACATGAGACTCCTGAAAACAAAGAGAAGCATAGAAGACACACTAAGAGGGAACAGGAAGTAAAAACAAGCTCATCTCTGAAACACAAGAAGCAGTCACCATTTTTACTTTAGTCCATCTCATCATTTCAGTAATAGGAATCATAAAATTCCTAAGACAGAGGATTGTGAGTACTCGGAGAAAAAAAGAGAAGAGAGAAGGGCGGGGGAGGGGAAGAAGAAGAAAGAAGGGGACAGGAGGACAAGGAATTCTAGGTAGAGCAGAGAGGCTTTAGTTCTGAGATGTTTAATGTTTCAAATATCTCTGCAGCTTTTAAGGCCTGTGGACGGTTTTAGTCTCTAGAGCAAAGGATGACATGCTGATAGCCCATCTAGTGAATATTTTAGACTTTGTGAGCAGTATAGTTTCTGTCACAACTACTTAGATCTACCATTGTGTCACAAATCAGCCATAGACATGACATAAGCAGATGACCATAAGCAGTGACAGTGGTTCTGTCACTATAAACATTTACTTTCAAACACCAGCAATGGTTTGGTTCCCAATCTCTGCCTGGCCTAGCTACTGATACAAGTCTGCTGTGTTAGCAACCACAAACGTCCTCCTTAACTTCACATGTTTTATTCTGCCTAAGTAAACTAGAAGCAGTTATTACAGTGTAGCAGGTATCAGTTATGGAAATTCATGGAGGTATCCTTTAACTGTTACTACATGTGTTTAAGGAATTAGTGGCAGGGGCCACACACAGGGCCAGGGATGTTAAGAGCCTATGGGAAAAACAGCTGTCAAAAGGTTATACTGCTCAAAATGTCACTGCCCCCAGTGCTGCAAAGGAAGATGGCTTACCATATCACCACCCACCAAAGCTGTCCATATACAAAGACCAAGATAAACTAGGAAATTCACCAGAACAGTAACTATAGCTCTTTCTATTGACTCTTTGCATCAGGCAGGTATGCACGCATACACATAGAGACATGCACACGCATACAAACACACCTCCCACAGATTTGTATGGAACACAAAAGTAAAGCAAGAAGAAAAGAATGTCTTCTCACCTACAACTTCTATTTTGAAAATACACTCAATGCTTCCAGCTGAGGCCTTTCTTGCCTAAATATACAAACATTTAAAGAGCAAATGAGCTATTTTCCAATAGTTAAGGTGAGGCAAGCAGTGAAGAGCTTCACTCCTAACAGATCCCTGGGCTGCCCCACCCCCTCTCGGTCTCCTTCACACCCTTGTTCATTTCATAGGTGATCCTTCCTACAGCTCAACAGTGGCACCACTGAGTTCCTCCATCTGGGGATCACAGGACATTTGGCACTTAAGTCAGTCTGTGGTCTCTCCCAACTCCTGCAGCCTATCTCCTAACTCAACTTCAGTCTGGAACAGACTGAAAAGACACAGCCCTGTTGCAGCTGTTGGATAGGAAACATTAAAAGATAAAACCTTGGTTTAAAGTTACTGTGGTTAATAAACAGCCAAAGTCTGATTCAGCCAGTTTAAAGGCAGCCTTAACAACATGGAACGGAATCAGCACAAGGAAGGAAGCAAGGTGAATAGCTCAGGGATTACACAGGGCAGGGTGAGATAATGCCAGACAATGAGACAAAGAGCAGCTGGTGACCAGGCCAAGTTAGATAGCATGCTCACTCACCACATGAAAGGGCACAGTGCTTAGTTACTTTGCTCCCGATTGGATTTCTAATTTACTACAGCTCAAATCTAATGAGCTATTTAGTTAATGGCATATTTAATAAATATCTATAGGTCACTTTCTCTGGGCAAGGACAGAAAATGTCTCTACTATTCTACTAGAACTTTCTAAACTTTATGGAGAAAAGAACATAAGAAAGAAATTCAAATGTAAACTCCATGATTTAAAGAAGGATGTGACATGTAATGAACAAGTGTCTTCTCACAATGGGCGATAGGCGAACAGGAGAGTCTTCAAGGGATGTATACAACCTGAGACCTGAATGACAAAATAGGACAAACATCTGAAAATCTGAAGAAAGTCCATTCCAGACAAAGGCAAGAGCCCAAGGCAAGACTAAGCACTTCATGTTCAGAGGATACAAAGTCAAACCAGTACGATTACAGTATAAGGAGAACGGAAGTAATTACATTAAAGAAGCAGGCCAACCCCCGGCCACAGAAAACCTGACAGGCTAGGGCTAGAGGTGTTGACCTAATGCAGCTGTGGTGGAGAATTCATCGGCTTTACCAACACTGGCATGACTTACATTTTTACAGACATCCAGATAAAGGGAGTGGGATAAGCTATCAGGATAGAAAAACATGCACAAGGAGACCAATACGGGTTTATTAAGAAATTCAGGGAGAAGATAACTCCCAGTAAGACCAGGATAAATGGAGTGAAAACTGAGAGTAGATAAAAGAATATATATAAGAAACTCAAGTTGGGCTGGGCCTGAGGACTGAAAGAAAGAAAGGCATCTAGGAATAATGTCCATTGGTTACCTGGACAAGAGCCTGAGGTCAAAGCTTCCTGGCTAACTCTACTGGGATCTCAAGTAAAACAGAAGGGGGTTGGAAGCAAAAGGGGAGTAGGCAGATGCAAGCCTATGAAGACTGCCAACAGCTCTGCAAATGACCTTAGATGACCACTATCATGAGAAGCCTCTCCAGTGACACCTATGAAATCAGTGTGCCTGGGAAGCCGACCATGAATGGGGGCCTGGGTGAGAGGGCTCTTTCCTGTATGCTATTTTCCCACAAGTCAAAGCTTGTGGCACACAGCCTTAACCCGCACCACTCTCTCCAGAATTTCACTAAGTCTCATCTGGTCAGTGTCAAGGGGTGATAGCCTTTCTCTCAAATGGGGTATTACGAATGGGGTCTCACTGGTCTATTATGATAGTAGCAGCCAGAAATGATGGCTACAGAAACAGAGTCAGCTCTCAGACAGGCAGTGACTTATAAGCAAGTGGGGCAGAACAGCACTGAGAAGGTGAGTAAGCCAGAGAGGTGACTCAGGTTTGAGGCTGAAGTAACTAGGGGAAATGGCAGTGCCTTTCACCTCTATGGGAAAGCAGCAGATGCCTGGGTAAAAACTCAGATGTTCTGCTTGGTAAATTTGATGTTTTTTATGTATCCAAGTAGGTGCAAAGAGGGACTTAAAGAGCTGGGGTTCGGATGGTAGGGCAACACATGTTATCAGGCATGCCAGCATGTTAGAAAGGGGACACGTGGGAGAAACAGGTAACACAGACACCAGGATATACTTAGGGAAATGTTCCTGAAAGTGAGAAGGGATGAGTCCCAGTGCATAAGTGGAGGGGGAGATCCTTTATGATAATTTGGTATTCACTACAACGGCGAGAAGACAAATGATCTACAGCTATGAGACATTCCAAGGACATGAGGGTAAGGAATACACACACTACACTGACTGCATCCACTCTTTCCCTGAGATGTGAGGCAAAACCACTGACTTCAAATGCACTGAAGCTTGGACTCAGGATGTGCATCACAAGGTGAAAACATACTCAGATTCACTGTCGTCGTTGTACTTTCCTAAGTAACTTTCACAATAAATTCTAATTACACTTGGTCTTCACACATACATACCCATACCACTATAACAAAGCCACTTAGCTGTGTAAGTGTCACCATCTAGTGGTTGAAACTAGGCACCAATTTTAAAATGTTGGGAGCTATTATACCCTTTACCTTAGGAAGACAAATCCTAGTTAGAAATAAGTCTACAAAAAAAAATATTTGGAGAAATTAACCTCTAAAAAGCTTTGCATTATTATATAAAATTCTAATACATAATTATCTAAACATATTTACTCAGTGGCAATAAATATATCATGCTACACTCTTTTTACATGGACTTGTTCTGAAATCTTTCAATAATCTTTAATACATATGTCATCATTTATATGAGGAAACCTGAAACTGGTAGAAAAGTTAATGACCTGTCCAAAATTTATACAGAAAGAAATGATAATTATGATAAAACCTGAATGGAGGTAAAATTACTTCAGAATCCATACTCGTAACCATTATAGTCACCTGCTCATCTTAAAAGCACCAAGCTTCCTTAGGACTGGACACAGAAGTAAACCTTTTGTCATAAAGAATCATTAATACTATGAAGAGAAAATTCAAGTTGCAAAATAAGTCTAAGGAAGACCTGCCACCATCAAACAGGCAGTAAAAGACAATACAAAAGAATGAAGCCTTCTCTGGGGAAGAGATGACAGCAACCTATTTGAACAAGACCATATTAATGTGTTCAAATAATTCTACATGCTCAATAAAGCTCAGTGAGAAAATATGAATTTAAAAAACAAGAGAAAATCACAGGGACATATAATCAAGTGACAATATGTAAAGTAACTTGAAGACAATAGAAATGCAAAAAGTAAAAATAAACTGCTGTACAGGGGAAAAGAAGGAAGGGAGGGAAGGAGGGAGGGAGGAAGGGAGGGAGAGAGGGAGAGAGGGAGGAAGAAAAAAAAAACCAGACAGACAGGGCCTCAGAGTGCTGCTGCCTACCAGAGAGCTACCATGGACAGAAATCTGAAGGGCAGGAAAACACACCAGACAAGTTCCTCACACAACAAAAGAATTACAGAGATGAGAGGCTGGGAGACAGTTCAGCAGGGAAAATCCCTGTTGAGTAAGTCTGGTTCCAGGCTCACACAGACAAATATGAATGCACAGCCACGCACAAGCATGTACATGTACACACACACTGTTGGGTGAAAGAAAGGCCAGTGTGGCTAAAAGGCCATGGTAACAATCAACCTAATTTGACAGGGAGAAACCAGGGTGAGTGGCTGCTTCTCATTTAAATTTCACTCCTTACACTGCTATTCCTTAAACTGCTGTCAAACTTCAATATTTTCAGGCATTTTCAAGCCATTATTGTTACCTTTGTTTGGTTTTGAATAGTCAAATTACTTAATTCTGCTAGATCCCTTTAACTGTTTACTTTCCAAAAGCTATGTATACATTATTCTGAAACAAAAGCTAAACAGAAAAAAAAAAAACAACTTCATGAGCCTAAAGGAAGCTTCTAGCTGATTTTAGTGACATGACTCAATGTTTTAAACGTAGGCAGAAACCATGAGCTATTTTGCTTATCTCTAAAGTTGCTATCTTTCCTTGACCACAGAAAATTCTAAGGGAATGTCCTGACAGGAGCCAATGGCTTTCTCCTCTTCACACTAGTGTAGGGTTGAGAAAAGGCAACATAACAGTGTCAAGGAACTGTAACAGGAGCTTACTAAGATTTCTAAACATGTTTTAGTAGATATTCTAAAAGTAATTTCATAAATGAAAAACTTAAAATTGGTTTCTTCTAAAACACAATCTGTAAAATTCTGCAAGAGAAAACTCTTTTAATTTTATTTATTTTATGTATGTGAGTACACTGTAGCTGTCTTCAGACACACCAGAATAGGCATTGGGTCCCGTTACAGATGGTTGTGAGCCACCATGTGGTTGCTGGGAATTGAACTCAGGACCTCCGGAAGAGCAGTCAGTGCTCTTAACCACTGAGCCATCTCTCCAGCCCCAAGAAAAAACTCTTTATGCCTAAAACACCACAAACAACAACACACACTAGCATTACACTATTAAGATCTTAGCTGATGTTAGCAGGCACGACGGCTCATGCTCATGCCTATGCTCCCAACACTCAGCAGACTGAGAAAGGAGACCTGATCTGAGTTGGAGATCATCCTGGCCATGTGCAACCCAATCTCCAAAACAAAAAGCTGAGCATGGTAGCTCACACTTTTAACCCCAGCTCTTGGGAGCAGAGGCAGATCTCAATGAGTTTGAGGGCCAGGTCAGTCTACATAGCATCTTCTAGGCCAGCTAAAGATAGATAGATAGATAGATAGATAGATAGATAGATAGATAGATAGATAGATAGATAGATAGATAGATAGATGATAGATAGAGGCCCTGTCTCAAAAAAAAAAAACAATTAACCAATGTTGATTGCTATTTAGGGTGGAGGGGGTTCATGAGGGCCCACATTTCCATAAGGATCTATAAGTAATGCTTGATAGAGGTAAAGACATTTTCTTTAGTAAAATAGTCACTAAAATAACCCATGTGCCTATAAATAGCCACTCACCTCATGCACTTAATGGGCAACCCCAATGAAATTCACTGTGTCATCAAAAAAACAAACAAAGAAATCAAGGGGATCAGTAATTGGGGGGGAGGGGGTAGGAGAGGCTAGCAGGAAGGAGACTATGACAACAATACATTATAACACATAGGACAATGAAGCCAATGAAACTCATTATTATATATAGTTGATACATAATAATAAAAGGATTAGTCTAGGCATACAGAATATATCAACTTTAACAGAGACAGGACAAGACATTTTTCGTTGTAAAATGCTGCACTGGCATGGTGGATGGTTGGACAGGGAGAACCGCCTATGACCCCAGTGCTCGGAAGGACAACCAAGATCACAAGTCCCAAGCAGCCTGAGCTCTATACAACCTTGGCACCTTGTCTCAAACACTGAAAAGACAAAAAATGTTCCAACATATAACAAGGACTCATACTCCACTATGTTCATAGCAGCCTTACTTATAATAGCCAGAAGCTGGAAAGAACCCAGATGTCCTTCAACAGAGGAATGGATACAAAAAAATGTGGTACATTTACACAATGGGATATTACTCAGCTATTAAAAACAATGAGTTTGAGAAATTCTTAAGTAAATGGACGGAACTAGAAAATATCATCCTGAGTGAGGTAACCCAATCACAAAAGAACACACATGGTATTTACTCACTGATATGCGGATATTAGCCCAGAAGCTTGCAATACCCAAGATACAACTCACACACCACATGAAGCTCATGAAGAAGGAAGATCAAAATGTGGATGCTTCGGTCCTTCTTAGAAGGAGTAACAAAATACTCAAGGGAGCAAATATGGAGACAAAGTGTGGGAGAGAAACTGAAGGAAGGGCCATCTGGGTATCCATCCCATGTGCAGCCACTAAAGGCAGACACTGACGTGGATGCCAGGAAGTGCATGTTGACAGGAGCCTGATATAGCTGTCTCCTTAGAGGTCTGCCAGAGTCTGACATATTAAGAGGTGGATGCTCACAGCTAACCATTGAATTGATCATGGGGTTCCCAATGGAGGAGTTAGAGAGAAGACTAAAGGAGCTGAAAGGGTTTTCAGCCCCATGAGGAGAGCAACAATCCCAACCAACCAGAGCTCCCAGGGTCTAAACCACCAGCCTGGGAGCACATAGGGAGGGATTCATAGCTCCAGCTGTATATTAGGGGGAGGAGGGCCTTGTAGGTCATAGGTGAAAGAGGAGGTCCTTGGTCCCGTGAAGGCTGGATGCCCCAGTGTGGGGGGAATTTGAGGGTAGGGAGGTGGGAGTTGGTGGCTGGGTGGAAGCACATCCTCATAGAAGCATGAGGAGGGGGGATGGACTATGGGGGTTTCTGGTTGGGGGAGAGAAATAGGGAAAGGGGATAACATCCAAAATGTAAATAAACTATCCAATAAAAAAAAATCTTTCTTACTCAAGATTTCTTTTCTTAACTGTATATTTTATACTTAGACTTTAGGTGTGTAGCTCACTTAGGAAAGGGCTTGACTAGCATTGCCAGCACCAGATAAAGCTAGATACAATGGCTTACCACCGGCAATCCTAGTACAAGAGGGTCATAAGGTCAAGGACAACCTTGGTTATAGGAGACAGTTTTCAAGGGCCTGTCTCTTACAGGCATCATTAATTAATTAATTAATTAATTAAGGTCTATTTCTATTTTCTTCTAATCTTGTTTTCCAGCATATGCTATGAAACACTTGTCTGTTTTCCATTGACTTGTGAAGAAATTTCATTCCTATTGAAAGATCTAAGCAAGGTAAAGAGAAAGGAAATAGGAAATCAAGGGGAAAATAAAGGAAGAAACAGGTACATGTGTAGAAATTTAGCTAATGAAGGGCTCTGAAGAAAAGACGATATGATCAGTTCCTGTGTACCCACCACATTTACAGAAGTACTTAAGAATCAACAGCAAGCAGGAAGGCAGCACGGCTCTGTACTCCTAGCAGGACACATACTGATGGGGGCAGGTGAGCTCGGCTAGGCAACACAGCAACACTGTCTCGAAACAAAACCCACGGAGAAAGTGAGAGGACAGTAAGTGACAAAGTCTCCTACTGCAAGACACCCTGCGCTATGCTCCCTAACACCTCTCTAGACAAATATCCGGAGGATACAACCAAGCAGTGTTTACATCTTAACAGGGCTATAAATGGCAATTTTGCAGGTGACTCTGAAACATGTCTTTTTAAGAAATGAAATCAGATATTTAAACCATGAATTTATAAAATATATAGTTGTGCTGATTAGTTTTATATCAACTTGACACAAGCCATAGTAGTTTTAAATTGAGGGAACCTCAGTTGAGAACATGTCCCCACCAGATGGGCCTGTGGGCAAACCTGTGCTACATCTTTTCTTGACTGATGTTTGATGTGGAAGGCCCAGATCACTATGGGTGGTGCCACCCCTACACTGGTAGTCCTAAGTGATACAAGAAAGCAGGCTGAGCAAGCCTCGAGGAACAAGCCAGTAAGCAGTACCCTCCATGGTGTCTGCTTCAGCTCCTGCTCCAAGTTCTTGCCTGGAGCTGCTGCCCTGACTTTCCTCAGTGATGGACTGCTACCTGGAAGAACAAGAAGAGATAAGCCCGTTCCTTCCTTCCAAAGTTGCCTTTGGTCACGGTGTTTCATCACAGCAACAGAAACCCTACCTAAGACAACAGTTCATTCCATTAGAGATCGTGAACCAGAAAAAGTAAACTGTCCTTCACTTACAAGAAAAGAGAGAGAGAGAGAGAGAGAGAGAGAGAGAGAGAGAAAGAGAAGGAAATTAATTCTGGGGCTGGAGAGATGGCTCAGCAGTTAAGAGTCTGTGAGTTCAAATCCCAGCAACCATATGGTAGAACCATCTATACTGGAATCCAATGCCCTCTTCTGGCATGCAGGCCCACATGCAGATAGACCACTCATATACATAAAATAAATAAAATCTTTTTAAAAATCCAAAAGCATACCTTTTGTTTTCAGCCAAATGAGCCCCTTCGTCCTTCAGCTGTTTGCTCCTCTGTTTACAGCTTTCCTGCAAGGTTTCCTTCCTCCGTTTGCTGGCATAAAGCCAGTTCCCATCCTCATTCTCAGCTCCATCTTTCTCATCAGCTGCTTCAGCTTCAAACTGCTGGGATGTGGCCTTGGATACCTTCTCACCAATTTTCCTCTTCCACCCAAAGGAAGCCATTCTGAAAAGTTTCAGAAACATAAACTGCTATGAATGTATCCTAATGAGCAGGCGGACACAGACTACCAGAAGGAGACTACAGCCTCTTAGCGCCTACTTGTGGACTGAGGGAATAATCACCAAGGACTACTAATTTCAAAGGTGACATATGGACACTCCTGCTAACCTCATCTCCTAATGGGAGTGCTGTGCTCTTGCAGACTATCCCTGAATCCCAACAGTCCTCTGCCAGTTCATACAAAACACATGATATGGTGAAGCTTGCTCAAAAACACATCAGATGTGGGTAAGAGGAAGCAGACAGTGAAGAAAAACAAAACAAGAAATGAACAAATGGGAGAAGAAATGGGAAGCGGGGAAAGAAAGGTGGCAACCCTTAGGTTAAGAGACCAACGAGACAAAACTGAGCCTACTGTGAGTATCTTCTTTCACTCCTAACTTTAAAACACCACTGAAAGGACATTTAGGAAAGACTAAATCACAATGGAGACTAGACATCCGACAGTATGAATAAGCCACTCCTGGATTTTCGTTGTCTTAATAATAGTAGAATTGAACTTCAAAAAACCTTTTCCTTTAAGAAGAGCAGTGTATTTGCTATAAACTATATGACACCTAGAAATTCTTTCAAAGTCACTAACGGTAAGAAATGGCATGGAGCAGGTGGCAGATCACTTCAAAAGTCACTGAGGAAGTTGGGAGACAAGCATGGACAACTCATTCATTGCTCCTCTCCTTTCAAAAATATTGAAATTCTCCTTAATACAGTTTTTCATGCTTTGAGTGCTTTTTTGTTGTCTTTTTGAAAAAGGACCCACTATATATACAGCTATCCTGAAACTCAGAATTATAGCTCAGGGTGGACTCTAAGTCATTATCCTCCTACCTCAGCCTCCCATAGGCTAAAATTACAAGTGTGTGCCACTACACCTGACTACAGGAGAGATTTAGAAGGCTTAAATACTTAATGACTCAACAAAATTATTGGGAACATCAAAAAATATATATATTATATATAATATATAATATATATTATATATATACATATATATGTATATATGATATGTAATATATATTATAATATATAATTATATATTATATATTATATAGTATATTGTATATTGTATATTGTATATTATATATTAATTATATATATATGGCTTTGTAAGCCTAGAATTTGTGAACATTGAGGAAAAATAGTAGCTGACAGAACAGGTGGACACTGGAAGTCTTCAATCATACTTAGCAACAGGACTAATTAAGAAACCCAGCCACTCACAAGCTACACAGAAGAGCTTTAGGGTACACTGAAATCTTAGATGCTGTATGCATTCAGGAGCGTCTAAGATTTTATCCATTCTTAGAGGATTCTGTAACCCTAAGGAGAAAGCAATGAACTCAGGTCTTTTTGCAATTATCAAACAACAGGCATTATGAGAGGGAGGAAGGAGGGAAGACAGCAGTGTCTGGCAATACCAAAGAGTTCATCACTGATGCCCATGGCCGAAGTAGAGTACAAGTAACAGGAAGAGAACAGCAACAATGTGAGGGTGGCTCTCAGTCACTCCCAAAGACAACCCCAAGATTCTACCAGAATTGAGGGATTATAGGTCACAGGCCTGTCGATGACCAAGAGAAAATGTAATAGGTCACAGCAATCACAGAGTACATAGGCTGATGTAGGCGGACCACGTGCTGTCCAGAGAGCAGTGAGTTTTGGGAAATCCTGGGTACATAATGGAATATAAACTGCACTAGGGAATGAGGACTTTGGAAGCTTCCTCCTTGGCCTCATCACAACATGGGGAAATGTATTTCCTCTGTCTGAACATCCCTTTATATATCTCCATCCCAGGAGAGAACAAGGAGATGTGTAAAAATGAACGTGTGGCTACTGATCACAAATCCAGAGGCATAGAGGGAACACAATCTGGGGAAACAGATGCTTAGAATGCCTTCAAAGAATACTAGAATACAAGAGGAGGAAGAAGAGGTGGTGGTGTCTCTCTTGTACTTTTGACTGCCCCTAAAGGTAATAAGAACATGGAACTTGCTTTTGCTTTCTACATTACCAATGTGGGGCACCAAACGATGTAATAGATAAATTAATGACAGAAAACCTGGTGTGTTTACTGAAGGTAATTTCATTTTAAATCACTGGTCAAATCTGTCAGTAGAAGGGAAAGGATGAGGCCAAGAACAATGAGAAAACCAAAGTTAGCAAATCACTGAGATATCTACCACTCTCCCCATCTCCCAACCTAAGCCACTGAGGACAGATATGGGTTAAGTCCCACAGGGTGGCTCTCTGCCACACACCATCGCCCCCATGGCATGTGTCCTTCTCCCCCACAGACACCTTGCAATCAGAGGCTATAGAAATCAAAGAGGAATGAGGCTGTGAGAGTACAGAGGCAGAGACCACCAGACATTGACGAGTTCCAACTTGAAGAAGGAGGGACAAGAAGACATTTCTAAAATTCAGGAGCAGAGTCCAAACAAAGTTAGGGATTTCATGTCCTCAAATTTCACATTACTCGGATAAGTAAGTTGTATCTATCTACTAACATAAAGGAAAACCAATAAATAAATGAATGCATGCATTCGAGATGGATGGAAAGGAACCTAACACAGTCCTTGTAGAAATTAGAAACGGCATATTAATGAAGAAACAGCAAGCAGCATCAAGGGCCTACAAAGGTGAAAAAGCAGGAATGTGTTCCCAGGACAATACCAAATTTATATTTTCTCCTGTAGACAAGGAAGCTGAATTCAATTACAATATTGGTAAGTGCTACCAAGTGCGACCCAATGACCTGTCAGACAACGCACAGTAGGGTCTTCAAGAAAGTAAGCCTCAAAGAATAGAGGTTGACCGGGCTTAAAGGAGGGAAGAATCCTGGCATGTGTGAACATCTTCCCCAAGGAAAATGTAATGCTCTGACTTGATTCTGAATCTTAAATGCTGCTGGGAAGAAAATACAGACAACTGTCAATTAATGACTCTGGGCTCCTCTTTTCAGTGATTAAAACGTCCTAAAATGGACTGGCATGATGGCACAATTTCGTGAACAGCAATAAGGGCTACTGAATCCTACAATCTATACGGAGGAGCTGTATAACAAGCCACTCACATCTCAACTAAACTGTTTTCATCTTACGTTATGAGCTTCTTGTGCCTCTAGGTTGTGTTTTTAATTATGTAATCACCAAAACTGCTTACGGAAGAAGCTTTGGTTGATCTGTACTTGGATGGGTAAGGCGCCAAGCTTCTAAACACTTTCCACCGGGATAACATGTCAATTGAGTAAATCACAACTGTACAGGTTTTCGGGTTAACTCTCATCTGAAATTAAAGTCTACGTGCTCTACAGAACTGACGAGAGGCATTAAAATTCTAAACAATGACAACAGTATTCTAAAACCATGTACAATAATCTCCACAACAATCTCTTGACTTGACACTTTACCCGGCCACAAGCTGGGTGCCTGAGACAGAGTAAACGTTCCCTTCAACTGACTGCGTGAGAGGATGCGGCACCCAAGATGGAAAAACACCGGCTGGAGGTAGAGAATCACAACAACCCTCCGAAAAGGAGAGATTAATCCGGAGGTGAAGAATTAGAGACACGGATTCCCTCAAAATGCTATCAAAGGAGAATCCAGTATTCAAAACTGGCCCCTGCCTCAGTTGCAATAAAAATGAATTCCGGAAAAGCAGCTCAAGCCGCCGGGCCGACTTACGGAACCCTGCCACCGCGCCCGGTGCCCAGGACAGAGGCACGCCTGAGGGATTTGTGGACACCGGGCCACCCTCGCCCCTCTTCGCCGCACGCAGCACCCTCACCCCTTGCTACCCTCTCCTCTATCGTCTACTTCCAACCAGCATCCAGTTACCTGAAAGCCACTTCGTGGAGCCGTGTTTACATTCCACTTGCCCTTTGGCACCGGAAGCGGAAATTATCCTGTCGGGATTCTAATTTGCCTTGCCTGCCTGTGCTTCCTAATTCTTTATTTAAAAAAAAAAAAAAAAAAAAGCATTTAATCGTCCTGGGACTTCCTAACAGTCCAACAAAGCGGACAGAAGAAAAGAAGACTTTCTTACCCGCCAGCGCCCTTCTATAAGACCACTAATCCCAGAAGTCACTGCGGCGCCCTAGGAACTACGGGATTTGTAGTAAGGACACCAGACCGAAGCGCCCTCTAACTGCAGCCGGGAGTAGATTCCGTGCTGGAGAATTAGAGCCATGCAGCTGTGCTTTGCAATACAGTCTTCAGGTAAATGACTTACAGCCTAGTCTAGACAGGCCCAGCTGCTGAGGGTCAGCAGATGCAGAAGAGGAAAAAAAACCCGAGCTGAAATAAGTGCAAAGGGGAACTGTGCTGGTTTGGTTTTTTGTCAACTTGACAGAAACATAGACATAGCTATGGAAGTGGGAATCTTCAATTGAGAAAATCCCTCTATAAGGTTAACCTATAAGGAAATCTATGGGGGCATTGTCACGATTAATGATTGATGTGGGAGGACCTAACCCATTATAGGTGGTGCCACTGTAAGGCCCCCACGAAGGGAGGACCTCACCCAAGCCTCAGGAATTTGTGGTCATCCAATAACTTACAAGACACCAAACTTGATGTAATCAGCAAGTGGTATATTTCGATCAGCATGTTGAGGTCAAGACCCATGACCCAAGTAGGGACAGTGGGGTCTGACCCCAGAGCTTTGGAGACAGAGAAAATTTAAAGTCGAAAACCACAAGGAAAAAAAACCACAACCCAGGGGGGAAACCACAACCCGGGGGGAGTGAAGAAAGGTTATTGGAGAGTACCTATGGAAAGTCTCAGCCCATTATTCAGTTTGTGACAGGGTCCAAGGAACAGTCATGGGGAACATTTTGTATAGGCTATTCTCAAAGAGCCTATTTGTAATCAACCATCTATCTTGTGGCCAGTCAAGTTTCTGAAACACAGAGCTCACAACCAAGCTAACCTGCACTCTTGGTTCTGCTCATCCTGTTAGGAGTTTTTGAAAATTTTTAACCCTTTCACCACACCTAGGCAGGTGGAAGCAAACTGAGCAAGCCTAAAGGACCAATTACTGCCCTGCTTTGAGTTCCTACCTCGATTTCCTTTTATAATGTGGAACTAGAAGCTCATATAAACCCTTTCCTCCCCAAGTTCACTTTAGTCATGGTATTTTATCCCAACAACAGAAACCTTAACTAAGAGCTGATCAGGGTGGATGGGGCTGAACTACAAGCTTCTTGTGGGAATCCACAACAGAGCCTGAAAGTAGCAACTGTCACTTCTTACAAGTAAATTATCAGGCAGATGTTAACACTGGTACACATTAAGAAAACTGAAAACTCGTTAAGTGTCTCCACATAGCTGTGCTCCACAAGACAAGACCCATTTGTGGAGACCACGCTTTTTCAATTCACCACATTTCTTACCGGTTGGTTATTTGTTGAGGTAAACCAGTAAGTTATTTCTCCGCAGGTAAAACGAGCCAATTCAAGCCAGATTAATATATATATATGCAGGTTAATTGAGAAGCTGCTCCTCTCAGGCAGTCCAGTTCACTGGCCCCAGAAAAGGAGGCCAGAGAGGAGGAAGACAGGAAAAGAGAAAGAAAAAGAGAGAAATCACTTAGGCAGAAAGAAGGGGTGGGGAGGGGGAAAAGGAGAAAACAAAATGTCTGGGTTGCATAGCAAAG
>JANHMN010000014.1:42433123-42457912 GCA_030674055.1 Rhabdomys pumilio | reverse complement strand
CACACACACACACACACACACACACACACACACACACACACGTTTCTCTCCAAAATGTCAAATATTCCCTGGAAAAAACTCTTACCCCAACACTGCCATTAAAGTCACTGATCCTGGCCCAGAGCGATGGCTTACTGCTCTTGTAGAGGATCTGGTTTCAGTTCCTACACTCAACATTGAGACTCAAAACTATCTGTAACTCCAGTTACAGGGAAACTGTTGCCCTCTTCTGGCATTCACGGATACCAAGCATTAGAGGCCCTTCCATACCCAAAACTCCTACAGATTGCCATTTTTCACAAAAGAGAACATTGGTACTGGCTGTCAAAACGCCACAGTGATAGAACCGCTACGTTGATTTGAGGTAATGACGGCAAACGTCTAACAGTAGGGATGTAGTCCTCTATCACACTCCTACAGTAAAACTCTGGAGTGCCAGTTTCTCCTGAGGTGAGACCTGGCTGTGTTACCTGGCAAGATTCCCAATTTCCATGCTCACTTTCATTAGCCAAATATCACTGCTTCATCAAGGGTATTCTGAATGATGGCATTCATTTTTCTACGGTACCAAGTGCTTTTGCTGCTACTGAAGTGTGATGTCTCTCAAAAGTGAGTGAAGATTCCATTAGGAGGGCTGAACAGAGTTCAGCAGTTAAGAGCGCTGGCTCCTACTCTTCCAGAGGACCAAAGTTCAGTTCCCAACACCACCATATGGCAACTCATAGCTTCTGTGTAATTACAGCTCTGGGAATTTCCAACACCACGTTCTGGCCTCTTCAAGTGCCTGCACATACACTCACATACACATCGATAAGAATAAAATCTTTGTTCTCTTTCTCTTTTTTTAATGAATATGAGTTCATTGTAGCTGTCTTCAGACACAGCAAAAGAGGGCATCAGATCCCTTTAGAGATGGCTGTAAGCCACTGAGTGGTTGCTGGGAATTAAACTCAGGACATGTGGAAGAGCACGCAGTGCCATCTCTCCAGACCCAGTAAAAAAAAAAACAGTTCTTTAAGGCCATTATAAAGTTCCACTGTCTTGTGGAACACAACTGGGTTTTTTTTTTTTTGTTATTGGTTTGGTTTGGTCTGGTTTGGTTTTTTGAGACAGGGTTTATTTGTGTAAGCCTGGATGTCCTGGAACTCACTCTGTAGACCAGGCTGACCTCAAACTCAGAAATCCACCTGCCTCTGCCTCCCAAGTGCTGGGATTAAAGGCTTAGGCCACCACTGCCCGTGGCACAGCTGGTTTTTTTGAACCACTGACAAACTGATTAATCATATTTAGCTCTTTGACCTTTTCTTGAAATGAACAAGGCAAAGAGCTTGAAAATGAGTTGTCATCTGGCCTCCATACATGTGCTATGGCATGCAAACACACACACACACACACACACACACAATTTTTATTAGAAAAGAAACTGTTTAAAGAAAAACAGTTGACAATATCTGTTACCAATGACAGAATTGTATACCTTACATAATAATCTTGACAGCTTCCCAGAGACTTTGAGATCAATGGTGACTTCAATTTTTATTTATATTTTGATTACATTCATTAATATTTGTAAGAGTTGCCAAATAAGTCAGTATATTCAAAATCACCAATGCATGACTGTGGTAGCCAGCCTCTAAAATGGACTTCAGTGTTTCCTACCCTTGGTGTCCACACTTCTGTGAAGGTCTTCCATTGTCAGAGTTGTGACACCTCACGCACATATTAATCATAAGGGACATTCTGGTGAAGGCAGTGTTCTTGAATGGACATTCATGTGGCCGGTCACATTTACTACAACTCTGAAACACTTGAGTATCTACTCAGTCCATCCTTGCATTTTGTACTTTAGTGTCTATGTGTATCTCCATCCATCCCTAATAAGATGGTTGGAGCAGGACCTGTCTCTTGCTGTCCTGGTGACATCTGTCATGATTGGTTCACAGTGGCCATGTGAATGAATACATAGTGCTTGAGACTCTGTTCCTCTTCCCAGTCTCTCAGGGTAGCTGACCTATGATGCCCTCTACTCTGGTAAAGACTTGGCAATGTCCTCCAAGTCACTGAACAGCCTCTAAATATTTGGCACAGTTTCTTGTGTAAACTTGTAGAGAAGGTTTAGAAAATGAGCTCTCTTGCCAGGTGGTGGTGGCGCACACCTTTAATCCCAGCACTTGGGAGGCAGAGGCAGGTGCATTTCTGAGTTTGAGGCCAGCCTGGTCTACCGAGTGAGTTCCAGGACAGCCAGGGGTACACAGAGAAACCCTGTCTCGAAAAACAAACAAACAAACAAAAAAGAGCCCAGATACTCAGTGATGAACAAGTGCCCCACCACCCCAAACCTTGATTAAATAAGAAAGACGGTGTAACAGGGGAAAAAAATGAATTTTTTTCTTTATTATGCCATCTTTCTAAATCAGGTTACTCTGGGCAAACATACATAAACCACAATGATTGACTCCTCCCAACAATCAATCAGCTTACAGTTAGGCTGTGCGTAGAATTTCACTCATCATGTCTGAGCCCACAATGAGAAGGGGGAGGGGGAGGAGTTAAGAAGAAGAATGTAGACAACATGCTTGGTTTTCCCAAGATGACATTTGGAATACATATCTTACACACCCAGCCGTATTAGTTCATTTCTGAACGGTATCAAAGATCCAAAGGATGGGGCAAGGTAGGGAGAGAATTCATATAAAATTATCTAAAACTCCAAAACACTACAAAAGCATCTTAAGAAAAAATAGAATCAAAGTAAAAGCAATGGTGTTTATTTCAGTGAAATTATTTTAAATTAGATATATTAAGCTCTTGAGTCTCCCAACTTGGTAGAAAAGTTCCTTTCATGAGAAATCAACTTTAATGGCAAAATTTTTACATATCAGCAAAATCTGTTATATTTAAAACTATGTATACAGTACTTTTCTGGCAAAAACATCATACAGCTTTCAGTTGTCAAGACGAAGTAAAAATATGGTTGCATAAAATCACCAAAAAAAAAAATATATAAATTGCTGAAAAGATAATTTAAAAAAAAGATTAAAAATCATTTGCATTGGCTCCGCTTACCTTTTCAGTATAAGAATTTGCAAACTACAATACATTTGTGAAAATTCTGTCCCGGGCTTGACATACTTAACTGAAAGTTGTCATTTCAGATACCCTAGCTTTAAAAAAAAAAAAAAAAAAAAATTGACTGTAATAGTCTGCATTTAACATACTATTTATACAAGTGCAATATTTAAATATCTTTAAAATAAAACTCAGTAACTAAAAGGAATCAGAATAACTTATAAAAGAAGCAAAGTTTACAAAATTAACAAATTTTAGAAGGTCCTATTTAATTGGCTCCTCCTTTTGTGGCCCATCCCCCCCCCAACAGTTTATAGATATTACTTAGTGCTATTTACAAATCTGTAACTTTACAAATGCAGCCTTCTGTTCTACACATCGGGAACACAGCGCTGCATTCAGACAGCATAAGTGACATCTGGGAGCCCCACGCAGAGGGCGCACACACAGGTATAAATACAGTTGGGAACTCATGTAAATGGAATCTCCATTACTTTATACAGCATTCAAATCAGAGTTGAATAAAACAAGCCCCGAACAAAAAGAAGCGTTATTTTTGTCCGGAAATCAGTGCATAAACTATAGTGTAATCTTTTAGGCAAGCTATTGTGTCCTCCAAATACATTCCCATCTGGTTACATAAGTGCTGGACAGATTTGGAGATGGGGCAAAATATTTCTAAGTGAATGCAGTGGGGGGGAAAAGTCTCTTACAAAGGGGAGATGATTAATGTTTAAAGAAAATGCATTTTCACATTGCTGGAGATCACTCAGCCTCACCTGAGCTAGAGCCTCTGACCAATTTCCTAAACTTAAAGGAAACCAAATATGGCCAATACGAAACTAATTATTAGCTCATACAATACCAGCTTTCCCTTGCGTGAGGTTAAATCTTCACTTACACCTCTTACTCTATGCTATGGATAAAAGCGGAGAGAGGCATGCAGATCCGAGATCGGGAAAGATCCAACTTCTTTAGCCATTCTTTTTTTTTTTTTTAATTAAAACCTGAAATAAACTTGACCATTTTGAAGAAAGGATTTCTTCTATATCTTTTCAAAACAGTGTTATTAACCTGATTAAAGAACTACAAATGAAATCAGGCCGTAACTTACTGGGATTCTGGGCAGTTACAGCTAACTCTGGAAGACCAGGCACTATCTGGGAGTTACTGATTTTATAATGGATTCAGGTTTTTAAAGGACATTATCATTATTTTTAGGAGATGAAGTCTTTAGGGCTGATATGTGTATCTTAACATCTCAATGGTTCAGAATAAAAGCAAACATACATACAAATATATGTGCATATCTGTATTTTATACATGTGTGGATATAGAAAACAAATATGGCCAAACAGTAGTTGTAGGAGCTAAGCAGTAGATACACATGCAGTCACTATATTCTTTCAACTTTTCTTTCTTTAAAAACTGTTCAGAATAAAATCAGGGGTTAAAAAACGCAATCTTAGTATTCAGAGCTTATATACGATATCCTTTCTATGCACTGGATTGACTTTAAAAATACACAATCAAATGACATTCAATAGTGGCTGACATGATAGCATGTCTGCACACTGACAGAAGCAACATGATTCAGTACAGTGTGAGCAACTCGGCTCTTGGATCCAAAGCAGCACTTCATATACAAAACTTAAATGGGAAAAACTGTGAAAGTAAACTGAAGGCTTGGAGGGTCTGAACATATAAATTCTGGGGGCTTGGAGGCTTACAAGCCAAAGAATGACTTTAAATTCAGACTGTTATCTGATATGACTTACTACACAAAAATAGCATTTTAAGAGGAATATGGAAATAGTTCATAATGTTACCAAAAATGGGAACTAGTAGCTATTTTAGAAGTTAAGGAGCCCAGAAAACAGCATCGCCTGATAAGCTCTACAGAGATTCTAGGCAAACTCAATAAATTCATGAAGCTAATATAAAACACGTCAGCATGTACTACTATGCGAAGGCTTTATGGTAAATTTATAGTCAATAGAGACCTGTTACAGCAAATTCAAATGGCCAAAAATCAAGTGAGCCTGAAACCTACAATCCATTGTGTATATATTATGCTGTGTGGACCTACTGAATAAGGGATAACAGAATGATCCTGATTCATTTCTGCACATTAGGCATTTAACAATCAATCATTTTCCAGTCCCTGTGCAAACTGCATTCTGAAAGGCCAATCCTTAGTTATATATACACATATATAACTTGGTAAAATGGAAGTATTTGGCTATTATTTAGTATGCATGCTTATTGCATCAAAGAAATAAGCAAAGTTTTAGGTTTACTGTGCAAGAATTTTAATTAGATTTGCACACATTTCAAAAAATTCTATTGTGTGACTTCCTGGTCTTGGAGCTACGTCAACAGGAGAGGAGTCGAGGGAGGTCACAGATGAGGTAAGAGAGACTTCTGAGGGCTTTCCTTGAGCCTCAGCATCGGAGTCACTCCTTTGGCAAGATCGATAGTTGCTGATGGATCCCGATCTCTGTGGAGTAGCAGTCCCTGATTTGGCTTCCGTAATTTCATCTGGGTAAAAAGAATTTCAATGTTTTATTATCTATTTCTCCCTCAAATGTTTAACCAAGACCTAAGTGAGACTACTAGCCAGCTCTCCAAACCATGTTGATTTTACATAAATTCTCAAATGGAGCAAGTGTGCCTGTGTTAAGGCCCTTACCACTTTTACGCACAGCACAGAGACTACATACAATGACCAGTCAACACTGGGTATGTAATATAATACTCCCACTAAGAACCAGCAAATAATTACCTGGATTTTAATAAATATCTCCTAGCAATAATAGTAATTAAAATACAGACTCACTGGGCAGTGACAAGCACGCCATTAATTCCCATCACTCAGGAGGCAGAGGCAACTCTGTGAGTTCGAGGCCAGCCTGGTCTGCAGAGTAAGTTCCAGGACAGCCAGGACTACACAGAGAAACCCTATCTCAAAAACAAAGCAAAACAAAAAATGCACAATTGATCACCTGTAATATGGAAGGTATCCTGGAACTTAGCTCACCCAGGAATGGTTTTACTGATATCAGCAGTCAGAGGAGTCGAGGGATTTGTCCAAGGAACCAAATGGACAGTAAGCTCCTGCCACCCAAGCTCCCACCACTCAAGCGCTTTTCCTTCCCCACTGCAAGTTAGTGCTCTTACACTGCAGTTTCTCAAATGTCACTTAGAACATAAACAAAACACACACACACACACACACACACACACACAAAACAAACCCTATATATGTTTAAAGATTTTACAGAACAATAGTCATTTTCTGCCTTGGGAGAAATGGGGATGGTGATGGAAGCCAGTGAAGTAAGGACTTCGATACTGAACTAAATCCCTAGCCCCAAGATGATAATCCATAAAACACAGACAACATGGAGCAAGAATAACAGGTTTCACAAATGTCAGTCTTGCAGAACATAGGAAGTCACGTTTCCTACTGAATTAGCAAGAAAAGGCCAGGGAGCTTCATAAGACATAGTTGAGGTGGGGAGGGCAGGCGGTGAGGAGGCTGGTAAGGACAGAGGCCATGTATGACAGTGTGCACTGAGGGCTGGGGAGAAGGCTCAGTATATAAAGAGCCTGCTGCACAGCATATGGAGCCTGATGCTGATCCCTAGACCCATGTCAAAGCCAGGCCAGCAAGGGCACGCCTATAACACCAACACTGGGAGTCAGAAATGAAAGGATCCCTGGAGTTTGCTGGCTAGTAAGTGTCCCATGAAGGGCAACCTCCCGTGACCTTGTCTCCCAAGTAAGACGGAAGTTGAAGGAGGAAGGTACCTGACCTTGGCCTCTGCAGCCCCTCTCGTGTGTTCCAAGACACATGCAGAGGTGTGTGTGGGGAGGGGGGGATTGATAAAAATAGGGAAGGAAAAGATAGAGAGGAAGGGAGAAGGTGCCATACTGAAACTTACTACTTTGCATGCTTAGTTTTTATTTAAAAAAAAAAAAAAAAAAGACTATAAACCAAATGAGGTAACCAGGCCTCCATGGTTTTGTGTATACATACCATCAATACTACGAAAATCCAGTAAGTAAGTCCTACTATCCACTTGGTATAGCTGTAGACTCATTTTGGAAAATGTGCTTGTCACAGGATTCTTCCTTCGTACACGCAAATAATAGGGGTTTACAACCTGGCATTTGATATGGACAAGAACAAAGGCAAATCACGTCAGTTCTTCTACAAAGGACTTTTGTCTACAGGCTGGCCAAACGTGGTAGATCGTGGTAGAGCCTTCTTACCTTCCATTCATAATCCAGCTGCTTGATTGCTCTGCAAACTTCTGCCATGATATCATTCGGTCGGCTTTGACTTCGAATCCCCAAATGCCATTTTGCCTTCCGTACCCCTTGGTGTTTGGATTTCTGTGGGTTTAATTCATCCAGGGTGTGACGGGCCCTTGGTGTTTCGGCAACCAAGAATGGTACTCTTTCAGGGTGAGGCCGAGTTAAATGGTGATCATCGAGGAACGAGTCGGGTGGGCTTGTTGCCAAGTAGAAATCTTTGGCTTCGTTCATTATTCTCCTGTTGTCTATTATGAGGTGGTAGGCAACTGCCAGCGGGTCCTGGTGGTTTCTGTTGTACAAGCAGCTGAGGACCTCCTCCTCTGAGCACTCGAACTTCTCACACACTTCCTTTAAGGCTTCGTCATCAATCATGGTTGAACTGTAAGACGGGTCCTCGGGAAAGAGATACTTCGGAAGGTCCTGTTTAAACCACTCATGTTCCCTAAGACAGACAGCAATGGTGGAAGAAGGGTTTTCAGTAAAACCAAGACTAAAAGTAATACTTTCAAGAGATTAGGTTATGAGTTAATACTCATGCTACATTACCATTGTTGTTCTCTTTAAACTGTTTTTCTCTTCTAGTTCACACTTCATTGAATATGCTAAGAAAAACAGAGTCTGCCACTAATTTTTTATTTATGTAGTTTCATGTGTATGAGTATTTTGTCTGTACAATCTGCACACCAGAAGAAGGCATTAGATCCCACGGAACTACAATCATAGATGGGTGTGAGCCACCATGTGGTTGCTAGGAATTAAACTCTAGACCTCTGGAAGAGCAGCCAGTGTTCTTAACCACTGAACCATCCCTCCAGTCCCCTGCCACTAATTGTTGAAGATGGAGGCAGCCAAATGAAAAGGTATGTGTGTCTACCCAAATGACAATGACGGAGTACAGCCTCATGCCAGCTCAGAAAGAAATTGTTGTGCGGCTGTCGCACTGTCTCATGTCACAGGAAAAGTCCTTACTAACGAACACAGCGCGCAATATCCTACAGTTTCTTACTGCATGCTTAGTTTCATGATGAACAATTCATCCCTGTAAATCTATCCTCATCCTTACAACCCAGTTGTGTATGACTCAAAAGCCGTCCTCTGAACGACTTCATGTTATATTCATTAGCTGTATATATAAAAGGATATGGATCCATAACAAGAACTATGCTAAAAACAAAAAAGCAAAGAACAAAGCAAGCATTGAAAAGAGTAATGGTTTTTAAGGGTATCTGTTTGTTTCCAACTGGTGACTGGTTTTTGAGACGGAATCCTCACTGTGTAGCCCAGTCTGGAACCAAACTCACTGTCACGTTCTTTCACCTTCTCAAGTACTGGGGTCATGGGTGTGCGCCACCTGGTACAGCGTTTTCTATCACATTTGAATTAAGAAAGATACTGAAAACACATGTGAATATACTTCTCACTTAGCTATTTCACACTATCAATTTAATACAATGAGTTTCCTTTCCCATCTGCCGTGCCCTGTCACTTGGGGTCTCCTTTCCAGACGGTCTTTTGTTTGGTTGGTTTTTGGTTTTATTTTTTGAGACAGGGTCTCTCTCTATATAGCTCTGACTGTCCTGGGCTCACTATGTAGACCAGGTTGGCTTTGAACTCACAGGGATCTCGCTGGCTCCACCTCCCAAGTGCTGGGATTAAAGGTGTGCACCACCATACCCAGCTTCAACAGGACTTTTAGCACAAGGAGTAAATGGCAAGGAATCAGCTGAAAGTCCCATGTGCCCTAATGCTTTCTACTTATTACTCATATATGCATAGCTTGTCTTTAGTTCTTTTTACTTCCGGTATCTGAAAAATGTGTACTTTAGCCATCAGAAGATCAAAGAATTAAGGAAAACAAAGAGACACTGATGACAGAGTAAAGTGACCAAGGAGACCTGAGCGTTCATGAGACGTGACTTACTTCAACCTGAGAAGCATAATGGCCACCATCAGCCCTGTCTTACTTAAACTAGGTTAAACCATAATACACAATGCAGCAGTTTCTCAATACTCAATTGACTGCAATACTTAATTTCCTATGACTCAAAGTATATTGCTACAAGAAAAAATATGTCATTATTAAAATGAAAATTTTCTCATGTCTTGAGATTCAAAAAGGTAGAAAAATACATTGGTTTAAAATTACCTAATCTTGCTGTGCAGTGATGGGACCACACGCCTTTAATCCCAGTACTCAGGAGGCAGAGGCAGGCAGAGCCAGTCTTCTCTATAGAGTGAGTTCCAGGACAGCCAAGGCTACACAGTCTCCATAGATAGATAGATAGATAGATAGATAGATAGATAGATAGATAGACGGATGACGGACATATGGACGGTGGGTAGGTAGGTAGGTAGGTAGGAAGGGAGGTAAGTAGACAGGTAGATAATGAGTTACCTGATATCTTTTATTGTGGCTCTCTTCATGGGATCTACCTGCAACATATGCTTCAAAAGGCTGATCACTGAGGGATTTAAATACTGAGGGGTATAAAAGATTCCATCACATATCTTCTTAAAAAGAGTTGGCACATGGTCATCATCAAAAGGGAGGGTTCCACACAGCAAAGCATAGAGAATGACCCCGCTGCTCCAGATGTCCACCTCAGGGCCTGCGTACAATCTGCAAAGAGAATGCTCACCGTGTTAATCACAGTATCAAAAAGCACCAGACAACAGTCTTCAAATCCAAATACTTTGTGAAGAATACAAAAAAAAAAAAAAAATACATTTTAAAGAAATCAGTAGTCAGAATATGGTATCTATAAGATTCTGGTCTATATCAGTATTACTTTTTAAAAACTAAGCTATTTTGTAACTTGCGATCCACGGGTCAAATTGTTGCACATACGATGACCCTCAAAGTTCCTACCAATAAGGTCAAACCTGGAATCATGTTAAATGTTGAATACTCAATGTTGAATTTGAGCCACAGAAATAATTTTTTAAAATAAACTTTAGTGTGCGTGTGTGTACAGTGTATGGTGTGCATCTGCCACAGTGGGTGTGGGGCTGAGATGACAGCTTTGTGGAGTCAGTTCTCTCTTTCTTTTACCCAGGTTTCTGGGGTCAGACTCTGGTCGTCACACTTGGCGGCAGATGTTTTACCAGCTGAGCCAACTTGCTGGGCTCAGGATTCAAGTCTATAGTGATACGCTCTGAACCCGTTTCTCCTAAAAGCCTCACATCAAAGTTCAGGAAGCTTGAGCTGCAGAAGCAAGTCCAGGGAAGTGGCGTTCACAGAATGCTCTACTCGAGGGCTTCTACGTCAAACACTCTAGATAAGCATCTTAACTTGCTGCAAACAAGCTGAATCATCCAGGGGCTGGCTTCAGGAGGAAAATGAACCCTTAAAGTGACAAAAGTGCTTCCTACAGTCGGCGGTAAAACACTGTTTTCACCGTGAGTGCTCCTAGTCACACAGACCTCCAGGAAAGAGTATCCAAACGGAACAGGTTACATTTCCCTCAGAGCCTAGTTTATGCATGCTTGATCATGGCGCGTATCTTTTTTCTTTAGGTATATTCCCCATAGCATCTAGGTCTTGAATCTTTTTCATACCAAAGGAACTGTGATAGAAAACACACTTTTAAAAATCCACCTGATTAACTTTTCTTGAGCAGTCTAAAAATAATGAGCTCATGAAAATGGAAAGCACTGGGGTTTTTTGAAACATTTAAACAAGGAAATGGCTCGGATGAGCGGTTATTAAAACATGATTGTGGACGCTGGTGAGCAACAGGCGTCTCCTACCTCCTCATTAGTGATCCAGCCAGCATGAGGAAGCACTGTCCTTTTGTTTGCTTTGATTTTTGCTTATTTTTTATTTCTTTCTTTGCTTGTTTGTTTTTACAACAGGATTTTACTTTATATCCAAGCTGGCCCTGTCTCTCTATGCAGCCTGAGTTGGAAACAAGTTCACATCAGTCTGCTGTCTAACCAACCTCCTGGGTAAAGAGATTACAGAGGTGTACCACCATGCCTGGCCAAAGCGTTGACTTAAAAAATAAATTCTTTGGGCTGGAGGGATGTCTCAGCCATTGAGAACCTGAGCTGTTCTTACAGAGGTCCCTGGTTCAGTGCTCACCACCTACACGGGACAGCTGATAACTGCCTGTAGCGTGGCTCCGAGGGGTGGGGATAGGGGCTCTGACCTCTGTCAGCACCTACACTGATGTACACATACCCTCACACAAACACACATACACATATCATTTAAAATAAAGTCTGTGATTTAAATTAAATTTTACAACTTCTGAGCAAATACCTTTTCCCAGACCACTACCCAACCTCCAAGTCTGGGTGTGCCTTTCTCTTTGTTAATAAACTGTCTCTATTTCTATCGAGGGGAAAAAAAAAAAGGAAAAAAGAACACACTTGAGTCTTGAACGAAACAGGGAAATAAAACAAAATTAAAGTTTGGTTTCACACTATTTAAAAATCTAACTGACGAAAATACATTTGTATTTTCAATGCTAGTTAGTAGTTCAGAACATAAATGAGTCTCTTTCCTTCTCCCTTTTTATCAGCCTCCTGCCCTCTTGCTCTTGCCCCTCCCCTCACCTCACTTTCGAGTTTCCTTGATATGGGGTCTACCTATATAGCCCTGCCTTGGCATCCCTGTGTGGGGTCTGCATATGTAGCCCTGCCTCGGCATCCCTGTGCGATGCTCGGGCTATAAGCATGCACTACATTCAGCCTGTCTGTTTTTTAGAGGACCACTTCTTTAATTCAGTTTCTAAGACACTTTCCTTCCACATAAAACACAAAGTTACCACATGAATGGCGTCTATTTGAATATTTAGGACACTACACATGACATTACACTTGTAACTCTGTTCTGCTTTCTGTGTGGTTTGGTTTGGTTCGATTTTTTGAGTTGGTGTGTTGATAGGTAGCACACAGTGACCTTAACCTCTCGAGGTCTAGAATTACCAGCAAGGGTCGCCCATCATGTTACATTTTTAATTTTTTTGCCTAAGTTTCTCATGAGTAAGCATTTCAATCGTCAGGTTTTCAGTGACTTACCCATCTACCTTTACAACTGATTAACCTTAAATTCTCACACCAGAGGGAGAAAAAATAAAGTACTTCATTCTAACTATTTTAACATGACTTGCAAACCAACATTCTCCTCTATATATGGATTTGTTAGTTTATCCACTTTTTAAATTTATTATTATTATTATTAGTGTGTGTGTGTGTGTGTGTGTGTGTGTGTGTGTGTGTGTGTGTTTGGGTATGTATGTACCCATGTATGTGACTGCTTGCAGAAACCAAGAGTGTGTTGGGTCTCCTGGAGGTAAAGTTATAGACAACTGTGAGCCACCCAGATTGTGGTTGCTAGGTCACAAACTCCAGTCCTCTAAAGAGCAGCAAGTACTCTTGACCACTAAGCCACCTCTCCAGCTCCTTGTGTATTATTTTTAAAATAGAAAATCTGAAAGTACAAAAATATATTCCTTCTGTTGCAGGGTATCTTATCACATTGTAAATCCGAGACCATGTTATTTACTGAAAATACCTGCTTCTGGTTATGGTGTGGCTCAGCCTTAGCACACACCTTTAATTCCTGTGGCTAGAATACAGACACGCCTTTAGTACACACCTTTACTCCCAAACAATGAAGACAAAGTTAGTTTATAGAAGAAAGCACCCATGTTTGAAAGTAACTTCTAATTGAGTGGCAGACAAAGTGACAAATCAGAAAAAGATCTGACAAAATAGGATACGCCCAACTCTCAGGAGAAGAGAGAGGAAGTACTTAAGGGCAGTGCAGAGGGAGGAGGCCGTTTTACCAGGACAGCTATACAGAGACAGGTTGCAGGAGGAAGAGCAAGCCAGACACAGGTGAAGACAGCCAGAGACTGAGAAGGAGCCAAAAGATTAGAACAGACTGACAGAGATAGTGTGAGGCCAAGCAGAGCAATTCAGGAGAAGCCCAGGAAAGTCAGATTGAATCAGTTATGCTGGAGAGGAGTTTGAGCCAGAATAGCTTAGTCGGACCAGCCATAGATCAGAAAGAACAAGAAAGGGGCGAGCTTATTCAGAAGTAAGTCTCAAAAGCTGAAATCTTTCTAGGCCTAGATTAGATTGTACAGAGGCTAGAAGCTTCCAGGACTAGGCCTAGGTTAGCAGACTGAGGCAGTGAGCCTCAGAGATGACAGTTATTGCAAGCAAACGTTACTTTTACATCCTCATTAGTACTCGAGATGACAGTATAGGCTAATAAACCTAAGAGAAATAAGCAGCTACAAATACATCAAAAATAGCATAATGTCAAACGCTACCTTCCCGAAATGACTTCCGGCGCAGCATAATTAGGTGAGCCACAGCTTGTTCTTAAAAATTCACCATCTGACATCATGTTTGAAAGACCTGAAAGAACAAAAAATAGCCACTCAAGATTTCCCAAGGACAAAAAGCAGGTAAGTGTCCATTAAACAACCCAGCTAAGCCACCTTTTTGTTTTTTTTCTGAAAACCAAAGACCAAAACAAACAAACAAACAAAACACCTTTAACATGATCATATTAAACTTCCCAAATATTCTGACCTTATACAAAAATGTACAATGTAATGTGTATATACTAAACTAGTGGCAGATTTAAATAGTCGGACATCCCTGAAATGTCTACATTTTAATACAGATATTGCTAAGCAAAATAGACTCAGATGGCCAGAATGACTTTTACCAGCGTCCATCTCTGGAATTCTTAGATTGGAGGCATGTGCCACTACATCTGAAAACCAACTTTATAGCATTTAAATATTAAACTTTTTTAAAAGTTAAGCTTCCTCATATAACTCATCTTTCTATATTTCAATTTCTTTCCAATAATTCCATCTCACTTTCCATTTTCCCCATACTTGACCAAAAAGAACATATCAGAAATTAAGTTGCTACCTTCTTGACAAATACTAGTCACTTCTTTTCGAATGATCTCTCTAATGTTAACAGGTTGAAATATTTACGGTCACAAAACTGAATTTCAGGGCTGGCGGGTAGGCTCAGCAGGTAAAGGTGCTTACCAGCAAGCCTGACAACCTGAATTCAACCCTAAGACCCAAGTGGTGAAAAAACAGAAACATCCCCCAAAAGCTGTCCTCTGACGTGTGTGTGTGTGTGTGTGTGTGTGTGTGTGTGTGTGTGTGTGTGCGCGTGCGTGCGTGCGTGCGCGCATGTGCACACAATAATTAAATCTCTTTATGATCAACTTTGAAGACAAGATTAAGTGCAGACCTTACTGTTTCCCCTTTTGACTGTTCATTTGCAGAGTGAGATTCTAGTATACCCCATAAGCACTATCAGAAGACCGTTAGTTATACTCATTAAATAGTTGAAGCCATCCTTACCAAAGTCGGCTATCTTTGCATTCATGTGTGCATCAAGCAGGACGTTTTCAGGTTTCAAATCTCTGTGGACCACCATATGCCTGTGACAATAATCCACACCAGAAAGGATCTGCTGGAACAGACGTCGACTTTCCTTTTCGTCCAACTAGGAAAAGTAGAAATGCATTTTAAGCTGTGCCTCTCAATGGAAACATTCTTACTTATAATTCTCCAGCCTATAAACTGTCAAAGCATAAAACTTTCCAGGTGAAGTTCACCTATGAGGTACTCTTGAAATGGGCAAGTAAGGCATGCAACCCTACACTGAAATGCCAAGGGCTTATGGGGACCAAAACAGCAACTCGACTTTCTGATTCTATGTGCATAAACTACACTTAAAAAACACATCTTCTCTCGGAAAAAAAACACATCTTCTTCTGCAGCTCATGGACTCTTTCTAGTACTTTCAACTTCTACCTGAAACTGGGAATGTTTTCCAATCAGTAATGTTTAATCCTTCCCTATGTCAATAAATATTTATTGAGCACATTCAATATGCTATATAGGTTAGAGATTCAAAATACAAAATGAATGAAAGGAAGGCCCTACTCTAGTAGACAAAAATAAGGACCTCCCCCCCCCAAAAAAAAACCCGTCAGCATAACAGTGGGGAGAAAAAGGTCACAGAGTAATATAGGAAGTTCTCCAGTGGGCAGATCCAAACCCACGACCCAACAGATGCTGCTCCCAGTCAAACTCAATGGATCCCAGAACAAACCCAAGTCATGCGGGTAAACAGAGATCTGCAGGAAGGAGGGGAAGGCAGGAGTAGAAGAAAAAAGGGGGCAGGGAGGGAGAGGAAACAGAGGATGCAGAATACATGGATGAAACTGTCAAAGAGCAAATCTAATCAATGAAAAAAGAAAGAAAAGAGAAAATAGAAAGCGATGCTTATATGGGGGACAATTACCGGCTATGAAGAAGTAACAGGCAAATATTGTACCTGAGTCACAGCGCAGCGATAGCCTGTGCTCAGAAATTTAAGCTATTTTTAAAGGTGTGTGTGTGTGTGTGTGTGTGTGTGTGTGTGTGTGTGTGTGTACACACATCTGCATGCAGGTGCCTACAGAGGCAAGACTCCAGTCCTCTGGACCCAGAGTTAGAGACAATTGTGAGCCACCTGACATGGGTGCCAGGAACCAAACCCCAGCCCTCTGGAAGAACATCGGACTCTAACTGCTGAGCCATCTCTTCAGGCCCAAGATGTTCTCATTTAAGCAAAAGAAAATCCTTAGCACATTTACGTTCTGCATGTTTCCTTGGGGGGAAAAAAAGCTTACACTAGAATTAAAATTTTTATGTATAATCTTTTAAAAATAATCTTCAAATCTCTGTATTTTCTGGTGTTTGCTCAACAAGGGATAAGCAGCGCTGCCTTACCCATGCTCCAGGACAGAGTATTGAATAAGTAAGCTACTGATTCCCTAGGCAAGAACTCTCACATGAGATCCTCCGGTAGGTCATGAGTGAACACTGTAAATCCAGAATTCTACACCTTCAACGCATGGATAATGTAGGGACAGAGAGAAACCAGTCATTGCTTTGAATACAAACTTAACACTACTACTGAAGTGTAGCATACCCTTACACTGAAGGGTAAGATACCCTTTCTGAAGAAAAATACATTAATACTTTTGCAATCTCATGCCTTTGTTCCAGTAGATGTTTATTTAAAAAAACATTATGCAAAGAGGAAGAGAAAATTTAACAAATGTTAGGAAGTAACATAGAGAGGCTGCAAAGGTGAAAAGAATTTTATTTATAAAAAAATAGTACAAAGAATGGCAGAGACTAAAGGAAGATGAGCCAGGTCAAAGCATACTCCCAGCTGATAAACATCAAACACCGAGTCTTTTGTGTCACTCCCTGAAACAGCAGTAGGGTTCTGTCAGCAACACACAGGAACCACAAAACAAAAGGATGGAGAGACAGCAGCCATCAAGAGGAGTGTGTGGACAGCAGATGAAAACTCAGCAGAAAGAGAAAAGCAAAACCAAATCCTAGAGGAGAAAATAAACACATCTGCACAATGAACCCTGGGAAAGCTAAGAAATGGGCGCACAGCGAGTGCAGCGACTTTCCAAGGCAGAGTGAGGGGTGGACCAGAAACAAGAAAGCAGACCTCTGCAGAAAGCTTTAGATTCCCCACCAGTGGGGAGAAAGACCTCTGGCTACTGAGGCAAGGCAAGGCCAGGTCACTCTCATGGGCTCTGTGGCAGGAATAAGGCACCGTCAGGAAGATGTAGCCTATGTGCATACTAACAGAAGAGACCTAACCCCACCTCCCAACTCAGTTCCAACAGCTAAACCAATACCTTCAAGAAAATAGGAAAAAGCAGACACCAAATCAAATGAAGAAGAAAAATACTTGTTGTACTTGTTAGCAAAGAATTTACTCTACCAAAATTAATGTCTCCAACCTATGGGAAAACTATAAATGGTACACATAAGTGGCTTGGCATTTTGAAACTTTGCTCTGAAATTTAAGTGGACAGCTAAGAATCACCAGATATCTGAGTAAGAGTCATGGGGGAAAAAAGATAGGGACAAATAAAATGAGCAGAAAGCACGGAAATCGGAGTGGGGCAGGGGCCAAAAGACATTTAAAACCAAAATGTCATTCTCAAGCAGGTAAGGCCATGTCTGTAAAGCCAAACAGGCGCTATCCAAAGGAAACTTCAGAAAACAAGGCAGAGATCTGAAATATAAACATGTGACAGCTGGAAGTTCAGCATTCCAAAGGTAACACTAAAAGACATCCCCACAGTGTACAGCAAAATGACTAGAAATGACAAACGGGAGGAAAAAAAAAGATAAAAAAAGCAGGCCTTGATTAATTCAGGAAGAATTCCTTCAGTGAATAGGAATGGGGCCTTGAAGGATGAGAAAGGGAAACCTTTAGACAGAAATTAACCAGGTTGAGAAATAAAGGTTAACGTGCTTAGTGGGTTTGATTCTGATTAAAGAGATACACTACATAACATGAAAGAATGAATAATGCAAATAACTTTCGACTGAAGGAGGGAAGCTCTTTTCTCTGCCAGGTGTGGGTCTTTCAGAAGGGCTTTGTGCCAATCAGGCAGGTTGAGAGTAAGTATGGGCAGGGGACAGTGCTCAGTATTTGTATATAACTTAAATGTTTCCAAGGTTCCTTCAAACACTAAACTCTGTAAGTCTAATTCCTAGCTCCTTCAGAATCCCTATTCCCTACTATTCCAGTACATCAGCACTCAGAAACCAAACCATGAATGCAGCTTAAATGTGGCCAGGGCTGAACAACAAGGCCGACATCGTATAAGCACTTAATAATGTAGCTTGTGAGGAACACTTAGGAAATCATAGTGGGAAAGTTTCGGAAGATTAAGAGTGTGCACAGGCCAGGCACACCTTTAATCCCAGCACTTGGGAGGCAAAGACAGGGAGATCTCTATGCATTGGAGGCCAGCCTGATCTATATGGCAGCCACAGTGGCATAGTATGACCCTGTCTCAAAAAAAAAAAAAGCTTGTATTACCAAAAACGTAAATCTGAGGATTATGAATTTTAGGGACTTAACTGAACTCTGTATAGCACTAATAAATAACGTGACCTTGAACAAATACTTAACAAGTAGGCTTGATATCCATGTCAATTAAATGGGCTCAGGGCTCATCTTTGAGGTCCTCTCCCTCTAAATAGCCTGTGGCTCTACACAAATTCATGCCAAGGGAACTGTTTGCTAAACAGACCTCTGAAGATTGCTTGCTGACACTGTAATGCAATAAGGAGCACAGCGGAGTTACCAAAGTATGTACAGGATTAAATGAGAACTGCTTACCCTTCCATTTTTACAGATATAATCAAATAGCTCTCCTCCTGAGACATATTCCATCACCATGAAAATATCAGATGGTGTACTGATGACCTGGTACCTGGTGAGAGAAAACATTATCTACTAATATTAAAACAGGTGTATTCATTCATTCAGTAAAGATTTACTAAGCACCTATAAGATACCAGGTACTGTGCTAGCTGCTACAAGTCTGTGGGGAGCAAAGCCAACCTCCTGTCTTTGTTATGTTCTTGATTCAGGTGCCAGGAGACAGACAGTAAGTAAGTAAGTGGCAGAACATGCGATATAGCAAAGAAAGCAGCCTCTTCTATACAGAGTTCTCCAGGAAGGCCACAGAGTACACAGAGCAGAGCCTGAAGGAAGGAAGGAGCAGACTACCTTTGCCAGGAGGAAGGTGAAGTGGGCAGAGGGAAGGAACAGCCAGGGCCAGGGCCCAGCTGGGAGCCTGCATGGCACACTCATGGTAAAATAAGAGCAAAATGAGCCAGGAAAGAAACAGGATGTGAAGCTACTCATTGGAGGTCAAAGATGCAGAACTCCACAAGCCAGGAAGAAACCTTCGACTTTTATTTAAAGAAATATGGAAAGCTATGGGATGTTTCTATTCTAGCAGTCTCGTCGTCGTCTGCATAGTCAAAGAATAAGCAGTGGCAATATGAAGAGCAGAATGAATGCTCAGAAGAAGCCCGTGAGCGGTGAGGCAGTTCAGGCCAGTGTGATGGTGATGAAGAACTGAGAAAAGGATCAGAGATACATCCTGGAAGAAGAGATGGGGTGATGGTGGGAAGAGGGATAAACAGGATTGTTAATGATTCTCCTACGTTCCCCCAGGGTTAAGTGACAATTAACTGCGAGACAACATGAGAACAGTGTGGGAAGCAGGGCCGAGGAGATGATGGGGAGATGAGACCTGGCCAGGTTCTTTGAAAGACCTCATGGACATCCCAATGGGGAAGGAGCAGGCACAGGGCCTGGAATTCAGAGAATGGGTCTCAAAACAAGGACTGGATAGTTGGGGGCCACCAGTAGATATGATATTTCGAAACACTTCAATAAATGAGAGATAAAAGCAAAACCATGTTTGAGGCAGCCAGTTCAGCAGAGAAGTCCCAGCAGCTTTAAATTATAGCCTACATGGTAACACAGAGGGGAAGAAACAAGTTACCTGTAGACCTCACTAGGGCTTCCTCAAAACAACCGTTAGGATTACTGTCCTGAAATACTGGATTTCTCAAAGTCTGGTTTCAGGATGGTCAAGTACAAGCAGGGTAGAGAAAAAACATTTCTAGTGTTCAGTCTCTCCTGAGCCTAATTCCCAACATGTTTAAAAAAAAAAAAAAAAAAACCTGAAATTTGTAACTCAAGAATTTTTTGCCTCTCACCCTTTCAGGTGGTAGTGGAGACCAAACAGGGCCTGGCACCTGCTACAGAACTTTTACTAGAAACCCAACAGTTGGTACTATCCATTAAAAACAGTAGCACAGAGTACTGTCAGAAGGGCCTCTTTCCAGACAACAGGAAGAGCAGGAATCAGGGAGAGAAGAGCCATGTTAAAACATGAAGGCAGGCTCTGTAATTGGCAGCGAGCCGGGGTCAGATACAGGAGCAGGAAGAAACCTCCAGTCTCGAAAATGGGAAGAAGGCCAGGCCTCTCTCTCTGGTTTGCCAGGTCAGGCAGGTTAACTGCGGGGCTGAGCGGATGGATGACAGGACCAGGTTCAGGAGCTGGGCTTACAGTTTGATTATATGAGGGTGCCTGAAAAGCTTCAGGTTCTGAATCTCTCTGCGGATTTTTCCGACCACGTCAAGGCTTCGAATCTTCTGCCGGTTGAGGATCTTCACAGCGACTTTATGTCCAGTCAGCTCGTGCTTGCCCACTGCAGAAGCAATCATTTTAATGTGTTAGTACCAGTGCTGACTGATAATACACTTTGGTGTATTATAATAGCTAAACACTCGGAAAATACTGGAACACATTTGCCGCCCACCTTCCAATGATACCCTTGAAAGTTTAGCCTTGAGTCAGGAGGAGACACACACAAGGAACTGCTTACTAAGAGTGGATTGTGGGAAAAGGGAATTTGGAACAATTACAAGAAAGAGAGAAAAATTCCTCCTGTATGCCTTCAGGTACTCACACCCCTTTAACTTACTATTCATCTTTAAACAATTTCACAGATAAAGTCAAACTATCTCTGGTTTGAAAACTTTCTCTAGATGTTCACACACAGAGAAACTGGTTACTGCCATAAAAATCATATGGCAAGGATCCAGACATGGAAGCTTATCCCTGCAATAGTCAGAAGCAGAGGCAGGGGGACTGAGAACTAAGGGAAGGCCAGAGCTATGAGGTAACACTGAGTCTCAAAACAAGAAAATCAAACAAAAGCCATAACGTAGAATAGTGGCATCTTCCTTTCAGAAACCTGCCCTGCAGGGCCGGAGACATGATGGTTCACCAAGGAAGAGCTGTACAAGCAGAAGGCCCTGAATTCAAATTCCCACAACCTACCACTTTATAAAAGAAAAAAAAACCTAGCATGATACAGGCCTATAACCCCAACACTGGGAGAAAGAGGACAGGTAGACAGAGAGAGAGGAACTACTGGTACTTACTGGCTAACTACCTAGATCTAGTTTCAATAAGAGATCTTGTCTCAAGAAAACAAAGCAGAGAACGAGAGAGCAGGCCAAGTCCTATAACCTCACATGTACACATATAACCTCACATGTACACATATAGCACACACATGCTCAAAACTACATAAATGAACTCCCCTGTGACACTAACATGATTCCCCGTCATTAACAGCCCCCGTGTTTGCCTGTTGTTGTTGTTTTGTTCTGTTTTCAGTTTTGGCTCAATGGCATGTAGTTTCCATTTTCAAATAGGAAATTTAAAAATACGTGATTTTAGGCTAAAGAGACGGATGGTTCAGTGGTGCCAGCTGCGCTTCTAGAGGGTCCAGGTTGGATTCCCAGCACTCACATGGCGGCCTGCAACCATCTACAACCCCAGTTCCAGGGGATACGAGCACTTCTTCTAGCCTTCTTGAGCACTAAGTACATACATGGTGCACAGATATATGTAGACAAAACACCCATGTGCATAAAAATAAATAAATCATGTTTAGCATAAAAATAAATAAATCATGTTTAAAGACATTCCATCTTGCCCGTGCCCACCCAGACAGTCGATAGGCAACAGAAGAATTCAGATACTGCTGGTGAGGCAAAGTCGCCACAAGTTTAGCATCTGTGTGCCCTTTCTCAGGAACCTATGGAAAAACATAGATCCTACCAAAATCAGAACGGAGACAAGAGCATCAACAAAAAGACATCACACCCACTGAAGAAGAGCTCTAAAAACCGAGAATGACGGCTCAGGCTTGTTGTCCTGGTCTTGAGAACATTGCTGCTAGCTAGATCCAGGCTACTGTGGGATATGGTCACTGCCTGGAAAAGCAAACAAAACCGGCTGTGGCAGTGCCTGCCTGAATTGCCAGCATGTAAGAAGGGACAGGGAGTCTAAGGTCAGTTTGGCTACAAAGATAGCTCAACACTAGCCTTGGTGATGTAAACTCTGTCCCCAAAAGAGCCCACACCCCCAAAAAGCAGGAATCCAATGCAGGGGGGAAATTAAGAAACCTCCCAAATGGTGACAGATGTGCTGGTCTGGACAGCAGCAAGTCCGGGCAAGGCAACGTGTGGAAGAGCCAAGGTCGTTATTTTGAGGGAAGAGAGCGAATCCTACACATGGGGCCCAGGTAGTGGAGAGAGAGATAACTCCCTAAGGCCATCCTCTCACAAGCAAACTGTGGCACACATGCCCCAACACACATAAAAATACATACACACACACCTTAATAAATGTTTGCCAAAAACACTTGAGGTTTATCCAAAACTGTAGACATAATTTCTTTCATCAAGTAAGAAATTGAGGTGGGATGTTCTGAACATTCTCTTTGACTCATTTAGGATTATACACTCAGCCAATCTAGCCTAGTCCATGAGTTCCAGGCCAGTGAGAAACCCTATCTCAAAAAAAACTAAGTGGACATCTTTAATCCCAGCAACTCAGAGAGAGAGGCAGGCCAGCCTGGTCTACATAGTAAGTTCTAGACTGGCCCAAGTTACAGACACATTGCTGGGCTACCTTCCGCCTTCTACTATTACTTTAGAGCCCCGGGCTATGTTTGTATCTGTCAGTCGGAATTCACACACAAGAGCGTGCTACAACTGTCTTCTGAGAGGCTCCACCCAGGAGCAGATGGAAACAGATGCAGACACTCCCAGCCAAGCATTAGACAGAGCTAGGGAAGTCTTGTAGAAGAGTTCGGGGAAGGACTGAGGAACTCGGAGGACTTAAGGACTCCACAAAGACCAACAGAGTCAACTAACCTGGACCCCTGGGGGATCCCAGAGACTGAACCACCAACCAAAGAGCAGGCGACAGCTGGACATAGAGACCCTGCACATATATAGCAGATGTGCAGCTTGGGCTTCAAGCAGGTCTCCCCAAAACTGGGGCAGGGGCTTACCCTGAATCCATTGCCTGACTGTGGATTCTGTCCCCTAACTAGGCTGCCTTGTCTGGCCTCAGTGGGAGAGGATGTAACTAGTCCTGCAGACACTTGAGGTGCCAGGGTGGGTTGGTTCCCCAGGACAGACTTCCCCCTTCTCAGAGATGAAGGGGCGGGGAGCTGAGAGGAGAGGCCATGTGAGGGGGGGGCTGGGTGAAGAGCGGAGCTGTGATAGAAATGTAAAGTGGATAAATAAATTACTTAGTGTGGGGAACAAGAAGCAACCTGAGTGCTGGCAGACACCTGTAATTCTAGCACTAGAGGCTAAGGCAAAAAGACTGCCAAGAATTTGAAGCTACTCTGGGCTACACAGCAAGACCCTGTCTCAACATAACAAAGCAGGGTTGGAGGCGTAGCTCAGTTGGTAAAGGGCTTGCATAGCACAGACAACAGGCACTGGGTTTGAACCCATGTACTGTGTAACTGAGTGTGATGCTGTAACCCTGCAGTGCCAGCCCAGGAGGATCACAAGTTCTGGGTCATCCTCCGATACACAGCCAGTTCAAGGTAAGCCTGGGATACATAAGACTGACATTTTAAAGAAAAGCCAGATATGATGCCTATGATTTCAACACTTAGAAGTCTGAGACAGGAGGATTGCCATGAGTTTAAGGCCAACAGAAGCTAACACGTAAGACCCTTCCTCAAAAAAAAAAAAAAAAAAAGAAGAAGAAGATTCTAGCTTGACTCAGCCTGATGACTTGAGTTCAATTCCTGGGACCAACAAAGTAGAAGGAAAAAAAACAACTCCTCAAAGTTATCCTCTGTCCTCCACTAACACAACATGGTGCAAATACCCATATACACACAAACACATGCACACATCCATACACACACATACACACGTGCACACACATATACACATGCACACATCCATACACTGTACACACACACACACCCATATACATACATACACATGCACAAGTCCATACACACACACACACACACATATACACACACACACACAGGTGCACCCCCATATACACAAATACACATGCACATCTCCATACACACACACAATGTGCACACCCATACACACACATACACACATTCACTATTTTTTTAAGAATACAGGGATACAAAGGGCACAGTGAAAACTCCACAACAGTTCAAGTCAGTTAAAAGTCAGTATGACTCAGCAATAGTGTGGCACATTTTATGGTCAGATACTAAAATCTGAGAGAATTCAACAAGAATAAAGGTTGCCGGGGGCTGGAGAGATAGCTCAGTGGTTAAGGGCACTGACTGCTCTTCCAGAGGTCCTGAGTTCAGGTCCCAGCAACCACATGGTGGCTCACAACCATCTCTAAGGGATCAGATGACCTTTTCTGGCGTGTCTGAAGCTACAGTGTATTCATATAAATAAAATAAATATTTAAAAAAAAAATAAAATAAAGGTTGCCAAGGGATAGGAATCAAGTATATCATTTCAGTAAGGGGTATTTCAGTATTTCACCTGCAACTACAAGTCCATCTGTTAAAAAGGCAAAATGAATGACACCAATATCTAGCCAAGCATATCACAGCTTGTTCATCAAATACAAATAATTAGGAGTGGTTAGATAGAAGTTCTCACTTTCTTTTTTTCTTT
>JANHMN010000014.1:42413994-42433023 GCA_030674055.1 Rhabdomys pumilio | reverse complement strand
ACCGGGAATTGAACTCAGGACCTCTGGAAGAGCATTCAGTGCTCTTAACCGCTGATCCATCTCTCCATCCTGAGGACTCACTTTTTTTTTTTTTTTTGGTTTTTCGAGACAGGGTTTCTCTGTGTAGCCCTGGCTGTCCTGGAACTCACTCGGTAGACCAGGCTGGCCTCAAACTCAGAAATCCGCCTTGCCTCTGCCTCCCAAATGCTGGGATTAAAGGCATGCATCACCACCGCCCGGCCAGGACTCACTTTCAAAACAACTCCGGAGCCTTCAGTGGGTAAACTGCTTGCCTCCAAGCACAAAGACCTTTATTCAATCCCTATTCTCATATACGTGGACAGAGAGAAAAGACTTCTGCAGTATGTACAAAGGTGTCCTCTAAGTTCTGTATGTGCTCTATGGTACACACACACATACATAAACGAAAACAGGGGGTGGGTCTACTAACTTAAGATCACATTAAGTTCAACTGTCTTCAAACAAAACCTGAGAAAGTTAACTGGGGGATGGCAGGAGCTACATCAGCCATCAAAACCATTCAAACCTCCCTGCAGGCAGAACTCAACAGAAAGGAAGCAACAGAGAGTGGTATGATTGGGTTTCCTGCCTGCCTAACGGAAAATTAGCATAGTAATTCCTTTTGTTGTTTGTGAGGGGGAGGTGGCTGGATTAACCAAGGAACACTTTAGGGAACCAAAAAAAAAAAAAAAAAAAAAGGCTTGAGAGTTAAAGGTAACATTTCAAAAGAAAAAAACACATCTCCAAATTGAATTATGAAGTAAACTGAAAACATACATAAATGTGTCTTAGTTTATTACAGCTTATTATGTAAAAACAAAAGACTGCAGATCTCCTAATGACTAACTTCAGAAAACAGTTTAATGCACTGTATTGTTCTAATAGAGGAGACTCTTGTAGGAGACTCTGGGAAAGGTTCCTTCCTGTCAACATGGAGAACAAAGTTGCACAGGCGTCTGCAGTTGCGGGCTACAGAAAAAAGTAAGAAAAAAGAAAAAAGAAAAAAGACAGCTGCTGTATTCTGCAGCAGCTGTCTTTCAAACTGTATTGTTTTATACTCTTTTCCAGTTAGAAACAAACAAACAAACAAACAAATTAAGAAAAAAGAGAGAGAAAGAATGGAAGAAAGAAAGAGAGAAAGAGAAAGGAAGAAAAAAGAAGAAAAGCCAGCCGGCTCAAGGAAGAGGAGGGCAACAATACTAGGCATTGGCAGATGCAGCCTTTCACAGGAACAGACTACAAGGGTGGCCATGTGACATATGGATCAGTGTTTGTAAAGGACCATCCACCCTGCCAGCACAGAGGAAGTGAGTGACCTGACAATTGTAGCTATTAGTACTAAGGAGTAAATTTCCATCATTCCCAAACCCATCCCTATTTAATCAGCCCTGAACTACCCATTTGGATTCCGGAATAGGCATTTTGGATCTTAGCTCTTCCAACAGTGTTGTTCATTTGTATTCAATAGCCTGCCCTTAACAAGAGCCTTGGACACCACCCTCTCTCGGCAGCGTATGTAAATCCCACCCTCCCAACCCACCACTCCAAGCACCAAGCCTGAGACTTCTGGATTCCAAAGTTCAGCCCGTTTCCTCAACAGTTAATTTTCAACAGGTCACTCACACACACATCACCAGTCCTTTACAACGAGGTCGCTTTCTAGCCAAAATTTTCAAGAACATTTCTATGACCACAGATGGGAATGGTTCATTTCTGTGTTTCTCAGCACAGATGGGAAGATACAGGCTCATGTGTCTATAGTTTAAATCGTGTAAGCTCTTCTTTTTGTTTGTTTGATTGATTGATTGACTGTTTGTTTTTTGAGACTGAATTTCTCTGCCCTGGTTGTCCTCGAACTCATTCTGTAGACCAGGCTGGCCTCGAACTCAGAAATCCGCCTCCCTCTGCCTCACAAATGCTGGGATTAAAAGTGTGTGCCACCACTGCCCGGCACATAAGCTCTTCTTAAATAACTACCGTTCGCAATAATACGAATCTAGCTGATTTGTATTGTGTAATACAATGACACCACACACCTCATAAGTCAACAGCACATCTACTTTGTACACAAACATATCCTAACTTTCACCAACCTTGGAAGACTGGCATTATGAACACCATTCTACAGGGCACTGAGGCACACGAAGACACAACTTATCCACAAATACACGGCTGGTGAGTGGTGCAGCCAACAGCTCTAATTCAGACTGGGTTAAAAACTCGATGCTCTTTGCAGGAGAGAAAACGTGACAGCACTCTTTAAACACTTTTAAATTCTTTATTTTTTGCATTATTACTGAATGCATGGTATCCATGTGTGAGTGTGCCCCCCACCCCCCACCCCACCCCCACCCCGGCCACTGCACACAGGCAGAGGGCAGAGGCTAAACTTCAGGAGTTAGGACTCTCCCTCCTTCCAGGCTCCAGGGATAGAACTCAGGATCAGTGAGCCTGCATTGCACTGCCAGGGTTGGTACCCACAGAGCCTCCTTGTCAGACCATAGTAATATATTTTTTTAGAAAAACTCCGGCAGCTGGAGAAATAACTCAGGAGCTAGGAGCTCATAATGTTTCTGCAAAGGATCTGAGTTCAGTTCCCAGCACCCACAACAGGTTTTTCCCAGGACCTACAATGGGCTGTTTCACAATTACCAGTAACTCTAGCTCCAGGGAGATCCAAGACTTCAGGCCTCTGCAGGCACCAGCACTCACAAGTACAAACTCACACACAAGACCAGCACACATGTACCTGAATTAAAGATAAAAAATAGCCAGGCATGTAATGCCCACCTTCAGTGCCACTACTCAGAAGGCAGGGGCAGGTGGATCTCTGAGTTCAAGGCCTCCTGTTATCTTACTTACAAACAGTTCTTTAAAAATAGAATTAGTAGGGGCTGGGGAGATGGCTCAGCAGTTAAGAGTACTGACTGCTCTTCCAGAGGTCTCGAGTTCAATTCCCAGCAACCACAGGGTGGTTCACAACCATCTGTAATGAGATCCGATGGCCTCTTCTGGTGTGTCTGAAGACAGAGACAGTGTACTGACAGACATAAAATAAATAATTTTAAAAAATGGAATTAGTAAAGGCTCTCAAAATGGTATGATGCTAGCCTCAGAGTAAGCACAGTTATCTAAGGACTTGCTCTCTTATGAGGAGCACATAAACAGGAGACTAGCCATACGGCGGCAGCAGCAGAGAGTAGAGTTATGCTACCACAAGCCAGGCGAAACCAGGAATAGTCAGAGACTAAGAGGGAAGGGACACATTCGCCATTGACCTTCAAAAGGAGCACAGCCCTGGGGACCCCCGTTTTCACTCCTCTGACCTCCAGATTGTAAGAGAATAATTTTCTCTAGTTTTAAGCCACCACACTCTAGCGCTATTGCAGCCCTAGCGAGGTTTTATGCCTATTGATTTAAAAAGTGGCCAGCACTCTAAAGGAGGAGGCAGAGAATTGGGAGGTCGAGGCCAAGCCAAGCTATCAGACCCGAGGGGGATGGATAGAGAGATGGCTCAGCAGCTCAGAACACAAGCTACTCCTCCATAGGACCACCGACAACAGGAGGCATACAACCATGTTACTCCAGCTTCAGCAGGCTCAAACAGCTTTGATCTCCATACACGCCTTTAGTCAAACATAACTTAAAAAATAAATAAGAAGTTTTTAAAATAGCGTTAATAACACGAGTCATTTTAAAAAGGCTTTCTACGCTAGATTTTATATATCCAAGGTTTCAAAAATATAGCATTTATTCATGAGGACAGGGACACAAATGTTCATCTAAAGTAAACACATACAACATGCCTCCATTCGATGATTCTTCACTGGGAGCTGTTTCGCTCAGAGGCCTTCCAATGACTACTGGATGCTCCTGTGGTGTTTTGCTTTTGAAGTTAAGTTGTATCCTTCCCGGCCTGCCAGGAGTCAGCTTCCACATCCCATTTTCTGGTGCTCTAAGTACTTCCTATTAGCTGGAAAAGTCATACAGCTAAAAGTACTGGAACTGAGTTTCTCAGGTCACATTGTTCAAGCATAAAGTACATTGTGCTTTGTGTACAATATATGGACACAATGTGTGGAGGACTGCAGTCTCCACGGAGATTTCCCAAACCTGGGTAGAGATGTACATTCTCCCTTCTATAGATGTATTATGTTTATTAACAAGGCTCTGAAAAATCCTACAGTTTATAAAAAAACAAACCCCCCCCCAAAAAAAACAAAAAACAAAAAAAAATCCTTAAATATGTTATTTCTTTGTGATGGTTTGAATGTTTGGTTTCTGGTGGACGATTTGGGAAGGATTAGTAGATACGGCTTTGTTAGTGAAGGTGAGTCATAGGGTGGGCTTTAAGCTTTCAAAAGCCCATACCAGGTCCAGTGTGTCGGTCTGTCTGTCTGTCTCTGCCCCCTGGCCCACCCTCTTACCTCCTGCTTAAGAATCAGATGTTAGCTTTCAGCTACTGCTCCAGTGCCCTGACTGCCTGGCCTGCCTGCCTGCCTGCCTGCCTGCCGCCATGCTCCCCACCATGATGGTCATGGACTCACCCTCTGAAACTCAATCAAGTATTTTCTTTCACTAGCTGCCTTGGTCTTGGTGCCTCTGCAAAGCGACTGGACAGTATCTAAGTCGCTCTGGTCTGGGCGTGAGCATCACGCCCCTGGGAAGAAGAATCTCAGCATTTTCCGTCCAGTTTGTTCTCATTTTACTCTTTCATGGTTCATCATGAAAACAAAACTATGCTAATAGGATGACACAGATTATTCTGCCGTTTACTAGACCTCAACTCTCACACTGGTTAGCCAAATGTGGAGTAGGTACTTCTACACTTGTTTCGACTGGCTTTGATCCCCCAGAGCAGGCTGGTTAGTTCCATTAACCAAGGGTGTGAGCTCTGATTTAAGGTGAGAGACTCTGAAAAAAAAAAGTGCACTAACACAAACACATAAATAAATAAATAAATAAATAAATAAATAAATAAATAAATAAATAAATGTAATCCAAACTTCTCTTTCCAAAGTGTTCAAACAATGTCTCAACCCTGATGCCCATAAAATATTTTCTCTTTTATAACATAGGCCTTATCTCAGCTGGGCATGGTGGTGCATGCCTTTGATCTCAGCGCTCAAAGGCAGATAGATGTATGTACTGCAGAGAATTCCTGGACAGCCCTACCCCACAGAGAAACCCTGTCTCAACAAACAAACAAACAAACAAACAGGTCTACATATTATCTCCTTCCATTTACCTGTCCTTCCTACCTTCCTTCTTCCCAGTTAAGTCAGTCATTTAAAGCTATGGCATTACAATGTTGCCAATGTTAACTTACGGGAACACAAATGTTTGCTTTGAATGTGATTGGCAACATTAACATTGGCAGTGGAACACTTTTAAAACATTGTATCTCCGGCCTCATTATATGTCTTCAAAGCCTGTTTAAGGATGAAAAAAATGGGGACTCTTAGGGTCCGTAATTTGCCAGGGTACAGACAGCTATTCTGGTCAAGTTCTAATGCTCTTCTGACTGTTCAGTCTTTCAACCTATCCACTCTGTCCTACCATTCACATGCAGTGAGAAGGGGGGAAGGGAATGGCATCATGTCAGAATCAGAACTGTTTTTCTCAAAACTGGGCTAAAGATTGTCTATTGAGTAAACTTAGGTGGAGTCAAAGTCATTGCTACTCCTCAGAATTGCTGCTCCCATCAATCAGCGAATGTAATAAAAGGACTTTGCCAAGAGTATATATTCCCTGAGGGGCCGGCCCTGCCTGCCCTTAGTCAAAGCTTACAAGTTGTATTTTTCAGACTGTTACTATGTTTTCAACAGTGCTAAAACGTTGCTTTTAAACAAATTGCAACAGCAGCATTAGCCGCATCTAAAAGGTCCATCTCCCGAGAGCAGCAGGTTAATCAACTAAAGATGAGCTAACTACAAACTCATTGTTCTCTCTACCTTGGACTCTGTTTAACTACAAAACATTGTTAACAAATGATCTAATCATATACAAAATGCTGAGGTGTAACAAGATCCTATATTTTAAAGAAAGGATTTGAACAGGCTAGAGATGCCACAGAGATAGAAATATCCCCTGAAAGCATTCTAGCTGCCTAACCACTTCCCTTTCCTTTCTAAAATTAGAAGAAAATTCCACTAATAAAAGTGTAAGGAAATAGTTTAATCCTATTGAGAGGGGAGCTTAAAGGATTTCTTTTAGGAACATCAAAACATACAAGGGTGGGTCGGTGGTAAGGCAGCAGACTCCAAGCCCGATAACCTGAGTTCACACCCCAGGACCCACATGGTGGAAGCAAAGAAACACCTCCAGCAAGTTCTCTAAGGTCTACACAAGTCTCTCTCTCTCTCTCTCTCTCTCTCTCTCACACACACACACACACACACACACACACACACACACACACTAAATACCAAGGTAAAGTTTTTTTTTAATCATACAAAATACTCAAATACCAGCAACTGTTTTACAGACATATGTGAAGTCTTAGATGACTTCTCCCAGAGCCTTTCTTCATCTCTCCCCAGAGGTGACCACTAACTCTGAATTCAGTGTTCCTCTCCCACACGCTAACATATTTTATTACCTATAAATCCATAAAAACACAGTAATATCTCACCCTTTTCATAAAATTTAGGCACTTAAAAATGACTACGGTGGGTTGGAGAGATGGCTCAGTGGTTAGGAGCACAAGATACTCTTTCAGGAGTCCTGAGTTCAATTCCCAGCAACCGCATGGTGCATCACAACCATCGGGATCTGATGCACTCTTCTGGTGTGCACTCATACATAAATAATAATAATTTTTTATTATATTTATAAAGTTTTAAAAAAATGACTATGGTAAATGCACAAAAGAACGAAGCAGACACAACAACAGTACAGCATCCTTGGCTACCTAGTCTGTGGAGCAAAGATCACAGCAGTTCCATGCATATCTACACAGAAACATGCTGTACACGGAAACATGCTATACACGGAAACATGCTGTACACGGCAGAGCAAGAATGTACACATTTGCCTCTGCCTGTTATACATAAATGGTTGGTAGCTATACATGACTTTTTGCTCTTAAAGTACTTATGGAAAACTCTCCTCTAAATTACATAACATTCTTTACTTCTCCCCCCAAATGTTTACAAGATATTTCACTGTATGAAGAAACTAATGTAACCATTCACCTATTAGGAAAGTTAGTTCCAGGGAGATGGCTTAGTGTATAACAGCTCTTACAGATTCTGATCCCTGGGACCATGTGGTGGAAAGAAGAACTCTAGAAAGAAGTGATTCACTCTTAAGTTTTCCTGACCTTTCATGCACCATGGTGTGAGTGTGTGTGTGTGTGTGCGCGCGTGTGTGTGTGTGTGTGCGTGTGCGTGTGTGTGTGCGTGTGCGTGTGCGTGTGCGCGTGCGCGTGTGTGTGTGTGTGTGTGTGTGTGAGAGAGAGAGAGAGAGAGAGAGAGAGAGAGAGAGAGAGAGAAAGTTACTTCTAAACTTTTTGTTGTAATTGTTCTGTTTTATGAGGCAAGATCTCACACAGCCCAGGCTCGTCTTCAACTTGTTATGTAGCAGAGGCTATGCTTCAACTCCTAATCTTCCTGCCTGCCTCTATCTCCCGAGTGCTGGGTTTACAGATGTGTGCTACCACTCCCAGCTAATTCTAAGCTTCTATGTTACATATGTGGTATAGAATAATACAATGCTTCAAGCACATGCATATTTACAGAATAAACTCCTACAAATTCAATCGGTAGGCTAACTTTAGTATATATGCCCACTATAGATAGTATTAATTTATACTGGTATTAGGCAAGTGTCTTATAATCCATATAAATATCAGACTGTACATATTCTTCTACAGCATGAACTTGTATTTCTATTTATAGAAACAGGGTCTCATGTAGCCCTAGCCAGACCCAAACTCACTATCTCATCAAGAATGGCCTTACAAGCCAGGACTACACAGAGAAACCCTGTCTCGAAAAACCAAAAAAAAAAAAAAAAGAATGGCCTTACATTCTCTCCAATGTTAACATTACAGGCATGCTGAGTTTAGAATTTTGAGACAGTCTCACTATGCAGCTCAGGCTTGCCTGGAACTCCTGATACAGTCCAGGTTGGCCTCAAACTTTCAACCTTCCTGTCTTGGCCTCCCGAGTGCTGAGATTACAAGTACATATTACCATGCCCTGCCCTACAACCCCTTTGATGCCTAACTTTATTTTCTAAAAAGTCACTCATGCCACATATATTACATATGTATATATACTATTATATGTAGAGGGTTTTATATTTATTTATTTTGTGCGGGAGGGTGTAGGTGTATGTGAGTGTGTGTGCTCTGTCTTCAAACAACAGAAAAGGAAATAAGATCCCATTACAGATGATTGTGAGCCACCATGTAGTTGCTAGGAATTGAACTCAGGGCCTCTGGAAGAGCAGTCAGTGCTCTTAACTGTTGAGTCATCTTTCCAGTCAATATGTAGATTTTTTTTTTTTAACTTAAGGAAATATTTCTGATTCCTTCAAAGAGAAGAGTATCTATTTAACTGAAATAGTGGCTTAATGTAGAAATGCTCACCCACAGGTTATCTGCAGAAGGGACGCATTTGCTTCATGAAGACACAACCCATAAAATTTGTCAAGAACAGCCATTTGACTGTACTATTATAGTAACACGACTGTTCGTCCATGCTTTTATAACTGCTTTATGGGAAGTAGAAGACAACAAGGAGTAGAGATTAACACCTTAACAAATGTGGGCGGGGGGAAGAATACTTTGAAAATAATAATTCAAGCATAACCCCAAGCCCTAGTTTTCTGCTTTAACTTTCCCCTCCAAATGCTATCATTAAGTAACCCAATTCTTTTCATTTATTTCAAACAAGACAACCACTATCAATTTAGCCCCACAATTAAATTTCTAGGACTGGGGATGTGGCTTAGGACAGCCAAGGCTACATAGAGAAACCCTGTCTCAAAAACCAATAAGATGGATGGATAAATAGATAGATAGATGATAGATCGGTATGTACATACATACATAGATATATAAATACATAAAACTTATGGCTGATGCTATTATCTCTAAAAATTCCTAGAGATGAGGGCTAGAGAAATGGCTCAGTGGTTAAAAGAGTACTGGCTGCTCTTCCAGAGGACCCAGGTTCAATTCCCAGCATCCAAATGGCAGGTCACAACTGCCTGTGTCTCTAGTTCCAGAGGATCTGACACCTTCACACAGACACACACGCAGGCAAATACCAATGCACATAAAATAAAAATAATTAAAAAAAAGGAGTTCTTGTCAAACTAAGACTGGGGTTAATTTCCAATATGACCAGACACAGCGGTTATTTTTACCCACTCTGCACATTCCTGCCTCCCACTTTCTCTCCCACCTAACAATATTCATTCTTTATAGTGTCCCTCCAGCAAGAGCAAGGACATACATAACTAACTACACACTGTAGCCAGGTACTAAAAAGGAAAATGCCTCTCCCCGCCTCCCCCAACACACATCCAAACCTGGGTCACATTCCTGCTATGGTCATTGTGATGGTTTGTATGTATGGTCAGGCCAGGGAGTGGCATTATTAGAAGCCAGTATTCTGCCAGCACCTTTCAGATGAAGATGTTGAACTCTCCTCCTGCACCATGGCTGCCCGGAAACTACCATGTTCCTACCTTGATGATGGACTGAACCTCTGACCCTGTAAGCCAGCCCCAATTAAATGTTGTCTTGGTCATGGTGTCTGTTCACAGCAGTAAAACCCTAAGACAGTCATGCTATTCCCTTTCTGATGCATAAACCAAATGACATACAGCAGTCCAGCTATTCCTTAGTAAGGAGAGGATCACAGCAAATCCTGGTTTCTATTACTAATAGTTAAAAAAAGCATCCCAACTGTTTTAACAGTTTTAAAATGAACTGGCTGGATGTTTAGACCCACAGCAACTAACAAGTTCAAGGACAAGTTTAATTATAACCATGAAGCCTATGATCCTCTGACTCACGCTGGCCCTCGGTATTGGAGGAGGTTTATGACTGACGGGATAGTATTTCAAGAGAAGGTTGTGTGGGTGGGTGGAGAAGTGAAGGTGAAGGAAAAGCAGAGTCACTGGGAGGGAGATCGAGGAGAGGAGTCACTGCTACTTCCCAGGTCAAATCCCAAAACTGAAAACAATCCCTTCTTCCTTTCCTTTCCGCTTGATCCACTCTGGTCTGTGTCAAAGGAATGGCGGACCGGTAGCCACATTCCAGCAAGACCTTCAGAAGAAGCCTTCTTACTTCAAGCCTGCCTTATCACTTCAGTCAGAGCCTTAATAAGCATTTCTTAGCAACACATGTCAACTAAAAAGCACACTATATAATGGCAAACAAGGAACATGCTTAGCTAAAGGTAAACAAAGCACTGGAAGGGCTGCCTGTTACATCAACTACTTAGGAGGCTGAGGCAATGAAGAATGACAAGTTCAAAGCCAGCCTGGACAGCATTGTAACACTCTCTCAAAATAAATAAATGCATGCATGCATACATGCATATGTAAAAAGAAACAAAGCAAAACCCTGAAAGTGTTCACAAACATCTCACTGGCTTACTGTGATCAGTGCTACTACCCTAGACGGCAGCAGCTCTTCCCTTCCACTGTGTGACTTGCTGATTTTCCTAGGAAGGTTTATGCATTTGTCCCCTGAGGGTTACATAGCAACTTTCAGTTCTAGGACTGGGAAAGGGCAAGAGAAGGAAGGGCTCTTCTCCTCCTCCTGGGAGAACAGAGTTCAGTTAGCTTACTGTGCAATCTGACAAACTTCTCATTCCAATCGAATACCTACTAAGAGCAGGTCATTCTCTATTATTTCTCCAAAACCAATGCATGAATTATTTCTAATCAGCTCCAAACTTCCCTCCTCTAAATACTTAATAGCAGGCTTAAATATTTTAAAGGGGAAAAAAAGTCCACCTTACAAAGGATGTAATCAGAATTTTCCTCATCACAGATGGTGGACTATAGAGCAAGTTTGTTGAAGACAGAATGCTTGTGCTTTTGCTAAGGCAGGGTATTCTACCAAAACAAACAAAAAGTCCAAAAGATGGGCACTGAATTACTAAAATATAAATATATTGTGAGAATAAACGGAAATTGTACCTATAAGCTAATAAATACCATATGGAGCTAACAGATGCCCTACCTACCAGGTATGGCTCTCAGAAACCGCAAAACTTCCGAAAACGGAAACACTTAAAGCAGCGTCTGCATCCAACCCTAAACCACGCATAGGAAACACAGCGCCGGTTCACCGGCATATCCATCAAAAGTCCTGATGGAGATCAATAGTCCTTTACAAGGGCATTATTATTTCTGAAAGCTGGCTCCACAGCTACCTCGCTTTTGGAAGAACACATTTCGATTCAGGAAACTGAAGAAGCACTTAGGTCGCCAACCTCCTAAAAGCGAGGCAGGGACAACTCCAAGGACCGCCAGGGCGCGATGGGCTGGCTCTGCGCCAAGGGCGCACAGAGGATCAGAAGACGAGAAGAGACCCCCTCGTCCGCGCCGGGTGCCCCCGCGCGCGCAGTGCCCAACTCCCTCGCCTGGCAAAGTTGCACCCAGAGCCATCCCCGCCCCTCCGGCGCCGCGCCGTCGCCATGGCGACCGCCCCCACCCCACCGCAGTGGACCCCACAGCTCTGCAGCCCGCGGCGGCCTCGGGCTCGGCTCCCAGCGCCGCCCGGACCGGGGATACGGAGCTCAGACACCCGGAAGGCGGGCGCGGGGAAGGATGCGGAGTGCGAAAAGGCGCGGTCGCCCGCCATTCGCGGGGTCCGCGCCGGCCTGGGCGTCCTCACCCTTCACTTTCCCGAAGGTGCCGACGCCCAGCGTGTCCCCCAGGATGTAGTGACCGATCTTCACCCGCCCGTCGTGCTTCTGCTTCTCGGCCGTCGCCATCTTTCTCCAGGAACTGAGTCTGCGCATGGCGCCGCGGGAGGGGGCGGAGGGGGCGGGCAGGGCCGCGCCGGGGGCGGGCGGGCGCCGAGGGGGTGGGGACGCGGGTGCGCCGCGGTGGGGCGCAGTCGCCGGCCGCCGCCCGCGCAGGCCCCGCAGTCCCCGCAGCCGGCCGCCGAGCGCACTCGCTCCCCCTGGCGGGCTGGGCGGCGGGGCGGCGGGAGCGGCGCCGGTACTCGCCTCGGCGCCCCGCATCCCTCTGCGCGCGCCCGCCCACCTGCGCGCGGGAGGGCTTCCCCTGCAGCGGAGCCGACCGCAGTCTCTCCTAGTTGCCACCCGAGGGGCTACGAGTGAGGGTTCAGCCACCCCTGTAATTCCCAGGAGGACGATGCATACACATTGCCCGGAGATAACGCGGCATGCTTTGAAACAAGACAGGGGACACCGCCCTACCACTGACTTGTAATCTTGATTTTCCTCTCATCTCCGTGTCATATGGAAGCCAAGGATATTTTCACTTGCACTTTTAATACTTCCCACTGCTTTAAACAAAAACTCTGAGCCAGGAAATTACTATAGGACACGCACAGATCAAGCAGCCTGGAGGGTCTTCCTAGGATATTTGCTACCCTCAAATTTCCCCTGTGGAATGTGTGTGAGTTATGTGTATTCCGGAAAGGGGGGGTCCCAAATTTATGGTGTTTAGAAATTAATATTTTTACATTTTCAATCCACTAAAAAAAAAAATGTGTTGTTTGTATAAATGGAGCCATAGCGTGTCACCAAAAAAGTATGTTTATTTGTAATAGGATTTTGAAGTGAATCTGTTACTCGGTTCTAACAATAGACAAAAATCAAGTGAATTATAAAAATATATATACGCCATCCTTCGATTTTGCAGTTTGAATTTCTATCAATGTCAATGGAGAAAAAGGTCAGTCTTCATGATGGAGTATTTTTTAATAGACTAGAAATGTCATTTTTCTTCGAGATGAAAATTACCAACTCTCATAGTTTTCCCATCTTCTGGCTTAGGACATCAAAGCAATGTAACATTAAACACTGTTCCAAAGAAAGCTCTTCAGGGGAAAGAAATCCACTTTAACCTTAGAGCAGTGGTTCTCAATCTTCTTAATGCTATGACCCTTAATACAGTTCCTCATGTTGTGATGACTCCTCTCCCACCATAAAATTATTTTCAACTCTCGTTCATAACTTTTTTGCTACTTTTATGAATCACAATGTAAATATCTGTGTTTTCTGATGATCTAAGGGGGGTTGATCCTGTAGCGGGTCTCGAACCACGGGTTGAGAAACAGCTGCTTCTTATAAGCAGAGAACAGTCACTGGGAGCAGTCTTAGTTAATCAACTCCCTATTTTACAAGGATTACTATAAGGCAGAAATAGCTCTAGATTCTCTTAAGGAGGGGGAAACCCTTTAAATTCTCCCACCCCATGAACTTCACATTTGCATTGTGGATAAGATTTAGCCCAGGAAGGTTCTATTGTTTATTTTAATCTACAAGAAATAAGTGGTCACAGGCTGTAGCTCGTTTGGTAGAGTGCTGGCCTGGTATGGGTTAAGCCCTGGGTTTGATCCTCCAGTAACATATGAAAGTGAGTATGATAACCACACCTGCAATCCCAGCACTGTGGAGATTATCACCAGGGAGATCAGATGTCCAGGGTCATCCTCTGCAACCTAGGGTCACTAAAGCTGACCTGAACTACATGAGATTCTCAAAACTAACAGGAACTAAGGCAGGATAGATGACTCAATAGTTACAGGCACACACTGTCAAGCCTGAAGACTTGAACTTAAACCCCAGACCCCACATGACTGAAGGTGAAAATGAACTCCCAGAAGTTAACCTCTGATCTCCATGCATACCTACAATACACATATGCACACATTGAGTGAATGCTTTAAAAAGGGAAAAGAAAAGAATCACAGAGTAGTCCAGTTACATCAACAGGATGTTGCCAAGGAGCAAAAGAGAAGCTGAGTTTTGTAAAACCACTTGCCAGTTTTTCCTGAAACTGTGAAGACTTGAGACTCTACTACAGCAACAAGCACAGAGAACATTTGTTTAATGCCAGCACTCCTGGACAGAGGCAGGTATATCTCTGTGAATTCTGAAACTACATGGAGAGCTCAGGCTGGCAGGACTGACTGAGACTGTCTCAAAGGAAAAGCAATCTTCAAAATCTAAAGAATACAGAGAAGTGGGGAGTTTGGGTTTTAGTTTTAGGTTTGGTTTGGTTGTTTGGAAAATGTTATTATCAGATACAATTATACTTAACACATAAAGTACAAAGTCTCAAAAATCCTAGGACCAAAATAAAACACTCTGAGAAAGTATAAGAACAAGTGTTTACCACACATCTTTTACTTTCCCTCAAAAACGTATCCTAAGTCAATTTAACACCTTGATTTGCCTTTCCATAGTCTCAGTTAGAAATGAACCTAATAAATCACACATTTTAAAATTTGTAACTCAGTAACATTTTGTTGTTAAACCTGTTTAAGTAAAAGATACTTAATTCAAAATAAATTAAGAGAAGCTGCAATGGTGGCCCACACCTTTGATCCCAGCACTTGGCAGGCAGAGACAGGAGGATTTCTGAGTTCGAGGCCAGCCTGGGCTACATAGTGAGTTCCAGGAAAGCCAGGGCTATACAGAGAAACCCTGTCTCAAAAAACCAAAGGTTAACAAATTAATTAATTAATTAATTAATTAATTAATGTATTCTGGTGTTATTTTCACTTTTGGACTATTGCTTTTGTTGCTGAAACAGTCTTATGTTTTATTTTTATTTTCAGTTATTGGTTTGGTTTTTTTTTGTTTTTCTTTTTTTTGGTTTTTGGAGACAGGGTTTCTCTGTGTAGCCTTGGCTGTCCTGGAACTCACTCTGTAGACCAGGCTGACTTCGAACTCAGAAATCCACCTGCCTCTGCTTCCCAAGTGCTGAGATTAAAGGCGTGCGCCACTACTGCCCGGCTTAGTTTGAGTTTTTAAGATTTATTTTTATACGCATTTTTGTTTTATGTGCATTGGTGTTTTGCCTGCATGGATGTCTGTGAGAGGATGCCAGCTCCTCTAGAACTGGAGTTACAGACAGTTGTGAGCTGCCATGAAGGTGTTGGGGATTGAGCATAGGCTCTCTGGAAGAGTATCCGGTACTCTTAACCTCTGAGCCAACTCTCCAGCTCCTACTTTTTTAAAAAATGTCTTCAATAAAGCCTCCATTTTCCAACTGTGCAGAAAGGCTGAAATGGTAAGTCAAACCGTTGGGCAGGAACTTCGAGATTACCTTATCTGTTGACCACAGTGCAGGCTTCAGCAGCTTTACATGCCCGGGGGTTGAAGGTTTTGTTTGGAGGAACTTTGTTGTTAGGGTTTTATGTGTGTGTATATGTGTGTGTGTGTGTGTGTGTGTGTGTGTGTGTGTGTGTGTGTGTGTGTGGTGATTGTTGTTGTTGTTGTTTTATTTTGTTTGGTTTGGTTTTTCTTATTTTGAGTTAAAACTTGCATCCAACTAAGTGTCTGAAATAGTAAAGAATAAGCCTTCTGTGACTCCTTGCTTCTTCTCTTTCCTTTCTGGTTTAAGAAACGTTACTAACACCTTTATCTACCTTCTTTTCATTCGTTCTCTCACTGATCCATCTCCAAACCTTCGCTTTCTTTAAACATTTTTGAATTTCAGCCACTGTGAAAACTGACATTTTTCAATGCTATGAACTGTTATGGTCTCTCCAATTGAAGAAGGTGGACAGTATGATAGTCTATTGAGAGTTTTTTGTTTGTTTGTTTTTGTTTTTTATCTCCCTGCCTTCAATCCTGATGGAGTGTGCTACACAGCTCAACAGTCTTCCAACTTGGAGGCAAAGATAAGTTAGCCTGTGGCTAACACCCAGCTCCTGACCTATCAGTTTTAACTCCAGCCCATTTCAGCAAAGCATATTGGAGTATAAGCAAGCAGGAATTGTATAGAAGTGGCTTGAATCCACTCTAGTTTAAGAGAAAGTGCTATAAGACAGTTATATACAACTGTCTGTAACTCCAGTTCTAGAGGAGCTGGCATCCTCTCAAAGTGCTATAAATTGTAAGCCTGCTTTAATACTATGGCATTTATTAAATCAAATGAGATGGGTCCTGATGAAAACACACAGAGATGACCCACCACTGGGTGGGTCATAGTGGAGGAGCACAGAAATTGACAACGTACTGTACTTTCTCTCTCTTACTCTCTAACCCATTGGTGCTTCTAAGATATCCTCTCCCTTCCTGTTTTTTTTCTTAAGCACTCTATAGTTAATACATTTATAGTTAATAACAATAAATACTAGGATTCTATAGTATGCTTTTTCTATTACCTCAGTGTCTGTCTGTAATTGTGGTAGCTGAGGCAGGATAGTAAGTTAGGGGAAAGGACCATGGAGATGGCCTTAGGGACACAAGCCTGATAACCCAAGTTTGATAAACAGCAGACTGTGTCTGGGAGATGGTTCCCTGTTAAAAGCACTACTGTCTGTTGGAGTAGGGAGCCAGCTAACCCCAGCATCCATCCCTCCCTGCTAATTGTGGACACAGTGTAACCAGCTACCTGGTGTTCCTGCTACTTTGCCTTCAAGGCATAATGGGCTGTACCTTCAATATGGGAGCCAGAATGAATTCTTCCTTAAGCTGCTGTATTTTGTCTCAACAGTGAGAAAAGTCACTAAGGCTGCTTCTTCCTTTGTTGTCAGATAAGCCCCAGGATGTTTCACTATTATTTAGATATTACTGACTAAATGTGTATATGCCCAAACTTTATCTGTTGAAATTCTAACTTTACTGTGATTATAATTTGAGGGACAATTAGGTCGTTAGGGTAAATACCACAGTAATAGGATCCATGCCCATAAAGACCACAGAGAGCCCGCATTCCATCATGTAGGATGACTACATGGTCTAACACTCTACTTTTTAGCAGTAGGTCCTTCGTGGAACTTAGATCCAGACCTCTACCCTCCAGGACAGCGAAAGATAAATTTCTGCTGTTCATAAGCAACCTGACCTAGTGGTATTTGCTTATAAAAGATGAACTTTAAAAAAGTAAAACTTGTTTTGCTCCCTGCAGCAAACATTTTTGTCCAGATTCTCCAGCATACACCAATTAGTTAATTCAATTTTCCACAGTTTCCTTTTGAAATGGTTTCAGATCCCATAAGTTAAAAGCTCAGTCCCATTAGACCACCTCCCTTATCAGTTGCCAACCATACGCTTTAGGTTGTGACGTGTATTTCCTATACGTTAGGATCATGACCAACAACCCTTTCTCTACTTGTTAGCTTTCTACAGCAGTTCACAGAACCTAAGAAAACAGTTTACTTACCAGTTAATTAAAAATGATATCACAAAAGACCCATTCAGATGCAAGAGACAGATCAGACAAAGAATTCAGGAAAAGATACCCAAGCCAGCGCCTGGAACACTGCCACCAGGAAAACCATAAATGTTCAGCAGTCCAAACCATATGCTTTTAAATTGTTTGTGGAGTATTTATTTCGTAGGCAGGAGCAATGGATTCAACCGGCATCTCTTTGTGTTCCACAGAGGCTGAGAGTAGAGTAAATAGTGTCAATTTTCTGATTATAGGGTTGGCTCCTTTGGTAAGCATGCTCCATCTTTAGGTTATTCTAAAATCCCTTTGTTAGGACCAAAAATGTCCCGGTCATATGCATGGGAGATTGCAGCAGCCCAATGCTGGCTGTGCCCCCTTAGTCTTCTCTCCATTGTGATGCTTTCTCGGGCATTTCCTTGTCTTGGCATCCCTGTCAGTGTTGTGCTACTCTAATATGTTTTAAAATAGCCCACTAAAATTTATTTGGTGCCTTTCTCATAGCTAAACTCCTAGAGGTCTTGGAAGAACAAGTTTTGCTTCATCACACGTTAAAGTCACATCCAACCAGCAAAATTTATCCTGTAGACCTTGACCTTGGTTACCTGGCTTTGTCACATTTCCTTCTTATAAAATTACTCTGTTTCCTCGTTCCAATGTCTGGAAGAAAATCATTAATTACAGTCCATACTTAAGAACTGGACAGGTAGGGCTGGAGAAACGGTTCAGTGAATAATCGAATAAGCAAACATACTGATCTCCCAGAGGATCTGAGTTCCGTTCCCAACACCCATAGCAGGGTAGCATGCTCAGTGATTAAGAGCATTTGCTACTCTTCCGGGACCCAGAACCCTCACCAGGTTGCTCAGACCTGTACCTGTACTGCAGTTTCAAGGAATCTGATGTCCTCTCTGGCCTCTGAGAGCACCTGCACACACATGGCGCACACACGTGGCGCGCACACACACACACACACACAGCACACTGGTACACATGGTACACACATGCACGCATGGAACACACACACACAGCACACACACACACACAGCACACACACACACACACACACACACACACACACACACACACACACACGGCACACACCGTGGCACACACATGCACACATGGCATACATACATGGCGCACACACACACACACACACAACACACACACATAGCACACACACACTAAAATAAAGTATTAAAAAACTGGAAATTTGTATTCTTTCTAGTGTTGCTTGTAGTATCCACTGAGCATTTGAGAGGCTGAATTAGAAAAACCACAAGCAGGATCCAGACCAGTTTGGATTGCACAGTGATATGGTATCTTTTTTTTTTTTTTTTTTAAAGTGAAGTGTCATTACATAAATTGCTTTGGAATACTTCGTCTCCTCTTCCCCATCTACTCAAGCAAGCACTTTCCTGCCCCATTTTTGAAACAGGGTCTCACTTATGTAGCTTTAGCTGTCCTAGAATCTGAATGCAGTTTGTAGCCCAGGGTAGTGGTTTAAATGGGAATGGCCTCCCAGAAGCTCATACATCTGACTACTCGTTGCCCAGGTGGTGGAACTATTTGGGAAGGATGAGGAGGTGTGGCCTTGTTGAAGTAGGTATGTCACTGGGAGTGGACTTCAAGGTTTCTTTCTTTTTTTTTTTTTTT
>JANHMN010000014.1:42373562-42413894 GCA_030674055.1 Rhabdomys pumilio | reverse complement strand
TTTTTTTTTTTTTTTTTGGTTTTTTGAGACAGGGTTTCTCTGTGTAGTCCTGGCTGTCCTGGAACTCACTCTGTAGACTAGGCTGGCCTCAAACTCAGAAATCCTCCTGTCTCTGCCTCCCAAGTGCTGGGATTAAAGGCGTGCGCCACCACCGCCCGGCTGACTTCAAGGTTTCAAAAGCCCATATAATTCCTGGTTAGTTCCTCTCCATATAGACCTTGTGGGTATGGATCACTGTAGGCCCTCAGCTACTGCTCCAGCACCATGCCTGCCTGCTGCCATGCTCCCCATCACGATGGTCATGGACTTTAACCCTCTAAAGCCATGAGCTCTCAAATTAAATGCTGTCTTGTATAAGTTGCTGTGGTCATGGAGTTTTGTCACAGCAACAGAGAAGTAACTAAGACAACCAAGCTGGCCTTGATATGGCATGGGCCTACTGCTGCTACCTTCTAGTCCCAGCATGACACTTGTGCATCACCGTGCCTGTCTGGTTATTTATTGACAGCACTGTGAATTGATGGCTTTTTAAAATCCAATATTATTTTTTGTTGCTCAAATTGTTTCAGCTTTCCTTGGAGATTTCTGTATCTTTTTCATATCCTTCACCAATGTAGTTTAATAGTTTCACACTTTTTCACTTTCTGCTGATCCAGGATGTTTCAGACTCATCTTGTGTAGTTCTTGCCATTGGCTTAGCACCATCCATTTCTTGGAGAGGCTTAGTGATTTCTTTTGTAGACTGGTATTTGGAACTGAGCATGTTCATTGCCACTAGACCCTCTCTGCTAAAAAAAACAGAGAAATAGGCATGTAATGAATATAGTAACTCATAAATCTATCCATATCTCAAAATAGTCTATGTAGGGAGCCATTGTCTTTAGACATGAAAGTAGCTTGCTGTTACCAAAACACCATAAACTAGGTGACTTACAAGAATCGAAAGTTCATTGCTCATGGTTTAGAGGATGTGAAATCCTCGATCAAAATGCCAGCATACTCACTGTGTGGCAAGAGCCCATTTCCTGATTCTTAGTTGATGACTTGTTGCTGTTGTTTCACAAGGTGGATATGGCAAGAGCTCTCTGGAACGTCCATAGGGGCAGGGAGATCATTCTTAAGGGCTTTATTCTCATGACCTGGCCAGTCCCTCCAAATGTCCACATCAATGGAGCACTGGTGATTAGACTTCAACATGTAAGTTTTAGAGAGACCCAAATATTCAGCTTATACTACATCATTGTATTAGTTACTTTTCTTTTCTTGTAATAAAATATCCCAACAAGAAGTAACTTAGCGAAGAAAAGGTTCTTTTGGCTTGGGCTTCCAGGGACATAGAGCATTCTATGGCAGAGAAGACAGCTATAGGCAAGGAAGCCATGGCAAATGGAACAGGAAGCTCCCATGTTTCATCATCTACACATAAGAAGCAAAACAGAATAGACAGTGAGGTCAGGTTAAAAAAAAACCTCAAGGTCTGCCCCAAGTCACATACTTCCACTAGCTAGGCTCCAGCTCCTAATGTCTCCCTAGCCTTCTCAAACAGTGGCACCAATGGGAATCAAGTGTTCAAACATAGGCGCTCAGGAGGGACATTTCTTGTTCAAACACCACAGTCTTTATCTGCGGGGTGTGGTCTGTTACTATATATTCAAAGGCTAAATTCTGTATCTTAAGATCTTGTTGCCTCAAGATGAGCAGATTCTCACTACACCAGCCTGTGTTGTGTAACCTTGCTTTCCAATTATCCCTGATTGGTTAATAAAAGTTGCTGACAGCCTGTAGCTGGGCAGAAAGGTTCCCAGGCTTAGGGCCTTGGGTAGAGACCATGGGGGAGAGGGAGGAGAAGGAGAAAAAGGAAGTCAGTCACCATGGTCATGACAATATGACCATGAGAACTGGCCTGATGAAGCAGGAGCCAAGCAAATGAAATGAATGGCAAGTGATATATTAGGCTTCAAGGCATGGAAGCAGAGAAAAAATAGCTTAGAGGGTTGATATCTGCCTAGCTCCAGTGTTTTAAATCTTATTGTAATTTGCCCTGTCCATCAGGGCATTAAACAGAGGTTCAAGGAGGTCACCTGAAAGAGAGTGGGCGGGGGTCGGGGGAGAACATGCAAAGACGCAAAGAATGGCGATCTGTCTATAGTCTGATCAAATCCCATTTTTACTTTTTCACACAGGGGTTATATACACAAAAAGGCAGGATGTGGGGGAAGGGAATGACTCAGGGGGGTATAGATATCTTCTAGAACAGAGGATGAGCTGGGTGAAGCTTCAGGGGACAGGTCACTATGATACTGCCTATGATTCACTTGTCCTTGTCTAAGTTGGTACTATCCATCAAGGCTACCTACCAATCTACAAGGTCTATGACGACTTAGGCTTGGCAACTTTTCACCAAAGCTGCTTGTTTACAATATCTTATAGCTATCTGTTTCCACAGAGACCCGAGACTTTGTGTTAGCAGGCTGACTTAGGCCTATGGCTGATTTTAGGCCTTCAGTGTATAAGGAAAGTTTCCCCTGACAGTAATTTTAACAGTTTCTGTGTCTTTTATTTGGGAAATATCTGGTTAAAAAGTAACTGCCAGGGCCGGAGAGATGGGTCAGAAGTTAAGAGCACTAACTGCTCTTCCAGAGGTCCTGAGTTCAATTCCCAGCAACCACATGGTGACTCACAACCATTTGTAATGTGATCTGATGCCCTCTTCTGGTGTGCCTGAAGACAGTGACAATGTATATACACATACATAAAATAAATAAATCTTTTTTTTTTTTTTTGGTTTTACTGCCCAGCCCATAAATAAATCTTTAAAAATAAAAAACTGCCGGGCGGTCGTGGCTCACGCCTTTATTCCCAGCACTTGGGAGGCAGAGGCAGGCAGATTTCTGAGTTTGAGGCCAGCCTGGTCTACAGAGTGAGTTCCAGGACAGCCAGGGCTACACAGAGAAACCCTGTCTTGAAAAACCAAAAATAAATAAATAAAATAAATAAATAAAAAATTAAAAACACCAATGGTTTTTAAAAACTAATTGCTGCCATATTAATTTGCAGCATTAGTTATTAACCTCAAAATATTTAAATCATTTTGGCAGCATTTCCATTTGGCACCTAACCACTACACCTATCCAGGGCAATCTAATTGACTTATTACAATGATGAACTTTAATAAAAATTGCATTGAATAGCTCTTCCAAGAAAAAATATTCTGAGGACCTGAAAAATTACACACTTTGCTTCCTGCTGGTGTGATTAATGTCTTGATCAACTGGGAAGGAAGGAATCTATTTAGATTCTGCTTCAAGGTACACAATCCATCACTGAGAGAAGTCAGGGCAGAGAGTCAAACAGGAACTGAAGTAGAAACTGTGAAGGAATTATTTCTATTGTCTCACTTTCTAGCTTATTCTGCGGATTATGCTTACCTAGCTTTTTCTTTTTCTTTTTTCTTTCTTTTTTTTTTTTTTTTTGGCATAGCCCAGGACAACCTACTCAGAGTTGACACTGCCCCCCAGTGACTGGTCCTCTTGTAACAATTACTAATCAAGAGAATTCCTCCACATACATAAACACAGGCCAACTTGATATGGGCAGTTCTTCAGTTAAGGTTTCTTCTTCCTGTATGACCCAAGGTTCTACCAAGTTAATAATGAGAATTAACTAAAAGAATTCACCGCTTATCAAGTTGATATGCAAGCACATCACTTTAAGACAGAACCTTTCCTTTCTTGTCTGTACCCAAGATCTGATGTTAGTATAATAATACGAAACACGGTCCAATTTTAAAAGTCCCACAGTCTTTATACTTTTCAACAGTTTAAAGTTTAATGTTAAAGTCCAAACCTCTTATCTGTGGACTCCTGTAAAAATCAAAAGTTAAATATTCTGTCTTCCCCTCCCCCCCAAAAAAGAACCAGGGCATAATAACAGCCATACCTAATTAAAACTCAAATCCAGAAGTGTAAATGCAAATCTTGTCTGTCAGTGTCTACCATCTTAAACTCCTTCATGACCTCCGGGTTCCAATGAGCTTGGACAGCCCCATTTCTCCAGCTTTGTCATCGCAGCAAACTCAGCTTGTCTTGTACACTAAAGTGGTTGTATTTCACACACGCTGCTTTCCTTGACTGGTGCCTCACAAGCTTGGCAGAGTTCTGGGGTCTCCCATACAACTGAGGCTAAACTTTAATCACTGGCCACTCCTGGCCTCACCTCAGCAACTCAATCCCTGCAACCAGTACCTCATGAGTGATTCTTGTACATTTCTATTCCATGTTTGGCTGCCAGTTTGACCCATAGCTTTGACTCACTTGGATAAGTCTCTGTATGCGGACCCTGAGGAAATACCTCACAGATTTACCTCAATGCTACTGCTCTCTTACTAACAAGAGGTGATTTTTCAGCCAGCTGGCCAGCATCCATTATCCAAGTAGAGTACTTCAGTCTGGTGCTGGTCTTTTATTAATCACAGCGGATTCTTTAGCACCCTTTGAGCAAATAGTCCGTGTAGACATGTTATTGAGCACTGTGTAAAGGTTATCCTTGTATTATTCAAAGGCTGATTTCTGTGCCCTCCCTCATATCTGGTTACAATTGCTTCCCAATTGTTCTCTGATTGGTCAATAAAGTTGATTAGCCAATGATTGGGCGGTGGAGAGAGAATAGGGCTGGACTTCCTCCCAGCCAGGGGGAGGGAGGGAGAAGAGTAAATAGGGGAAAGAGTCCAGGAGACACCTGGAGTCCAGAGAGCTAGATCAGTCCTAAAACCCAAGTATCACTGGGATTTTGCCTAGGAAGTAGCCAGATTAGTTTAGAGGATTAAAATGGGATAGTATTGCTCAGCCGTGTACTTAAAGCTGGTTAAATAAGTATAATAGCCCGGTCTCAATTATCTGGGAGCCGCTAGTGAGTCTAGAAAGAGTTTTTATTTTCCTCTAAAACTTCACAAGCCTCGTGTGCATTGTCTGTATTACCCCCAACATTCTTATTTTCCAAGCTCCCACACAAACAGCCCATTACTCTCTGAGCACTCAATGGCTTTTCCAGCTCAAGAGTCCAAATGTTCTTACACCACCACCCCACAGATACGGTCGGTTCCGTCAATCAACACTCCACTTTTTTTTTTTTTTTTTTTTTTTTTTTTTAGGTTTTTCCAAGACAGGGTTTCTCTGTGTAGTCCTGGCTGTCCTGAAACTCACTCTGTAGACCAGGCTGGCCTCGAACTCAGAAACCCGCCTGCCTCTGCCTCCCAAGTGCCAGGATTAAAGGTGTGCACCACCACTGCCCGTCGTCAACACTCCACTCTTGGTACCAACTTTTGTCTTAGTTACTTTCCTGTTGTTCTAATAATATACCTTGACAAAATCAACTTAAAAAAGAAAGGGTTTGATTTGGATTATACCATCCTGATGGGGAAGGCATGGCAACAGGCAGGAAAAAAATGGTGGCAAGAGCAGTAGGCTGGCTGATCACATTTCATCTACATAGGGAGCTCACACACACACAGAGAGACAGAGAGAGAGAGAGAGACAGAGAGACAGAGACAGAGACAGAGGAATGAGAGTATACATCTTTAAATCTTGCCGCCAGTGATGGACTTTCTCCAGCAATGCTCCACTTCCTGAAGGTTCCATATTCTTCCAATAGAGTGCCACCAACTGTGGGTGCCAGGTATTAAAATGTATGAAAGGCATTTTAAACTAATATAAATAGTGTCATAGTTAGGGTTTCTTTTGCTTCAACAAAAGCACCGTGATCAAAAAGCCAGTTGGGAAAAGGGTTATTTGGTTTATCCTTCCAGATCACAGTCCAACAGTGGAGGAAGTCAGGACAGAAACTCAAGTAGAGCTGAAACCTGGAGGCAGGGGCTGATGCACAGGCCATGGAGGATGCTGCCTACTGACTTGCTCCCCACAGTTTGCTCAGCCAGCTCTCTTAGAGAACCCAACACTACCAGTCCAGGGGTGGCCCCACCCACAATGGGCTGAGCTCTCCCCATTGATAACTAATTGACAAAATGTCTTACAGCTGGATTTCATGGAGGCGTTTCTTCACCCGAGGCTCCTTCCTCTCTAGCTTGTGTCAAGTTAACACACACAAAAGCAGCTGGTACACATAGTTTTGATTTCATCAGTGACTCACACAGTTTGTACAGCAAAACAAAACAAAACAAAACAAAAACCCAAAATACATAAAGATTTGCTTGCTTTATTTTTCCACCAGGAACATTCTTTTTATTCAGTATTCACATGTGGAAACCTAACTCCCACTGACACCTCTGTGGGTGATTAGGTGACAAAGCCCCAGACAGCTACCTTTTCCTTTTGTTATGTGAGGACAAGAAGATGCCCCCCCCCCTTTTTTTTTTTTTGACTGCACTTCCTAGATGTTGGCTTTTCCAACCTCTGCAATGCCAGTGATACATTTCTCCTATCTGTAAAATGCAGTGTGTGTTAGGCAGCATTCTTAGCGTTCTGTTCTATAGGAACAGAACCTATAGAATGTGCGTGCACATATTGTAAAAGGTTACAATACTAGGTTGGTTTATAGGACAGGAGCTGGGTAGTCAGATAGTGGCTATCTACATCCCAGAAAGAAAGAGAACTGGGAAGCTTCACAGCTTCTGAGGTAGTTCTCATCTGTCACTGAAGGCCTAGACATTCCTGGAGAGTTGTTGGTACTGATTCCACGTTGGGAAGTCAAAGAACCTGAAGTCTGATCTCAGCAGAAGATGCTGGCAGTGCTGATAGATGCACTTGCTTAGGAAACAGAGAAAGCAGCAGGAGCTCCCTGCTTTTCCCCCTTATGACTAGGCCTCCTTCACAAAGTTGTTATCCACTTTGTGATTTGACCCACTCAATCTTGTCTTAGAAGCACCTTCAACAACCCACAGCTCTCAGTGTGTTGTCTCCTAGGTGATTCTAAATCCCATCAAGTCAACAAGACCAACTCCCACACAGACTAGACTACTTAGTCACAGCGGTGCAAATGGAAAGAAACATTTGTAATCAGTGGATGGGATTGCTAACTTAACTTTCACATATTCTTGCATTATAAACTTTTTGTTTGTTTGTTTGTTTTATTTTGTTTGAGACAGGGTTTCTCTGTATAGCTCTGGCTGTCCTGAAAGTCACTATGTAGAGGCTGGTCTCAAACTCAGAAATCTGCTTGTTTTTGCCTCCCAAGTGCTGGGATTAAAGTCGTGCGCCACCACTGCCCGGCACATTATAAACTTTTTTATTGCTGTGGTAAAACATCAAAATGAAAGTGGTTTATAGAAGAAAGAGTTTATTTGGGGCTTATGGTTCCAGAGGGTTAGTCCGTGATAGTAGAGTGGAGGTGGCCAGCAACAGCATGCAGACACACAGCTGAAGAGCACCTGAGAGAGAGGTCACATCTTTAACCACAAACAGGAAGCAAGAGAGCTAGTTCAAAACGGCAGCAGTCTTTTTTGAAAACAAAAGGCCTGACATACTTCCTCCAGCAAGGCTGCATCATTTAATCCTTCTCTGCATGTCCTGTACGGCTTGGTCCTAGAACCTGACTGGGGTGACAAAGGGATGAGAAAAGAACTGACATACATCCAGAAAAGCTGGGATCACAGGGGATGTACTTATTCTGACAGAGCCATGCCAACTATGTAACTACTCAGATCCTTAGTGAGTTTATTTATTTAGTTTTAAATTTTATTTTATTTTTTAAATATTATAATTATATAATATAGTATGCTTTAATTATATAATTCAAATATAAGATTATATTCCCTTCTCCCTCAAAATCCTCCCATATATTCCTCCTTGCTTTTTAAAAAAATTCATAGCCTTTAAAAAATATTGTTACATGCATATACATATATATGTGTATATACACAAATATACATATGTACATATATGCATATGTGTATACACATATATTGTGGGAAGCTGATTATGCTGACACCTGACACGTGTGAAATAACAAAACCGCGCATGCGCAGTGGCAAAGGAACCCTAGTCACCGCCCAGCTTGGGATGTGACATCCGCCATTGAACTAGTAAAACTGTGCATGTACAGTGGCAGGGGAACATGGGAATTTGAGCAAGCAGCCAATCAGAATTGTCCACCCCAAGGGGTATATAAGGCGGGCACCATGTTCAACTTGCTCTCTCTCTCTACCATGCTTGGGAATAAAACACGTGCTGCGGTAGAATCCTGTGTGTCCCCGTGAGTTCTTGCTGGCGAGAAGATTGCGTGGGCTACAATATATATACATATTTACTATACATATGCACATATATGTGTGTGGTGGTTTGAATATGCTTTGCCCATGGGAAGTGGCACTATTAGGAGGCATGGCCTTATTGGAGAAGGTGTAATCTTGTTATAGGAAGTGTGTCACTGTGGGGGTGGACTTTGAGGTTCCTCAGCTGAAACTCCACCCAGTGGGGAAGAGAGGTTCAGTCTGCTCCTAGATTCCTTTAGATGAAGATGTAGAACTCTCAGTATCTCCAGTACCATGCCTTCCTGGACCATGCCATGATGATACTGGGCTGAACCTCAGGACTTGTAAGCCAGCCCCAATTAAATGTTGTCCTTTATAAGAGCTGCCTTGGTGTCATGGTGTCTTCTCATAGCAATGGAAACCCAGAGACACAATCTCCCTGCCCCTCTTCTGCAATGATCTCTGAGCCTTAGGTGCAAGAGTTGTAGTGTGAGGACAACACTTACTGGGTATAAGGAACAATATTTAGGATGTTTTTAGAGATTTTTCAGTAAGTTTATTATATATAGTACCAGTGAAGGAGTTAGCTAATATTTATAAGACTTCCCTCTAGGGAAGCAATCTCAGGTTTGCAGACACTTGGGAGGAAGAAAACTTAGCAGTTACTATGATCATCAGTGTGCTCTGCCGTGTCTGGCTTATTCTCTGCTTGCTTGCTCGTTTTCTTGACAAGTTTACTGAAGTAAGATTGATGTGCAGTAAGTTCGTCTTAGTTGTAGGATTCGATGAGTTTAAAAAATCCTACATGGCTGTCTAACCAGAACTACTCTGAATCAAGTACTTTCATCACTCAGAGAAATTCTCTTTTTTAAAAATTTCTATTGTTACACATTTGCCTCTTTCAGAATGTCTTTTCTCTTAGGATAACCTTGGAGCACATTGTGTAACAGTTTCCTCTGAAATTGAAACATTCTATCCTACAGGTATGCTCCTTAAACAGAAAGGTAAACGATTCAGGGTTCTCAGAGGAGAAGGAGATGGGGTGATGAGGGGAAAGTCTGTATGAGGGGGGATTAACAGGGCTGGTGATGATAGGGATTAAAGTGAATAAATAACTTAATTACTGGAAAAAGAAAACCGAAAAAAAAATAGCATTAGGAAGTCCCTGAAACTGGTCAGATCTCCTAGGCCCCTCCCTGCTAGAGTAAGCAGTAAAAACTGAGACTCCTTCAATGGAGCTACAAAGATTTCTCTTAGACAAGCCAAATTACAGAGAAGTCTCTGAGACCATCTCAGTTACCTGGGAGAAGCGGGAAGTATTTGAGTTGCTTGGAAAAAGGTTAGAGCAGAGTCACTTGGAACCAACAACTCTCCAAGCTGTTGACTGCTTATGTGCTGTGCAGTATGCTTCAAGTTCCTAGCTCTTGTGAGCTGTCTCCCAGGCCGGTATGACCTTGGTGATGCAACTGTGTGTAGGACCGTGAAAGGATGATTTGGTCTCTGGTAGAGCACTGGCTTTGAGATAGCCGGAGACCTAACAGGTGTCCATTGCCTGGTTATCGACGGCACATATCTTGCCATGGCCCCAGAGTCCAGACTCCTGACTCGAGGTCTAAAACCTCTATTTGATCTGCACCTTGCAGTCAAGTAGGGTTACAGGTAGAGGGTGTGACTACAGGCCTCAGCCCTAGAGAGATTTCCATGTTCATATTAATGAGTTACCTAAAGGCCAGAGGGCGTAGCCAATTACCTATTCCTTTTCCCAGCTCCTCACCCTTCCCCCTCCCTATTTAACTCAGATCCGCCCTGAGTTTGGGGGTTGCACACCCAGATTCAACTATCATCCGTCATGCCAGTAAAGCCGGTTTGGAATCCCGGACTTTTTGTCCGGGATTGGGTCCTGTCGTCTTGTGGCCATCTTGCGGCCTTTGTGGAAGATGTCCCTATGTCCCAGACACCGGTTCCTGCAACTGTGTTTGAGGAATTTCTGCTCCTATGTTCCTGCGAGTAGCCTGAATAAAACTCATTGGTTCACAAAGTTGAACTTTTTTGGTATCTCTCCCTACTTTGGTTCGTAGTGAGGTATCTGGGGAGAGCAGTCATCTTCCCAGGAAAAAATTTGCTATACAATATAATTGGTGCTAGGACGGGCACAGGACAGAAGCAAAGATGAGTTGGGGAGAAGTGAGTGCGTGGTCCTGGCTCTTGGTGGCAAGGCACACAACTGAGGCTGAGAGGCCTGAGTGGGAAGCATCCACACAGAGGTAATTGTGATACAATCATTTTTTCCTGTGTGCTATGCATTAATGTGCCTTTGTGCTATGGCAGCTGTTGCGTGGTTCACTATGAGTAGTGACATGCAACTGAGACATCAAAATGAGGAGCATCTGTGGGAGGACTCGTGGGATGGCAGTCTTTGTCTACATGGTACGGGCTAGCATGCCTGCTTGATAAGTGAGGCCTACCACATAAATATGGACTTACCCTGAACATAGTTAGAGGTTTACAGAAACTGTTTAGTGTTTGAGATTAGCAAAGGAGCAGCAGAGGTTGCCTGGTCGCCACAGTTGTGCAGTTAGATATGCATCTGAGGCTGAGATGCTGGCCAAGCAGGAACTTGATTGTGTAAAGGGGTAATTGCAATAAGAAAGGCAGATGTGCTTGGTATGCTCCATGTTAGCCTCTGAGTTGGAAAGTAGAAAAATGAGAGGATGGGAAGGGCAGGGTGGGAGAGCGGTAGTAAAGCAGTAGACCTCGAAGTCCAATTTTTTTTTTTTTTTTTTTTTTTTTTTTGGTTTTTTGAGACAGGGTTTCTCTGTGTAGCCCTGGCTGTCCTGGAACTCACTCTGTAGACCAGGCTGGCCTCAAACTCAGAAATCTGCCTGCCTCTGCCTCCCAAGCGCTGAGATTAAAGGCGTGTACCACCACCGCCCGGCTTTGAGTCCAATTTTTTGTAAAAAAAAGAAGTCTGTGATCCAATGTACAGATGGGGGCCTGTGGTGGTTTGTGAAGGGACTCCAGCCAGCCCAAGCATGGCAAGCATGGCAAGCATGGCAAGCATGGCAAGCATGGCAAGCATGGCAAGCATGGCAAGCATGGAAAGCATGGAAAGCATGGAAAGCATGGCTCTGCCTTGCCCTTCTTTTGCATCCCCTCTTCCTCACTAGAAATCATTAGAATACATTCCCAAAACTAGACTCCAAAGTCTATTTATTCCCTTGTTTGGGCACTTCCTCCTCCCGAGGCTGAATATCAAGGTCTGGCCATCAAAGTGTTGAAGCCCAACAATCAAAAGCCCCCTTGGAGCTACCTTATTTAACATGCCCAATCAAAATGGATCACCTCATTCTAACTTGGGAGTTTCCCTCTTTCTTTATAAACTGCCATTTGTCTATGGGCAACATCTGTTTCCTCTCTATCCAGAAGCAGTGCCTTGTTCCCCCCTGGGACAAATACCCCTTCCCCATCTCCGTTGTCTCTTCTCCCTTTTTCCTCATTCTCTATCTTCAGTCTTTGTCCCTCTGAGGTAAATAAGTCTCCTTTGGAGTATCTTGAGCCAATAATGGTTACTTCAGTTTGAATAAGAATGACCTTGATAGTCTCATATTTGTAAATGCTTAATCGTCTAAGAGTAGCACTATTTGAGAAGGTTTAGGTGTGGCCTTGTTGGAGTAGTGTGGGCTTGTTGGAGGAGGAAGTTTGTCAGTCTCTTGTGGATATTTGATCACACTGTGAAACCCAAGATTGTGTTTACTGGGAACTATTTCTAGTAGTGGTGTGGCTTAGTTCTTAGCGCATACCTTTAATTCATCTGGCTGGAATACAGAGATGCTTTTAGTACACACCTTTTCAACCTGCACTAACAACAAAGGTAAAGTTAGTGGGTAGAAGGAAGCATGCATGTTTGAAAGTGATGTCTAATTGAATGGCAGACGAAGTGATGAATCAGAGAAAGATTTGACAGAATAGGATATGCCCAACTTTCATGAGGAGAGGAAAGGGAAGCTATGTAATAGAGCAATACAGAAAGAGAGACAAAGAGAGAAAGGCAGGCAGTTTTACTAGGACAGTTGTACAGAGACAGGTTACAGAGAAGACAAGCTAGACACAGATGAAGACAGAACAAGCCAGAGAAAGAGAAGGAGCCAGAAGATTAGAACATATTGCCAAAGTTAATATGAGGCCAAGTAGAGCAATTCAGGAGAAACTGAGAGAAGCCAGAGTGATCAGTTAGCTTGGAGAGGAGTTTCAGTCCAAACAGCTGAGTTGAACCAGCCATCCTGAGTTCAGAAAGAAAAAGAAAAAGTAAGCTTATTCAGCAGTAAGTCTCAGAGGCTGAAAACATTTTAGGTCTAGGTAAGACTGTAAGGAGGCTGGAAGCTTCTAGGACTAGTCCTAGGTTAGCAGATGGAGGCAGTAAACCTCAAAGATGAAAATTGCTTCAGTTGAATAAAAGATACTTTTATAACTAAGGATGAGTTTTTTTTATATATTTATTTATTGGTTTTTCGAGACAGAGTTTCTCTGTGTAGTCTTGGCTGTCCTGGAATTCACTCAGTAGACCAGGCTGGCCTTGAACTCAGAAATCTGCCTGACTCTGCCTCCCAAGTGCTGGGATTAAAGGCGTGCGCCACCACCGGTGAGAACAAGTGACTTGTGCCTATGGTGCAGTGACCTAATTCTTAGCCAAAGGCAGACATATTTAGTCTCCTCCTCCAAGGCTCAGGAATCATTGTGGAAGAGGGCACAAATAGAATGTAAGAGCCAGAGGAAGTTGTGACAGTTTCCTCCCAGAATGAAATATTCCATCCTGCAAGAAAGCTCTTTAAGCACAAAGGTAAGCAACTCAAAAAAAAAAAAAAAAGCTCCAGGAAGTCCCTGAATTTGACTAGATTCACTAGGTTCCTGTCTGAGTAAAGTATAAAAGGTGAGAGTCCCTAACACAAGAGCCAAGCAAACTTCAGACAGAGACCATGTGAGCTGTCTGGAAGAGGTTTAGACTAGTCACTTGGAAAGGGCACCCTCCAACCTCTTAACCTTCTTGTAGGCTGTACAGTATTCTCCAAATCCTTAGCTTTTGTGAGCTGTCATGCATGCTGGAGTGGGCCTTGGTGATGCAGCTGTGTTTCAGTCATTTCTGCTTCTGTGAGTAACCAACTCCTCCTCCTGTAACCCCAATAAAACTCACAGGTTCACCACCCAATAAAACTCACAGGTTCACCAAGTTGGATTTTGCTGATAGCTGTACTTTCATCTGTTGTGGTTTTCCTATCTCAAGGGAGTCAACTTGTGTTTTGTGCCTCCCTCATAAAAGTTTTGTCATACAACAGAGCAGAGGCAAAACCAGCCTGCAACAAACTTCCACATACAGACTTTAGTATTACCATTTTTTGAGTAGCTAGTAGTTTAGGATCCGCTAGGGTCTGTGTTTAGCTGTATAAGAAGCAGTCTTTCTCAGTGTGACTACAGCCTTTTATTTTTCTACCAGCATTTGAAAGAGTATTCCAGTCTTTCCTCATTAGCATTTGCTATTATCATGATGGATGATGATACCATTCTCCACAGTACCATTTCATCGTGGTTTAATTACATTTCCCTAGTGTCATGTGGTGGTTTGAGAGGTCCCCATAGGCTCATATATTGGCATACTTGGCTCATATATTTGCATACTTGGTCCTCAGTTGGTACAACTGCTTAGACAGGATTATGAGGTGTGGTCTTATTAGAAGAAGTATGTCATTGGGGGCCAGCTTTGAGTTTTCAATGGCCTAGGCCATTCCTAGGTAGCTCTCTCTTTGCCTCCTGCTTATGGCTCAGGATGTAAACTCTCAGCTGCTCCTCCAGCACCATACCTGCCTGCCTGCTTCCATATTCCCATTTATGAGGGGCAAGAAGGGACTCATCCTCTGAATCTGTCAGCCTCCAATAACTCTTCTATAAGTTGCCATAATCATGGTGTCTCTTCAAAGCACCAGAAGAATAGAAAAGTAACTAAGCCAGGCATGGTGGCACATACCTTTAATGTTAGTACTCAGGAATCAGAAGCAGGTGATTTCTGTGAGTTTGAGGCCAGGCTGGTCTACATAGTGAGTGCTATAACAGTCAGGGTTTTAAGATCCTGTCTCAAAAAACCCACAAAACCATATATATGTGTATGTATGTATATATCTCAAAAAATGTTACATATTATAAAACATGTGACCTATTATATACATTCCATATTGTATATAACTATGTGCATATTACTAATATCATATTAATATGTAATATATAAAATGTACCCAACAAAAATATATATCATGTATATTGTCCTTTATATCTATAGAAGATATATAGATGTGTAGGGCTTTTTTGTTTTCTGGGGTTTTGTTTTTGTCAGGGTTTTACATATCTCAGGCTAGCCTCAAACTTACTAGGTAGTTAAGGCAGGCCTTAATATTCTTCCTGGTTCTCCTACTTCCTCTCCCAATTGTAATTGTATTAATGGTATATGGTACAGTATCTTGTTATGACTCGAGCTGCTCCACCTTAGGGACCAAACTGTAAAGGACCACTCTGGCCCACATTTGGGGGCCAAACTATAGCAGCCCGCTCTGTTCCTCAGGTCAGGGTCTAGCAAGAAAGAGAGTGGGGGGAAGAAGGGGAAGAGACGCGAAGAATAGAGACAAACCAGAGGATCTGTAGTCAAGTCTCACGTGTCTCACGTCTCCTTTTATTGTCTATCTCATATTGTCTCTCTCATTGAAGGGCTCCTCTTATTTTTCTCTCTTATTTGTCCCTTATTTTCTCCCTTGTTGTCTCTTATTTTCTTCCCCCCACTCTCTCTCTTGCTAGACCATGAGCCACCATGTGGTTGCTGGGAATTGAACTCAGGATCTCTGGAAGAGCAGACAGTGCTCTTAACCTCTGAGCCATCTCTCCAGCCCCAGTTATTTCTTTTAATTTATAAATTTTATTTTAACCAGTTTTGTCAACTATAATTTTTACACATGACCCATACCCACTTCTCCTTATCTATTGGTTCACTATCATACCCCAATCTCCCATCAGTGTCCATGATAGAATCTCATTCATTGAATGTACATTTATTTGAAGGACTTGATTAACATAAACTCTGGAGAGCTAAGCTGCTCTTACTGTTCTGATAAAAACCTTTTGAGTCCACAGGGCCATGGTCTGTTAGGCTGATATGTTCAGCCTCTGGCCCCTGGGCCACATGTGTCCCAGTACAGTTATGAAAGTGGCACAACACTTTTATTAATGTCATGTGAAAATGTCAAAAGACTGGCTACTCACGACGAGCGGCAGATAGTCTAGACTGACTAGTGACTTCATTAAGTTAAATGATTCCTTTCTATAGCATGAGTTCCAGGGTAGCCAAGGAGACCCTGTCTTGACAAACTAAAACAATGAAAGATGACATCTTTCAGCATTCTATTCCTGCTATCATCACGATACTCCTTTTCCAGAATGATACTGTATAATGATGGCTACTATATACAAACTGTTACAGTAAGCCAGTCCGTCAGCATGCCTTAGTCTCACAGCGACACTGTAAAAAAGGTGAGTATGAGGTACGGTAAAGTTCTCTACCACTCTACAGAATAAAAGTACAAAGATCCCTGGGCTTACATGAACTGATCCACAAGCTAGTGGCTCCTCTGTATCTTATGTGCTCACTACAGTATTCTTTGCTGTCTTTCCAGTGCCATGTGCTCGGATTCAGGCATGCGTGCTACATCTACTGCAACATTAGTCTTGTTGAGGAAAGTGTTGTCAAATGACCAAACTCAGAGCTCTAAACTTAATGCTGAGGCTCACATTCCTTGCTCAGGTAGCAAGTGGCCACATGAGCACCAAGATCTAGTCAAAAGTGAGACATGCCGCTGGTGTCAAGTGTATTATGGTTTTGTCACATAGTAGGAACAAATCTAAGATTTCTCAACTTTTATGCCAATTGTGTGTGGTGACACACATTGGCTATATTTGAATGTTTTACATTTTAAATGTGTCTACAAGAAAACCACATACTAAACTATATACTTGATTTGCATTTTTAACTCATTACATTTCATTCCTTTTTTTTTTTTTTTTTTCCTCCGAGACAGGGTTTCTCTGTGTAGCCCTGGCTGTCCTGGAACTCACTCTGTAGACCAGGCTGGCCTCGAACTCAGAAATCCACCTGCCTCTGCCTCCCAAGCGCTGGGATTAAAGGCGTGCCCCACCACCGCCCGGCTAAAACTTTTTTTTTCCCATCAGACTCCCCAAAGGAGCCCGACGGGATTTGAACCGGCACGGGAAGGACTGCGCCCGACCTCTAGAGGCGGACGCCCAAGCCGCTGCGCCAGCTCATTTCATTCTTAATATCTACCATTTCTGTATATGTGCAGATATGTACATGCCACGCCCAGAGCAGTTTGTGCGGTCTGTTGCTGCCTTCCTCCTTGTTGAGGATTCTTCCACACTATATACTCAAGCATAGCTAGGCCAGGAACTTCCTGGTAACTCCACTTCAGTCTTCAGTCTCCCTGTAGGAATGCCATGGTTACAGATGTGTGCCACTGACTCTGGCTTTTTACTGACTTGGGTTGCTAGTTATTGGCCTCTTCTACTTGCTGCACCATCTCCCTGGCCCTCACATTATATTGCTCCTAGACAATGCTTGTCCACAACACTTCAAGACAGTTTAGTCAGGCCAACTAAAGTTTTACTCATGTTAAATTTCAGAGTCCTGCTGAATTCTAATGGGAATCTGTTTCTCACATTTTCAGTCCAAGACCAAAGTCCTGGGTAGGCTATGTGAAGGCCCAGTCTCTTCTTTCAAGGCACCATACTTTGACACTGCCTCTCCATGAAGGTTGTATTCAGAAATTAAGGTTAAACCATTGTGCCATGCTGTTTAGTCTCCCAAGAGGTCTTTCTCTCAAGAGCTGTCTCTAATAGAATAGTATTAGACAGCTTCCTGCTTCCTCTCCTCCCTTGGGGATCTGCTTGTCCCTGAGCACTGCTGCTCTCACTATGCCTTCCCTACTCCCAGAAGGCAGATTATAAACTGCTTTCCACTATTAACTATACACTACAAGGCCAGTTCCTCAGGTAACTGGTCTAACGTGAGAAAAGCAGACCTTTCTCTTATACCCTGCATTGAGTGCTGGTGTTTAGTGGGCTTTTCCTCATCACTGCTGGCTCAGATCAACTTTTGATCAAGACAGGGGGAGCAAAGGGGAGAATTAAGAGGACAGCAAGATAGTAAATGTGTCACTAAGCCTTGGAACCCACTTATAACTTGTTCTGACCTTTGTGTCCACACACAGGAATGGAAAGAGAGCAAAACTTCCTTGATCACTTAGCGCGCACTAGGAGTTTGACATACTACTCCAGACTTAAAATAGTTGTTTTGAGACATGGCTTCACTCCCCAGTCACAACCCTCATTTACAAACTTTAAAACACAATTTTTTTTTTTTGAGGTTTTTTGAGACAGGGTTTCTCTGTATAGCCTTGGCTGTCCTGGCACTCACTCTGTAGACCAGGCTGGCCTCAAACTCAGAAATCCGCCTGCCTCTGCCTCCCAAGTGCTGGGATTAAAGGCGTGCCCCACCACTGCCCGCAACACAAACACTTCTGAGGATTATCCAAAATAGTAATAAAGTGTGAACATGTGAGTGCTTTGCTTGTATTATCAGGTGTGCCTGGCCCAGGGAAGTCAGAAGGTATTGGATTCCCTACAACTTAGCCATGGTTGTGAAATACCATGTGAGTGCTAGGAATTGAACTTGGGCCCCCTGCAACAAGTGCCCTTAACTTTTGAGCCATCTTTCCAGCCCCTCAGCGCAAGTATCCAAGTATCATCATGTGTTGAGGTCCCAGAAAGGTAGGTCAATCTTTTGAGTTCCAGGCCTGCTATGACTAGTGAGACCTTGTCTTGGAAAAAGCACAATTTAAAAGTCATGTACTGGAGAGATGGCTCAACGGTTTAAGAGCACTGACTGCTTTCCCAGAGGTCCTGAGTTCAATTCCACTACCTTGATTGTTCATAATCATCTGTAATGGGATCCGATGCCCTCTTCTGATGCATGAAGAGAGCAACAGGGTACTCTGTAAAATAAGTACATTTTATACCCCAGCACTTGGGACAGCAGTAGGGCCAAAAGTTTCAAGTTACCACTTGTCTGCTTAAAATTTAGTGCCAGGCATGTGCAACCTGGGACTCAAACTTCATGTACCCATATGCTAGGACACCCAATGTTGTCAAGTGTCACAATTCCAGACTTTAAGGTATACACCCACATGGACTTATAAAACCTTTTAAAGTGAAATAGCTCTGCACTCTACCCTCAATTTAACAGTCTTGTTCTTATTGCCTAGTTTTGTGGCTGCAATTTCCCCCAACCCTATTATATACTAGAACCACCACCATAAACACCCAAATTCTCCTATAGATATTAGCCTAACAAAAACGAGCTCACTTCTGTTTAAGACAGGACTTTTCTATAGGTCTAACAGTCCTGCAACTAACTCTGTAAACCAGGCTGGCTTCAAACCCAAGATTTTGGGAGGCAGTTTGCTTCTGCCTCTTAGGTGCTGGGATTAAAGGCCTGAGCTACCACTAGGCTTGAGGTCACCTTGCACACCCTAACACAAGCTTTCCTCAGCTCCACTTACCTTACAAAGTTGTACTAACCTTTTCCATCTCTAGATTCGTTCAAGTCCAGACACCCAGAGCTCAATTGCCACTTGCCTTAGTGTCTGATTTATCCCTTGTTACCTTAACAGCTTACAAATAAATAGCAGTTCTAAAAAAAAAAAAAGAGTGTAACTGTGTGGCTCTGCTTGACCTCCAACTCAGATCCATCTGCCACCAAGTGCTGAGAATAAAGGCTTATCTTGCTTGGCTTTATTCAAGTGAATGTTAAAATGGGGAAACTTCAGCTGGGCACTGGTGGTGCACGCCTTTAACCCCAGCACTTGGGAGGCAGAGGCAGGATTTCTGAGTTCAAGGCCAGCCTGGTCTACAGAGTGAGTTGCAGGACAACCAGGGCTACACAGAGAAACCCTGTCTCGAAAAACCAAAAACTAAAAAGAAAAAGAAAGAAAGAAAGAAAGAAAGAAAGAAAAAAAGAAAAAAAAAAAAAAAAAAAAAAGAAAAAGAAAAAAAAGGAAACTTCAAGATGAACAAGAGCTCAAATGTGCAGGCATCTCTGAAGTCCGTCCAAGTCCATTACAGACTGCAAGCATTTTCAGACACTGCAGGCATGGTAGGGATTAATATAACCACACTAGTAACTGCCCTCTTCCCTAGCAGATCTGCTATTCAGCTGTCACTCACCAACCTCCTCCATGCCCGGGGCCAAGCAAACATGATGGGGACCCAAGACAGGCTCAGGTTATCCCAAGAGAATTCACCCAGCCCCTACCAACCTCAGACTCACAGGAACCAACCCTACATATGAAGGACCAATTCTTAGCATGCCACTAAAAGAAGTGTAGAATTCCAAAGCAATCATATAACCGAACACTGAACTGACATTAAATACCTTAGAACACCACAGAATTTTTGAAACCAGAACATTTATTTTATGACTGATTGAAATCCTCAAGAAGAACTGGATGCTGCAACAGCTGCCCTCTTGGGTTTAGGTGTTGTTCCTTCACGGAATCCATGTCTGTGCCATGTTGAAGATAAGAAAAATTAATGCAACAACATCAAAACATTACTTCCAAATTGATCAAACAGACTTTAATGAGCTTATCTCAGTTAAATGCTGAAATCAGTATAGCACTCATATGTTCAGACATTTATTTTTAGGACATCATTGATAAGCTATTATGTCACCCCAATCAAGACACTCACATTATATTATAGCTAACTGTCTCGACAATTTTGGGCTCATTTTTCCGGTTTCCACAAGAACTAAAGTACTCATGAAGCTATTAGTCCTGGCATCTTTCCTTTAGCAACAGCAGCGAACCAAGTTCAACAGAACCTTTGAAGCTGTTCAATACAATAGTCTACAACGGCAACACTCATTTCTACTCTAGAACTACTTAGGAAGATGACTGATGCTAGGCACATAAAAGGTAACCAGGCTTAAAAAAAGCCACTAGCCTGTCAAACACTAGCAAGTCCACAAAACTAGATCAAGAGTAAACACAAACACAGTAGCCAACTGTCAAAATACTGACTCCACAGCAGTCTAAGAGGCGGCTGGGAATTTTGTATTTTTTAAGTAACATCAAGTCCCAGTCTCTAGTAAAAAGATTCCCATCTGTGTTGTTATAACGGAGTAACAAACTTGAGAAAATCTGTGGTAATTGAGGCTGAGTCAAGTAAGTAAGCTGCCTCCCAGATCCCATTCATATAGTCTTGACAAATGTGGGTGTTTCAGGCCAAAACCAAACTGCAGTATCATTCCTACTATTCACACCAAGAGTGGAAACTGTAAGTAAACAGGAGAACTCTTACTCTACCCACAAGGACACTGAAACAAGACTGTACCTGAATCTGCGATAGACAATCTTTAGGTGTCTCATCCGACCTGTCCCGGTAGTGTTTCGTCTCTTAGCCTTGGCACTCCAGTTATCTAATAAAAAACACAATTCCGAGTGATTTTCCCCAAGCATTCACCGTCTGCCATTTTTTTCAGTCGTGTCATTACTGTTTTAAGCACTACACCAACATACCAACCCACCCAAGTTCTGTTGCATACCAAATTACACTACTCACACTTTCTCTTGCGCTTGGCAGGGTAGCCGCATTTGCCACAAGTCGACTTCTGGAGGTGGTAGGCCTTGGAGCCACAGCGGCGGCACAGCGTGTGCGTCTTATTGCGACGCTTTCCAAAGGATGACGTTCCTTTCGTCTACACATTAAAAAACAAACCATAAGCAACTTTGAAATCTGGTTTTTGAATATACCCTGGCATTTTCTCAAAAAAAACAAAAAAACAAAGAACCGAGTACTGTTGCCACCTAACAAAATTCACATGGGACAAAACGTGGTTAAAGATTTAAATTCTTCGATCACAAGCAAGGTAAAGACCAGTGCCGGCTAGTCACACGATCAAATGTTCTGCTCTGCACGGATCTAAGTCTCTGAGGCCTCCTCGGTTTTCAAGCGTTAAGGATGAAATTCTGTCCGCCTCAGTCCCAGGTACTGCCAACAAGCACCCAGTTTCTCGGCGGTTACGGCCAAATGTCCCCAAACCTCTCCTAAGCACCTACCCGGGGCAGCAACGCGTACGTTTCCCCCAAACCCCAGAGAAACCCACAGCGGCGCTAGGATCATAGGCTCGGCTCTTCACAGAACAGCCATCCTTCTAGTTCCTGCGGGCCACAGCATGCCGTCTCCTTGCCCCTTTCCTCGGAACCTTGTCGCCCACGCACCGGCAACAGGCAGGAGAGCCCAGGGAAGAAGGATGGAAAGAGATTTACAGAACCCAGATACGACACTCACCATCTTGCTTCTACCGGCGAGGCCAAAGAGACCGGAAAAGAAAGCACTTCCACCACTTCCTGTGGATAAGCTTCCGCCCGGTAAACTACTTCCGGCGGGCGCGGTGCAGCACTATCAGTCCTCCGGTGCGACGGTGTAGTCCGAGCGCGAGAGCCAGGGAGCCAATTAGGCTGCAACACCGGTAGGGGGCGTGGCCGGCGCCTGTGGCTCCACCCTCCCGATCTGCAGCGGCTCCTCAGTTGAGAGAGTTTCGGCCGCAGTCCAGGTCTGCTGCGGTGTTTGCACTCCCGTCTGGATTTCTATCTTGGGGCTCGAGGGGAGTCCCTGTGCGTGGCGGCGCCTCTGGCGGTGTGTGCAGTGAGCGGCTGGGACTGGGATCCCGATCCGGGAAAGCCAGCATTCCCAGGTTCGTCCTCTTTTGGCCGCTCGCTTGCCTTTTATGGAGGTTTGAGAGAGTATGGAGTAATGAAGTGGCCCGGTGAGGGCAGGAGCTTAGCTTCTGACTCAGGCCGACTCGTTTTCACGCAGTAGTAATTCAAAGGCCAAATTGTTTGATTCCATGCAAGGAATCACACGCGGAACTTGTTAAAGTGAAGACCCCCAAATTAGGGAGACCCTCACTCAAGTCTCGGGAAGACGCGACCCCCCCATAAACTCTAAGACACCGTACCTGGATGCAAGCAGCAGAGGCTTTATTAGGGAAATTGGCCGGCGGTCAAACCACGAGCTTTCTTTCAAGAGCAGGGTTTGGCCCAGAGTGATGGGTTAAGGGGTCTTTTAAAGCAGAAAACCACAAACTAGGGGAGGGAGGAAGGGGTGAGGGGTTGCCAAGGATACATAACATAAGAATAGTGAAACATTCCAGAGAAACCCACCCTGAATGGTTTATAGTTGTGAAGAATTACTCTGTAAACTCATTCTTCTCAAAAATGTGGTTTCACCGTCACTATGCGCTACCCTGTCATATTAACTATTTCTCACTTGCTCAGCCACAGAGCCACAGGCCGGTCATTGTGTTTCCCCACCTGAATGACTTTCATTCTTTACAGCCAGTTCCTGAAACTGGCCTGGCTTGTTTCAGAGAAAATTCCCATGTCCCTAAAAGAACTTTAAAATAATCTATATCCTTATATTCTATAAAAATGATTTTTATAATTTTTCACTCTACAAAAGGACAGTTCCCAGCGCGCCGCCATCAGGAAATCTGACCTTTTAGCCTGGAGTATGTATCGCTTGGAAGTCTGTACTGTAGAACAGGTTTCTAGATCATTTTGAAATTAGTAACCCCAAACTTCCTTAATTAACGCTAATGCATCTATCTGTCCACAATCCCGGTACGAAACATGAAGAATATAATACGAACATGGATGAAAAGGGGAAGTAATCTCGGCCATATCATCTACATACTTTCTAAAACAAATGTGAGAATCGCTAGTCTATCACATCCAAAAATCTTAGGAAATTGACAGCAGACCAAAGCAAACACTAAGGAGGCTTTTGTTGTTGTTGTTAGCAAATCGTACCAGTTTCTTCTAGGGGCAGGGAGTAGAAAGGAAAATGTGTAATCCTTTCCTCTTAGAAGTAGCAAACTGAAATCGGAGGAGGGAGGAGATAAAGCACACCAGAGAGAGAGAGAGAGAGAGAGAGAGAGAGAGAGAGAGAGAGAGAGAGAGAGAGAGAGAAAACAAGCATTCAAATGGTTGAACTGAATTACAAATCTCAGGAGTCTGGATGGCAAGTTGCTATAAATTTAGTGGCATGAAGCAACAGATTTAATAAATGGGTGCAAACTTTCAGTTATGGGAAATAAATTCAAGAGGTCCTTGCGTTATTGTATGTACGGGTAACAAAATTGTATTGCACACTTAAAACTCATAAGTGTTTTTAGCATAAATTTTAAACCATTAACAGTTACTACTGCTGAAAAGCATAAGAGAGGCTTAATTTGCCTAAAATTAAAATGTAGTGCTGAAGTGTAGCTCTGCCCAGTCTCTGCTTAATTGCTGTCTTCTGCCTTGCAGGCCAGTAATAACCTACCTCACATTGTTTTACAGTTTTCTGCGTCCTTCTACTTTTAAGACTCCTTGTTATTGCCGGGCAGTGGTGGCACATACCTTTAATCCCAGCCCTTGGGAGGCAGAGGCAGGCGGGTTTCTAACTTCGAGGCCAGCGGGTTTCTAACTTCGAGACCAGCCTGGTCTACAGAGTGAGTTCCAGGACGGCCAGGGCTACACAGAAAAACCCTGTCTCGAAAAACAAAACAAAACAAAAAAGACCCCTTGTCATTACATCCACCCCACCTAGATAGTTTTTCCATCTCAAGGTTAGCTAATCTGAAATTTTAATGCTATTTGCCACCCCATTGTTTATCATGTAACTGGACACTCACATGTTATGAGTACCAAACAGCTCATCACGGAGTCATCGTGTCTACAGCATGGACTATGAAAAATGAGATTAATGAAGAAAGGGTAGGCTGGGTGTTAACCACCAAGGAGCCCACCCGTGAGAGGCATGATGTTATTGTCTTTATCCAAAGACATGCCTATAGCTGAAGATATCAGACAGTGAAATAATTTTTTTTCTCCCTAATATGAGATTGCTCTTTCTGGTGTGCTGGAAACCACATCAGCTTTTGTCAAAATTCATGCTCCAGAGGCTTCCAGGAAGCCCCTTAAAGTTTCCAGGTTTCTACCCAACGGCTAAATTTAGGTAGGTCAGCAGTAGTGGAACTTTCTTTTTTCTTTTTTGTTTTCCTTTATATTTTTAAGAGAGGGTTTATATTGTCCAGGCTGATCTCAAATTCTTGAGGCCAATTAATCCTCCTGCCTCAGCCTCCCAGGTGCAAGCAGGTAGTGCTATGCTACCACACCGAGTTTGGCAACTTCTGAAACAGAGTGGGCCATTTTTGTTTTGTTTTTTTAGAGACAAAGTCTCTATCATTGGCTGGCCTGGAACTAGCTAAGAAGACTGGGCTAGTGGAGAACTCTTAGAGATCTGTCTGCCTCTGCTTCTGGAGCCATGGGACTGACTAAAGGAGTGTGCCACCACACCCAACTTCAGATTAAGACTTTTTCTTTAAAGATTTAATTTATTATGTATACGATACATACATACTGTAGCTGTCTTCAGATGAAGCAGAAGAGGGCATCGAATCCCATTATAGATAGTTGCAAGCCACCATGTGGTTGCTGGGAATTGAATTCAGGACTTCTGGAAGAGCAGTCTTAACCACTGAGCCATTTCTCCAGCCCCAGATTAAGACTTTTTAGCCTAGGCACTCATCCTCTATCTCATTTTTCTTCTCTGGCAGCTATAGAGACCAAGTTAATCCAAAATCCTGCATTTATGGTACTGATAAGAATTTTTGTGGATCTCTCTCCCTCCCTCCCTCCCTCTCTCCCTCCCTCCTCCTTCCCTCCCTTTCTCCCCTCCTCCTCTTCCTCCTCCTCTTCCTCCTTCTTCTCTCTCTCTCTCTCTGTCTCTCTCTCTGACTCTCTCTCTGTCTCTCTCTCTCTCTGTCTCTCTAGACAATATTTCTCTGTGTAGCCCTGGATATCCTGGAACTCACTGTGTAGACCAGGTTGGCCTCCAGTTCAGAATTCCACCAGCTTCTGCCTCCCTAGTGCTGGGATTAAAGGCCTGCACCACCACTGCCACCACTTGGCTAAAACTCACCAAGTTTTGACCAACAACAGTTGGCAGTAGATTAGGATCTTTGTTTTCCTCCTCCTCCTCCTGTCTTTTTGAAGAAATACATTTTTTAACTGAAAAATATTTTGATGTGAGGTCTTTTGATCCTGGTTGTCCTCCTCCAATTTCTCCCATATCCCCCCAGCTCCCTACCCATCCAACTTCATGTTCTTTTTCTCTCTTTTAAAACAAAGAACAAACAAGAAACAAAACCCTCATCTACCCCCCAACTCCTGCTACAAAAACACAAACATGAACATCAAAACAAACAAAAGATGAAAAGCCCTCCTGGGCACTGGCCAGCCCTGAAATGTTGTTGTTATACCTAGTGAGACTCTATTGGAGAACACTGATTGTTCCCTTTGCCAGCTATGTCCACTTCCCTTTCTCGGTGCTAGACCCCTGTCTGACTTGAACCTGTGCAAGTCTTGTAGGTTCTGCCCCAGCCTCTGTGAGTTCACACATGCATCAGTCCTATTGTACCTGAAAGACACTGTTTCCTTGGAGTCATCCATCCCTTCTGGTACTTGCGATCTTTTCATCTCCCCTTCCAGATAGGTCCCCGAGCCTTAAAGAAGGGAGGAGTATAATGAAGACACCCCATTTAGGATGGTGTGCTCCACAATCTCTCATTCTCTGCATGCTGTCCAGCTGTGGGTCTCTGTTAGTTACCAACTACAGCAAGAAGTTTCTCTGATAAGGGTTGGGCCAGGCACTCATCTATGAGTGTAGCAATATGTCACTAGGAGCCATTAAATTCCTATGATCTTTTAGCAGAATAAAAGTACTAGATTTTCCTCCTAAGCCTGTGACCGATGCAGTCTCGGGTTCTTGGCCACTCATGCAGTGTCAGATGATGATACTGTCTCATACATGGGGTGGGCCTTAAATCCCATCAGAAAGTTGCTTACTCCTGAATGTATGCCACTATTGTGCCAGTATCCTGAATGTATGCCACTATTGTGCCAGTATATCTTCAGCAAGTTACTGTGGTAGCTCACAGGCTATGTGGCCCAGTGGTGTTGACATTGCTCTCACCTCTGCTCATGTGCAAAGCACATCCAGTACCATGAGTATTAAGTCAGTAAAGCTTCTGGTTGGGCACCGGCTTGCTTCTCTATGTTTGATAGCATAAGTAAATGTTCTCTTCAGGAATAGGGCCTCACCATCATATTTGAATGCTTGATCTTCATGGAGTGGCACTACTTAAGAAGGATTGGGAGGTGTGGCCTTTGTTGGAGGAAGTGTGTCACTGGGGGTTTGGGAGCTTTGGAGTCTCAAAAACCCAAGCTAGACCCAGTATCTCTTTTGCTACTTGCAGATCTGGCTCTAGAACTCTCAGCTACTTTAGCACCATGTCTGCCTGCATGCCACTGTCCTCCCCTCAGCTACTTTAGCACCATGTCTGCCTGCATGCCGCTCTCCTCCCCTCAGCTACTTTAGCACCATGTCTGCCTGCATGCCGCCCTCCTCCCCTCCATGTTGACAATAGACTAAACTTCTGAAGCTGCAAGTCCCAATTAAGTGCTTTCTTTTCTAAGAGTTGCTGTGGTCATGGTGTCTCTACACAGCAATCAAACACTGCCTAAGACACAAAGCAACGGAGCTAAGCTTGTGAGCATCAGAAACCGGAGAGCAGTAAGAGGACCCAATCTTGCAGCTAGACAAGAAGAATAAATAAGCAAGGTGTTTGATACGTTAATTACCTTGATTCAGTCTGTCGACACTGTATTTATATATCAAACATCATCATGGATCTGTAAGTATATATAACATGAAATTATAAATTGTCAACCAAATAAAACTTTCAAAAATGAGAAGGTTCTTTGAGAAAAAGGACTTCACGCCTAAAAAGAAATCTTAGGTAGGAATTTTCAAGTTCCTTATTCAACCTCTGGTACCAGAGTCAGAGAAGTAATATCTTTAATTACAAATGCATACTTACACTGCTCCAGACATGGCTTACCTTTGTTTACATACTATTTCTTTCTAATAACAATAACAATAACAATAACAATAACAATAACAATAACAATAACCTATCCTAAGAAGACCTTGCATCAAACTACCTAGGCTCCACTACTCCTCCCATTTTGTACCTGTCCCATCTCCCCCCCCACACTTGAATAAATATATTTCTGAGCTTTATATTCATTATTTTTTTGCATATGTTTATGTGTTGTGGTTTTTCCCTATGAGGGTTTGACACGAGATCTCACTGTGTACCCTTCATTCACTAGGAAGTTGCTATGTAGCCTTCAATACATAGCAATCTGCCTGCCTTTGCCTCCCAAGTGCTGGGATTAAAGGTGTGGGCCACCATGCCTTTAATAGTGGTGTGTTTTCTGAAGTGGGCCAGGCTGGCCTACAGTTGTTAGACTCAAGCAATCAATCCTTCTGTTCTATACTCTCCTGTATCTTGTCTACTTTGCCCATCTAATAAAACCTTAATGACTTCATGACATATGTGTGTGTATGTGTGCATGTGTGCATGTGTGTACGTGCACTTGCACATACATGCATGTGATTATATATATATATATATATATATATATATACATATAGATGTATATATATATTCAATTTTAATTTTTTAAAAGTATGTCATGCTGAATGTGATCCTTTGGGAACCTTTACTTTTTCCTTCATATTCTTTAATGATTTTTCTATATTATATGGTATTGAAATTTTTTCCTGTAGAATGCTATATAATATATTAAATAAAGGGGTGGAGAGATAGCTCAGCAATGAAGTTCACTTTCTTCTCTTCTAGAGGATTCAAGTTTGATTCCCAACACCCACATTAGGTAATGTATAACTACCTAAAACTCCATGGATCTAATGCCTTCTGGCCTTAGATGTACCTGCACACATATGACATACATACATACATACACACATAAATAAAATAGATCTTTTTGTTTGTTTGTTTGTTTAGTTTTGTTTTTGTTTCTCGTGAATGTTTTTCTGTATAGTCCTGGCTGTCCTGGAAGTCACCCCATATCCCAGGCTAGCCTCCAACTCAGAGATTTGTCTACCTCTGCCTCCCAAGTGCTGGGATTAAAGGTGTGTGCCACAAAACACACACACACACACACACACACACACACACACACACACACACACAAATTAAGTGTTTTTACTAGTAGACTACCACCACCTAGACCTAATAAAAATAAATCTTAAAAAATAGTATTAATGAAATTCCACAGATTATTTTCATACTGATATTAAAGTTGTTTTCTGGTTCTTGTGAGCTATATAATTATAATTAAAGACCAACTATATAATTTTAATAAAAATGAGAAAATGTCTGATAGTAAAAACACTTAAATTTTTTTCTGTGTGCTGTGGCATGTACCATTAATTTCAGAAACTTGGGAGGCAGAGGTAAGTGTGTCTTTGTAACTTTCAGGCTAGCCTGGTCTACATCATGAGTTCCTAGATAGCAGGACTACATTAGAAAGATCCTGTCTCAAAAAAATTAGTTCAAGTTAAAATATTTTATGTGCATGAGTGTTTTGCCTCTATGTACATATGTGTACCACATGCACGCCTGGTGCCAGAAGAGTTCAGAAGAGGGCATTGGACTTCCTGGAAGCGAAGTTACTGCTGGGTGTGAGTCATTATGAGGGTGTCAGGAATCAGACCAAGGTCCTCTTTGGGAACAGCAAGCTGAGCCTTTCCTCTAGTCCTAAAATGTATTAGTGTTTAAAGTACAAAATATATACCCATTCATAATCTGATCCTCAGAAGTAGCCAGTATTAAAATCTGCACTGTCTTTTTTGATTTTTTTTTGTTTGGTTTTTCGAGACAGGGTTTCTCTGTGTAGCCCTGGCTGTCCTGGAACTCACTCGGTAGACCAGGCTGGCCTTGAACTCAGAAATCCACCTGCCTCTGCCTCCCAAGTGCTGGGATTAAAGGCGTGCGTCACCACCACCCAGCCGATTATCTTCTTATAAAAATATTTGCTGTATGTGCATTTGGCGTATGCTGTGCACATACTGGTTTTGTTTTGTTTGTCTGAGACAGGGTTTCACTATACTACTCTAGCCAGCCTGAAACTTGGTATGTAGAGCAGACTCCAATTTGCAGAGGTCCCTCTGCTTCTGCCTCCTCAGAGGTTAAAGGCATACACCACCATGCCTAGCTAACATACCACTTTGTTTTTGTTGTTTGTCTAGTCTAGAGTTCTCTATGTAGACCAGGCTGGCCTTGAACTACCTGCCTTTGCCTCCCAGAGCTGGGCTTAACAGCGTGTATTATCTTACAGGTTTTTTTAAAAAATGGGATTGGTAACTTGCTATTTTCCAAAATAATATAATGTGCTTGTCATCACTGTCAGGTTCTACTTTATCCCTGTAAACAACCCAGCAGGAAGCTGGAGAGATGGCTCAGCAGTTAAGAACATGGGCTACTCTCCCAGAGAATCAGAGTTCAATTCTGAGTACCCATATGATGTGTCACAAATTAGTAAACTCTTAACAGTTTAATAGTTCTTTGGCATTTTCCTGTTATGATTTATTTTACAGATCTCTGATTTATGGAAATTTAGGTTATTTTTGCTTTTCTGCTATTATACATTTGGAATAGATATTTTATAGGTATATCTTTGGCATGTATCTAATATCTTCTTTAAATATTTTAAAATTTAATTTTTGTTATATGTATGAATTTTTTGCTTGTATGTATAGATGTGTACCATGTGTGTGCCTGGTGCCCATGGAGGTCAGAAAGGAAGTTGGATGTCTTGGAACTGGATTTATGGGTGGTTATGAGCCACCAACTTGTGAATGCTGGGAACTGAACCTGGATCCTCTGTAGGAGCGACAGGTGTTCTTCCTGCTAAGCCATCTCTCCAGCTCCTAAATTTCCAAGAGTGGGATTGCTAGAGTGAAGGTTATACATTTAAAATTTTTATTTAACTCTTTTTTTTTTAGCTGCATTTTGAAGGTTACTCTCCACAAATCAGTCTATTTAAATTCATAACATCACAATATAGAGCCCAGAGCAGGAATGACTAACCCAATTTGAAGTTCAAGGGAAACTTTCTGGAGAAGGCCCCAGGCTCGCTTCAGCTCTTGTCTTGTTTTATTGAGAGAGGTTCTAACTGTGTGGTCCTGGATGGCCTAGAACACACAGTGTAGACTAGTTAGTCCTGAAATTACAATGATTCTGGTTTTCCTGCCTCTGCCTTCTGAATGCTGGGATCATAGGTGTGTGCCACCCCTTGTGGCATGTTCCCCCACTGCTTGGTATTAGTGAAATTTAGTCTAGCCATCAAAAAGAGCAGAGAGTAAGGTTCAGGATACAGATATGTAGCAGAACAGCATGAGACCTTGGTTTCTGTCCTCAGCAAATGCTTACACACACACACACACACACACACACACACACACACACACACACAGAGCAGAATAGATAAAGGACCAGCAACAGGAAACCACAAACAGTGCTTCAGGCTGACTTCCCTTCCTGTGTTTGTTCCTCTCTGCCTCTTCAACAGCAGGTATTTTAGACATGATTTCTCTTTGCTAAGTCGGATTTCTGTCTTTGTTTGTTAAGGTAGATTTCTTTACATGCCAGAATGACTTGACCTATTTCCTGATTTGCAGGGGGCAATGGCTACAGAGAGTGCTTCCTCAGAAATCATAGAAAAACACCGAACAGAGTTGCTCAATGTCCTCCAACAAGATCCCGACTCTATCTTGGACACGTTAACCTCCCGGAGACTGATTTCTGAGGAGGAGTATGAGACTCTAGAGGAAATTACAGATCCCCTGAAGAAAAGTCGGAAGCTGTTAATTTTGATACAGAAGAAAGGAGAGGACAGCTGTTGTTGTTTCCTCAAGTGTTTGTCTAATGCCTTTCCAGAGTCAGCTTCCACCTTGGGCTTAAAGCACGGTAAGTTGATTTTTTTTTTTTTCAATTTTGAAGCAAAGGGGGAGGAAGCAGGTTTTCTAGAAGAGAAAAAGAATTGCTGCCTGTTATTTGGATTTGACTTCCTGTGACGATTTTTACTGAACTGTGAAACAGAAAGTGTGTAGTTTCTAAAGCAGGGAACAGTGGATCTCACTGATTCAGGAGCCGGGTAATGGCTGACCACACTGTTCTAGCTGCTTTTGAGCTATCATCTGATGCCTGTTGCTTTGGCAGGGACTTGGAAAGAGCACACTGTTGATAATGGCACAGTCTAGCGCTTTCTTTCCTGTTTGTGTGAATAAATTTGGAGATGTTTCCATCCCTAGAGACCTTCGACCTTTGGATAGCCACTTTGAAGGTACAGGGAAAACCATTTTAAATGGACCAGTTGGAAGGTCAGTAGCTTCCTGTTGTGTGTGATAAGAACAGTAGTTTCCAGAAGTGTAGTTTCTCCATTTGATTAATAATAAAGGTTCTAAGGTCTTGAAATTGATACTTTATAGAATATAGTTGTTTTTGTTTCTTAAAAATATCTGTTTATTCTAATTAGTTCACAAATAGAAGACAGCTAGTTTAAGGAAGCCACTCCAAAACTTGTGCAGTCCCAAACTTTATTCATCACTGGGACTGCCTATACAGTTAGGGTGACCACGAAGCCAGGCAATGTCACTCAGGGTTTTTGTTTTCAGATTCTAATTACATTTTTGATTTACTTATCCCCATAGAAAGAGGGGGAAGAAACTATGATGCAGTTTGAAGTAGGGGGAGGGGAAGTAGTTTTTAAAAAATATAATATATTGACTATACTTTTCCTACCCTAATCCCTCTCAGAAAAAATTGTATGAAAAAGAATTTTAAAATAAAAAATAGCTTTATATCTTCTTTCATGACTCATATGCCCTTTTACCTGCATCCTGTCCTTCTTGCCATCTAATATCATCTTTGCTTGGTCTCCTTTTTAAATTTCATATGCAGAACCTACTTTTCTATATATGCATATTAAATATGTATGACAAGAAAGTAGGAGAGAGCATCTTTTGGGAATAAACAGATTAGCTGGTGTGTGTGTGTGTGTGTGTGTGAGAGAGAGAGAGAGAGAGAGAGAGAGAAAGAAACAGATACAGAGACAGACAGAGGCAGAGAGAATGCCACAATAAACTGTATAATTAGTAAGAACTAATAAAAATTTATAGCATCTTAAAAAATGACATGCTGCAAAAGATAACTCATGACCTGGGCAGGAGGGGCAACTATTCTACTGTATTGTTTAGCAATTCAGAAAATGATCAGTAGAGGGAGCTGTAGCTCTTTTAAAAAAGGCAATTTTTTTTTTTTTTTTTTTTTTTTTTTTTTTTTTTTTTTTTTTTTTTTAAGGGACGATAGGAAGCTAGGGGCTTAGACTAAAACAGCGAGTGCTCATGATTCCTAACATAGGACAGGTCTTGTTCTAGTTTCCTTTCCAGTCTCTGTGTTCTGACAAACAAGCAGTGTTTGTCGGTTCATTTTTAGTTTATAATTACAGGTCATAGTTCATCACTGTGGGAGAAGTCATAGAGGCAGAGGCTTGAGACAGCTCATCACGTCATTTCTATAGTCAAGAGCAGAGACAAAAAATGCTTGCTTGCTTGCTTGCTTGCTTGCTTGCTTGCTTGCTTGCTTGCTTGCTTGTGCTCAGCTTTGTTTCTGTACCTCACACAGTTCGGATCCCCTGCCTAGGGATTACTACCACCCAGAGTGGCTACTGTGGGTCTTCTTCCCACAACACTTAATTTGAAGCAGTCCCTCATAGCCATGCCCAATGGCCAAATCAGTGCAGACAACTCCTCACCTGAGATTCTCGTCCCTTGTGATTCTAAGTTGTGCTAACAATTAAAACTAACCTTCACAAGTCTCATAATTCTAGAAAAATAGCTTTCACTTTAGACTACAGTAATTGTCTAGTAATTTTACTAGACTACAGTAATTGTCTCACTCTTTAGGAATTACTGGGATTAGATTTCCTTAGAAAGAAAATCTGACCGCGGGCCTCATCAAGTGTATAATTAAGTACTGTTCATAACAAATACCTTCCTTTTTGCTTATTTACCATGTGAACCAATTTGTTACTACTGATTAAATGTAGTAGGCATTCGAACAGTCGTCCAGTGAAACAAAGAAGAGAGATGGGTTGCTTTCCTGTAGCCTCAGCTAGTGAGGAGGACTGAGGCATGAATATCCTTGCGCTCAAGAGTTTGGGCCAGCCCAGTCAACACAGACAACAACTTTTGTCTGAAAGAAGGAGAGAAAGAAAGAAAGAGAGAAAGAAAGGGAAATAAAACGTAAGGGTGATGCTTTGAAGATGAGAGGCATCATGTAATTTAAAATTGTTACATTGGAAAAGCAGAGGCAATAATGAAGTGTTTTCTTTTCAGAAGTTCCACAGCAGGGGACTAAAGAGACTGTGGGGGTGAGCAGAGATTCTGAAGATCCCCTTTCTCTTGGGACGATAACCCTGGAGAATGCCGAGATAGCAGAGCTCTCAGAAGAGAAAGAAAGTCTCGGTCTCGGAACTCCGGAGTTCTTCACGTACAAGGAAAGTAACTTCGGGGCACCGACAGTATCCTCCTGGGAGACTACGGAAAGGTGTGGTACACCAAAAGTCACTACTCCACGTTCAGTCAAAAGAGTTGTGTGTGAAGTTCCAGCAAGTATCACCTTCTTAAGAGATGGGCAGAGATACGAGGAGCCAGATGATTCGCTCTACTTAGAGGAAGGGGAACATCAAGAATACCTTGGGTACCCTGAAGATGTCCACACTGTTTTGGAGGAAGGGGCCAGCGTTGACCCACAGTGCTTTTTATATGATTATGAAGAGGAATGTGAGAAAGAAGAAACCATGGGATTCTCCAGTGAAGACAGGAACTGCGACCACACTTCAGAGACCTGTGTCTCATTGGAGGAGGAGGAGAAAATCGCTGAAGGTATGGAGACAGTGTGTATAATTAATTAGGCAACTTATCAATGGACTAAAAAGGTGCCATGACATAGTGGAGATGGGACATGATAGGCCAAATCAACCAATTAGAAACCTTGTGACATTGATATTCTCCAGGGGAGGGTACTGAATGAAGGGGTTTCCAAGTCTGGGGAAGAATCAGTGTCTGAGGGGAACAGATTTGAGGACTACCTCAAGGCTACCAACATCTGTGGGTACTCCAACCCCTTATTTAAAATGGCATAGTGAACCAGGCCTGGTGGCTCATGCCTGAAACCCTAGCACCATGTGGTTACTGGGAACTGAACTCAGGACCTCTGTTAGAGCAGTCAGTGCTCTTAACTGTTGAGCCATCTCTCCAGCCCCATACCCAGCTTTTAAATTACGGCATTCATTCATTTACTTGTGTGTGTATGTTGGGAGGGGTCTAGAGGTTAGAGGACAATTCTCAGGAGTATTTTTAACTTTTTTCCACATGAGTCCCGGGGATCCAACTCAGGTCATCAGGCTGGGCAGAAAGTGCCTTTACTCACAGAGCCGTCTCCCTGACCTCGAAGTAATTCTTAACTATGGCACTCTAGTGCCCACAGACTGTCTTCTATTCCACCTCCTTCCTCCAAGCTCCTAGAAACCTCACACTAACGAAATACAGACTCTATGTAAATAGGTATTTTTCAGGGAAATATGGTTTTTTCCCTGAAAAAAAAAAAAAGTCACAGTGTTCAGAATAGACATAATATTTTTCCAAACATTTTTGATCTGCAGCTTCTTGAGTTGCAGATTCCGAGTCTTGCATATGGAAGCTGTCCACATAAACAGAAGTAAACGCTGATCATCAGCTGAGTGATTGCTGTAGTCACTTCCCATCATGCAGTAGGGGTACCTTATTCACTTTTTTCTGTTTTTAATTAGTCTGTTCACTGAGAATTTCATTTATGTATATAAGATTATGTATTCTGGCCACATTCACCACCTTCTATTATTACATATCCCCAATCCCCTCCTGTACCCAACAAGTCTCCCACCCTCTACCAGGTCCTCTTGTTTTGTGACCCATTGAGTTGTCCAGGGCCACCTTTAGGGCCCCAGTGTGCACTAAACACTGGAACACGGGCAGCTCGCTGGCGCTATAGCAAATACTCACCCCTAGCAGCCACCAACTGCCAATAGCTTCCCTCAGCCTCCCCTGACAATGCCAACAGGCACATCTCTGTGCAGATGGCTCTGAGTTCATGAGCGCAATGACCATCTCATGCCTAGCAGACAGTGTTTTCAAGGCCCTTGTCTCTATCTGTTCCTTCTTCCATGATGTTCCCTGTGCACTGAAAACATCTAAGGGATGTTCTAAGTGCTAAGCATGCACTAGTCACATATTCTCAACGCCTGGGCCAGCTGTGGGATTCTGATTAAGTAGTTGCTACAAAAGGAGGCTTCTGACCATGGCTGACGGTAACACTACTGTATGGTACAAACCTACATCGGGAGGCAGTTTGACAACATGTTCTCCTCAGCTATGAGCTTTTGACCAGGTCCATAGTTCCAGCCATATACACCTTCCTATGCAATGGGCTTCAGATCCAGAGACCGAGTCCCCTGATGTCCAGGCTAGCCTTGAAATCATCATGAACTTTGAGGATTACTTTCTGATTCTCCTGCCTTCGACTCTGAAGTTCTAGGATTGCAGGCATGATCCACTGTCCATGGTTCTATTTCGTGCTAGTGATGGAGACTGTGTGTATGCCCAACCAGCATCCTGCCGCCTGATCTCCGTCTCCATCTCCATTTTGACATTACTTTCTGGCTCAGCTTAAGGCAGCTTGGATATTTTAGCAGCTTTATAACCAGAAAGAAATTGGGTTGTGTAGTTTTTAGTTTTAACCATGGAAGTGGAGATTGTCAGTAGAGGACCTAAGGGTCCTCTATGTACAGTTAGGGGCTCGGGGTGTCTGGATCTGGTCTACAGATCACCGTCCCGACAGAGAGACACCTATGTGTGCAAACTTTTTCCTTTCCTTTCTTTCTCTTTCTTTCTTTCTTTCTTTCTTTCTTTCTTTCTTTCTTTCTTTCTTTCTTTTTTTGAGTAATGAAAGCATAGATCTGTTAAAATAAGTAGAGTAGGCAAGATGACTTGAAGTAAACCAACTCTTGAATGTTGTCCTTTGACTATCATATACATGCATGCCATGGCATGTGCATTCACACACACACACACACACACACACACACACACACACACACATCACTAAGTAAACATAAAAAGTTTCTTTTTGTTTTTAATGTAGGAGTAAAAATATAGAATAGACTCCATAGAATAGGACTGGGCTCTGCCAAACATGGCTCAAGAGCCTTTTTTTTGAGGTAGATTCCAGGCTGGCTTCACACTTCTGCTTCCCAAATACTGGGATTATTGTCACACACTATTACTCCTGCTTCTGTTTGTTTTTTCTGAAGTGCTGGGGCTCAAACACTTGGCTTCATATACTTTAGGTGAGCACTGTCCCAAAGAACCTATATCCCAAGACGGAGTCTCATACCTGATGTTATGTGGGGCGTGGTGCCACATGTCTGTAAATCCCAGCACTTGGGAGGTAGAGGCAGGAGGATCAAGGTCATCCTGGGCCACATGAGGCGCTGACCCACATACATGCCCCAATCCCCTGACAACAATAACGCAGACTAGAAGAACCATCCTGTGCTAGCTTGCCGGCTGTCAAGAGCGGGACCTGCTCAGACCTTTCTCTATGAGATTGTTTCTACCAACTAGAAAAATACATTTAAAAATGGGAGATAAGGAAAAAATAGAGACAGCACATACTTTTTGTAAAACAGAGTAAATACAAATTTATTGAGGGAAAGTGTATAAAATGTCCAAGAATGTAAGGGCTTCCCCCAAAAGGAATAAGCAGTATGTAAATTTTGAGAGGTTGCTTACTCCCATTTTACTCTGCGTGCATGTGTGTGAGCATGTGTACCACATCATGCATGGAGAGGTTAGAGGACAGCTTGTGGGAGTTGGTTCTTGCCTTCTACTTTGTGGATCCTACAGATAGAACTCAGTTTGTCAAGCTTACTACGCATCTGTTATAGGGTAAAAAGTCCAAACTCACTTCTGGGTTTGAAAGACCCGTCAATTCCTGAACTTGAAAACCCACCAGTCCCTGAGCTCATTTCAAGCTTTGTCCTTGAAATCTCACCAATCCCCACCCTTGAAATATCCAGGAAACTCGTCTTCCAAAAAACCCTAAATACAGCTTGCCTCCCACTCAGTTCTCTGCAGCTTCTCACCTGAGCACAGGCAGCTACCCTTTTGTGTCTTTCCTGATAAATACATCTCTTGTGTGAGGATTGTTGTGAGGTGTGACTTTGTGGTATCCTTGGCTCCTGGCTGTAGGATACCTCTCCCTTGAGAGTTGCAATACATGTATTGGGGAAACCTTTCTCTTCAGAGTTGTAGCACTTATACCTTTGCCTGCTGAGGAAAAAAAAAGCCTCCTTAAAATTGGTCTACAGATATATTTGTAGACGGCATTTTCTTGGTTGAGGATTGGTGTGGAAGGGCCCAATCCACCATGGGTAGTGTCACACCTAGGCCTTGAGTTGTATAGACTTGGACAGGCCACTGAGAGCAAGCTCATACAGAGTGTTCCTCTACGGCCTGTGCTTCCGGGTTCCTTGAGTTTATGTCGTGACGTTCTTTTTGTGATAGACTGTGATTGGCACATGTAAGTTGAAATAACCCCTTTACCCTCCAAGGTGCATTTGCTTATTGTTTTTATCATGGCAACAGAAAACAAAGTAAGACACATACTACACCAAATTACTGTGTCTCTTAGACAGAAAACAGGGCAGAGAGAATGATGAAGTGAGATTTTCATTTTGTATTGTTTCAAGGTTTGTCAATGAAATTGTCAATTATGTATTTTTAAGGGAAGGGGACGAGGCAATAATGAGTACTTTCTGCTTTACAGAAAGAAAAAGAGTGTTTCAACATGTCCTGTCCTGTTTGAACATGGATAGAGGCAGAAAGCTTCTCCCAGACTTTGTGAAGCAGTTTTCCATAGACCGAGGATGTGATTGGACGCCCGAGACCCCAGGAGACTTAGCTTGGAATTTCCTGGTGAAAGTTCGGGCTTTAGACTTGACAGCCAGAGATTTTATCCTTAGGCACAAGATGGTGGATGAAGAGAACACAGAAGAATTGCTGGCTGGAATAGAGAAGTTAGGAATCGGAGACACACAAACCATCAATCCCCTGGATGTCCTCTGTGCCTGCATGCTCTGTGCAGACAGCTCTTTGCAACGTGAAGTCATGTCAAACATGTATGAGTGCCAGTTTGCTCTTCCCCTGCTACTGCCAGATGCAGAAAACAACAAAAGCATCTTAATGATGGGAGCCATGAAGGACTTAAAGCAGCACTCAGCGCAGTCCTCAGGAGGCTCCCCCCAGGAAACAGACACGTGTCTGAGTCGCATGAAGATACCTGTCATCTCTTTTGTGCGACTAGGACACTGCAGCTTCTCCAAGTCCAGAATTCTTAACGAACTGCTCAGCTCTTCCCAACAGAAACCACACAATTTTTTTCTCCATCGAGATCTGTCTGTTCCTGTGCTTCCTCGGCAAATTTCTGATGGCCTGGTGGAAGTGGCATGGTGTTTTCCTGACAAGGAGCTAAAGGCGAGCCCTCATCTTTTCCAGAAACCTGTTGCTGTGGCCAACCTTCGTGGAGATCTAGAAAGCTTTTGGATCCAGTTTGGTTTTCTGGTGGAAGTTTCCTCTGCGGTGTTCTTTTTCACAGACTGCCTTGGTGAGAAGGAATGGAACTTGCTAATGTTTTTAGGAGAAGATGCCATTGAAAGATGCTACTTTGTCCTCAGTCCCCAGGCCAAGGAGAGCGAAGAGGCTCACATTTTCCAAAGGATCCTAAAACTAAAACCATCACAGCTACTGTTTTGGGAAGTAGAGGAAGCTGGGGATAGAAGGAAGACTATGGAGACCCTTCAAGCTGCCCTCCAGGAAGTAATGTCCTCTACACTCAGATGTGTGTCCCTTGAAGATATGGCCTCTCTGGCCAGGGAGCTGGGGATTCACGTAGACCAAGATTTTGAAGTTACTCAAGATACTCAAGTTTCCTCCAGAACAGTTGAAGGTGAGAACCAACAACCACTTAGTCAGAAAAGAAGCCCGTCTGAAAGCCCAGCTCAGAAGCCAATCAGAGAGCCTGGGACTCAATGTGAGGACAGTCAGAATGCTCTGATATTCCATCGGATGCCAGTATTCATGCCTTATTCAGCACACCCATGGCCATTGCCCACTGAAGCTGGAAGTAACTTTTACCATGTTCCCTTGAGAGCCCCCTGGTCTGTAAGCTCCCAATTTAGATCACAGCAGAGGGCTAAGTGGTTCTTTCCATCCCCCTGTCAGAGTACAAGTGTTCACAGCAGAGGTCAAAACTTTGGTATTAAATACTTCCAACCCTGGAGATTTTACTCACGGGGAAGAGTCACAAAATGTTCAGCGACTCCTCAGCAGTATCACTTGAATGGACCATTTGGGAGATCACAGAGACAGACTCCTCATGTACAGACCCATCCTGAGGGCAGGCAGACATCGAGAACTCTTCAGAAGTCTGGGACAGTGGTCTCTCGTGTAGGTCACATACATTCTCCTGGCTCACAAGCAACGAAATCGGCAGGGAAACCACAGCCTGAGAGAGCCTGTGCCCAGGGGATACAGTTGACTAAACCAGCTGGAAAATCTGTAAGGACACCGTCCCATATTAAATATCCTCACCCTCAGCCCTGCCAACCAGCAGGAGCCATTCAAGAACGGATAATACCTGTTTCTCATCAAGGAGCCCAACAAACAACACAGGGAAGGCCTTCAGAGCTAGCTTTCAAACCAGGGTCACAATCTACATCTGGGAGTAAACTTTCATCTACCTCCCAGTCCAGCTGCCATCAATCCAAATTCCAGAGCAAACACTTTCATCCTAAGCCCTTTCAACCTGTGCCTTCTCAGAAAAAATTGTCTCACACCCATCCCTCCCATGCTAAACCCCCTCATATGAATCCCTCTCATGCTAA
>JANHMN010000014.1:42308600-42373552 GCA_030674055.1 Rhabdomys pumilio | reverse complement strand
CCCTCTCATGCTAACCCCACTCATATGCAGTCTTCCCATGCTAAACCTACTCACTCCCAGGCTTCCCAAGCTAAGCCCACTCACTCTGAGGCCTCCCAAGCTAACTCCCATCATCCTCAGCCCTCCCATGGTAAACCAACTCATCCACAGTCCTCCCAAGCTAAGCCATCCCCATCCCAATCTACTCAGTTCAAAGCACATAAACCCTATCAGTCCCAATCTAAACCTTTCCAACCAAGACCCACTCAACCTAAATCATCACAGGCCAAGCCTTCACAGGCCAAGGCCTTCCACCCAAGAACAGGGAGACGTTAAGGAACATACTCTAGAGATCTAGGAAGTATGGTTGTTGCTTAAGTTACTCTCATAATAGTCTGAAGAAAAGTTTCAGTGAAAGACTGATAAAAGTAGCAAAACAATGAAATTATGCAAAGTCTTAAGTGCATAGCAAAGTAAGTGTGGAAAATAGGAAAGCAGTTAAAAGTAGGATCTGGCTGGGCAAGGTGGCACCTACAGGGTTTAGTGTGGGAGGGCTGTGCCATCCCACCTCAGGAGAAGGAGGCAGATATCTGTGTGTTTGAGGCCAGTCTGGTCTACATAACAAGGATACAGCAAGTTCTAGATCAGGCAGAGTACATAATGAGACCCTGTCTGGGGACAAAAGGGTTGGATCTAACATCTAAGAGTCAGTATTCCAGAAGGCATCATTATTTACATTCAGCGGGTTACCAAAACCAAACCAAACCAACAACTAACCCTCCAAAGGAGCAGGAAGGAGTGGGTGGGTGTCAGGCTGAGCAGGAAGGGAGAAGAGCTGAGGATGGATATGAGCATTGTATACATGTATGAAACTGTCAAATCATAAATGCAAGATGAGATAAGAATAGGATCTAAGGATACATGAACCCATTGAGTCCAACCCACACTATTAGATGATGCGGGATTTGAACCCAGGGAGTGGAGTCTGTCAGATAGCCAGATGTGTGAAGAATGGAGTTAACTGTGTAATTGTAAAGTGATGAAAGTGTGGAGCTCAGCTTATCTCAGTGTTGAAGAAAAGCTGCTCCAGAGGTGCCTTGCTTTTGGGTTTATTATCGGCCACTGAGCAGATACTCTGCACCATTGGTGCCGTTAAATCAACTTGCTTCTGGTAATAGCCCCAATATTCCTGCCTGATAAGACTATCTCATTTCCCCTTACACACGGAAATAGTGAATGTTCAATAAACCATATAATTTTACAATTACCATGGTACTGATTTGTGTATGTTTCATTCTTTATATAATAGCTAAGAAAATTTAGCTCACCAGAGGTCCTGATAGTCTACTAGTCTAATGGTTTGAAATCAGAACTATTAGTGGACTTTTAATTTTAGAGTTACTCGAGAAGATTAAGATGAATTTACAAAGGGTATAAGTACTGTTTGAGAGAGCCTATGGTTGAGAGGGTTATAATTTTTGTAGACTCATATTGTTCTGAACACTTGGATAACTTCTGCTAGTTAGCAGTGTTAAAAAGATTATATTTGATTCAGATATTTAACCAGAACTTCTCTAAGTTTTGAAGAAACTGAGGAAGGGGAATCAAGGTTCAAGCCAGCAGCACATAGTGAGACCAAGTCTCAGATAACAAACACTCCACCTTAAGGTAGACTTTAAAATTTGCCTCATTTGGAAATAAAGTAAGATTTATAAATTGGACTAAGTGTCCCATTTTTGAACTTATGACTGTTTAATTTTTTTTATCTTAAAACAATTTTATTATTGTGTGTGTGTGTACTGTGTGTATGCACATACATGCCACCTGTATGTGGAGACCAGCAGACAACTTCATAGAGACTGTTTTCTCCTTTGACCTTTATGTGTTACAAGTCTTACCTGCTGAGCTGTAGCATTCATCCCTATAAACCTAATTTTATATAGTAAAATAGTTCTAGGAAGTCAATCAGGAAAAAAAAAACATGGCTGTCAAAGTTTTGAAGAGAGGAATAATATTAGCCATGAATTACAACTCAACTATTGAATCATCCGTGTCTGAGAATACTGTGTCTGAGAATAGTCTAATATCACAATAGTGTGTTTGTTTGTACATGTGTTAAATATTGGTTTCAGAGTATTTAATCTTTTATGATTATTGTAAAGATGAAAAAGGAAATAGTGGACAATATATGTGAGTATTAAATTTGGCTAGTCAATTCTGTCTTTTAGTATGACAAATATAAGAAGTAAAATAAATTGGTCCATCCCAAGGACAACTAAGCCAGCTCACTTAAGTCTGGGCCCTGCTGGCCTTAGCTAGCCTAGCTGCTGCCACCCAAACAAAAGTTTAGTGAAGAAAATGATTGAGTCAAGCTTGCCTGATGACTTTTGGGCATAAAGTTTATGGTCCTGAAAAGCCTTAAAATAAGCAGGATATAAAACATGTAAATTAATCTACATATCATGTGGGTTGAGAAACAGACAAATGTCAGTAGCAGATGACCCGAGAACACCTGACCCCTGAACACTCGGCCAATGCGGTAAAGAAGGAGGAGACCTCCATTTTGGGTTATAAACACTGTCCTTTGTGCTCAATTTGTTCCCTGCTTTTGTCTGACTTGGCACCAGACTGTGCAAGATTATAAAATAAACTGCCTCACTTTTACTTTTCTGAGTCTCCAGAGCTCTTTGTTATAAAGTAAAGATCTTCATGCCTTACAATAAAACAGACAAACAAAGAACATGGAAATCCCGTGCTGGGCATTTTGGCATAGACACATGATCTCAGCACCAGGGAAGTAAAGACAGGAGAACTGGAGTTCTAGGCCAGCTTGATCTTTCTTAGGGTTTCTATTGCTGAGAAAAAAAATAAAAAAACAAAAAACTAGGCCATAAGGAACCGGGGAAGAAAAGGATTTTTAACCTTTATGTGTTATAAGTCTTGTACTTCCACATCACAGTTTATCAACGAAGAAAGGAAGTGATCCAGAAACCTTGGAGGGACACTGCTCACTGGCTTGCTCCTCATGGCTTGCTCAGCCTGTCTTTATAGTTCCCTAGGGTGGCACTGTGCACAATGAGCTGGGTCCTCCCACATCGATTGTCAGTCAAAAAAATGCACCATAAGTTTGTCTACAGATAATCTGGTGAAAGCAGTTTTTCAATTGAAGGTCCCTCTGGTTGTAGGGTAAAGACCCAAATACCACTCAGCATAATCAAAGTTAAAATTGAGAGTCTGTAGCCTGCTGACACCTGCCTGGAGAAAAAAGCACTTCTCACAGAGCATCTCCAAATGCATATAGGACGTTTCTAAAGACAAAAGATATAGAGAACAATATCATGATTGGCAACTGTGGGGTGAAGCAAGCAAGCAGTTTAACAGAAGCCAAACACATACTGTTAGCTGGGAGCATTTTGATTCTGAGTTTCTAGAACAGGATTGCTTGATTTCCCATGATACTTTTCAGGGCAGGGGTTAGAAACCAAAGCTGGCTTCAGCTGACACAAGCTGGAGAAATTTTTGTCCTGTTTAATTTTTTTCCAAATGACTCTTTTGTCAAACTGACCTAAAATAGGACTGGCTACTTAGTGAGACTGTCTAAATAGTGCCACTCCCTGGGCCAAGCATATACAAAGTGTCACACCATGGATGTCTCCCTTTGTAAAACTTTCATCTGTTTTTTTTTAATAGGTTATGTGTATAGGTGTTTAGCTTGCATGTATGTCTGTGTGCTATGTGCATGCAGTACTCAAGGAAGTCCCCAAGAACTTAAGTTACAAAAGATTGTGAGCCTACATGTTGGTAGTAGGGTTAGTGTCCTCTGGAAAAGCAACCAGTGTTAGTAAACTTTGGAACTAATTTTCCAGTCCCCATATTTTTCTGATTTAGAGTAAATCCCAAATCTTGTGGCAGGGTATTGGTGGGTGTTGGGCTGTCTGTCTGCTTTGCCACTGAGAGTGTTATGGCTCAGGGAGAGCAGAATGAAGTCCATGATAGGGGTCTCCAGGTGTCCTTCTCTGAGGGACCAGAAGGGATAAATTCTGAGGATCTCTGGTCTGGCTGGAATGAAAGGTTCTCTTGGGCTCTGGTCTGACCAGAATAGCAAAAGTGTTACAGTTCTCCTAAGGGAAGCCTGTAGCAGTGCCAAAACCAGTGGCAGCAGTGATAGCGGGCTGCAGCAAGCCACAGCAAGCAACTGCGAACCACAGCTCGTTCTACGATTGACAGTGAAAGACAGCATGTAGCTGCAGTCAGCTGGGAGCCTTAGTGGCTCCCCCAACCTGCTGGGTGGATCCCAGGTCCAGCAATGTATGTTTCAGGAGAGAAAACTCTTCCCTAGAGTGTTACAGCTCAATGAAACAGCCAGTTTCAGATGATTCTTGGTGAAATAACTCATACACTTTATATCATGTAGATGGGGACCTTATAAACGTTTTGAAAGCAGGGTGGCATCCAGAGGTGAATGTTTCCCTTGGCTCAATCTGAGATGTTCGAAATGTTTTATTTGCATGAGGAAGGACTTGAGGTGTTGTCCCTATGTGACTGATGGTCATGGCCCTCTCAGTGGGGTGTCATGGTTACATGTCCCAGAACAAGTGGAGCTTGGCAGGGAGCTGGCCCCCATGCCTGCAGTTTTCAATTTTGAGATTTCCTGGGGTTTGGGCCTACTCAACCTTACAAAGTTCTTCTGTCTGGTCCCACCATCTACTTGTCCTACAGGTGGGTAGTGAAAATTCCCCCAAGTAAGACCAGAGGAGAAAAAGACAGCATGTGTTTTTGTTTTGTATACTGCAAGAAAACAGTGGGCAAAGGCAGTAACCGATCATGGCGACTACAATTGGAATTACCAGCAATAATTCTACCATGCAACTTATGGCAGTCCTGATGTCCTGATTGGTCAGTGTTGGTCTTTAGGAGAACTATGTGATCTGCGGTACTCTGTCAGACAGTTAATTTGGATGTACTGTGAATGGGCAGGCCTGTGGTGCGCCAACGTCATTGGGTGTGGTGTGCCAACGTCATCACGCCGCCATTGGAAGATGGCGCCGACATCAGCCCGGACTCATCCCGCTTAACTAGTAAACAAGTGCTCAGAGCATGCTCAGAGTCCCTTGAACCAGCCTACATGTGACGCATCCCGAGACATCATATTCTCCTGAGCTCTGCTAGTCAATCACAGAGGTACACGCCAACATGCCGACCTAATAGGTATTTAAGGATGTCTCCCTCTGCTATCGGGGGTCTTCCCTTCTGGCTGCAATAAAGCCTGCTGTAGAGGAATCCTGTGTGTCCGCGTGAGTTCCTGCTGGAGGGAAGATCACGCGGATTACACAGGCCAGAAAGGAGTCTGTTTGTTTTGTGATGTGAGAAATGCTTCAGGCCTGAGCTTCGTTGTCTGATTCCCTGATAGGATGCAGTTTCCTTTCTGTCTTCTAGTCATGGACTACTCTCCAGTTATTTCATCCATAAATATTTCAGTAGATATCTCTAAGAAGGATTTAAAAGTATAACCAGAATATCATTTTAATACTGCAACATTGTAAAAATGAACAATTATTTCTTAATGTCACCTAATGCATTATTAAGTATGTTTTTCTTTTCTCAATTGTCACCAAATAAGCTTATAGCTGCTTTTTTAAAATTAGGCTTCAAATGCAGAGCTCCTCTCCCCTCAGGAAAGCATACTACCATCTGAAATGCTTGCCCTTCATGTCTGGGCATGAGTGAGCCCATGAACTCCTCCTCCTCCTCATTCTTATTCATCGATGAGGTTTCAGCTTCACATTTCACGTCATTTAGAATTCTCAGGACACTGTGAGTATCCACCTGTCATTCTCCAGTATGTCATTTTATATTAATTCTGCACAGATATTTTTTACTGGATATTTTCTTTATTTACATTTCAAGTGTTATCCCTTTTCCTGGTTCCTTTCCACCTGAAAGAAACCCCTTATCACATCCCCGCTTCCGTGTTTCTATGAGGGTGTTCCCCCACCTACCCACCCAATCTCGCCTACCCACCCTCGAATTCCTCTACACTGGGACCTTGAGTTTTCACAGGACCAAGGGCCTCTCCTCCCATTGATGCCCGACAAGACCATTCTCTGCTACACACTGCACAGATATTTGTAAACAACTTGACTTTTCTTTCTTTTTTATTTACTTTTCTCTCAGATATAACATCCTGAAGGCGGTTTTCCCTACCCACTCTGTCTCTCCTTCCACCTCCTCTTTCCCTTGAATCCACTCCCTACTTCACCTCCCCTAAGAAGAGAGCAGGCTTTCTAGGGGGACACCAATGAAAAATGGCATAAGAGGCTACAATAAGAGTGGGCACGGGGCTGGACAGATGGCTCAGTGGTTGAGAGCACTGACTGCTCTTCCAGAGGTCCTGAGTTCAATTCCCAGCAACCACATGGTGGCTCACAGCCGTCTGCGATGTTGTCTGATGCCCTCTTCTGGTGTGTCTGAAGAGAGCAGTGGTGTACTCATATACATAAGATAAAAAAAATAAGTCCTTAAAAAAGATTTAAAAAAAAAAAGCTGGACAGTGGTGGTACACGCCTTTAATCCTAGCACTTGGGAGACAGAGGCAGGCGGATTTCTGAGTTCGAGGCCAGCCTGGTCTACCGAGTGAGTTCCAGGACAGCCAGAGATACACAGAGAAACCTTGTCTTGAAAAACCAAAAAGAGAAAGAGAGAGAGAGAGAGAGAGAGAGAGAGAGAGAGAGAGAGAGAGAGAGAATGAATCTATTCTAACATAAAGGCTGAACAAGGCAGCCCAATAGGAGGAAAAAGGACCAAAGAAAGGCAAAAAGAGTCAGAGACAGCCTCTGTTCCCAGTTAGGAATCTCACAAGAACACCGAGCTACATGACCGCTACATATATGCAGGGAGAACCTAGGTCTGACCCATACATGCTCCTGGATCTCTGTGAACCCACTTGAGTCCTTGTCAGTTGATTCTGCGGGCCGTGTTCTACCACTTGACTTTTAAAAAATTACCGATTCGATGGTATGCTTACAGACAGGAGCCTAGCATGGCTGTCCTCCAAGAGGCCCAACTAGCGGCTGACTGAGACAGTTGCAGACACTTACACCGAACCAATGGGCTGTAGTTGGGAACCCCTGTGGTTGAATTAGGGAAAGGCTGGAAGACTTTGAGGAGGAGGGCAACCCCATAGGAAGACCAGCAGTCTCAATTAACCCAGGCCCCTGAGATCGCTCAGACACTGAGCCACCAACCAGGCAGCATATACTAGCTGATTTGAGGCTCTCGACACATGAACAGCAGAGGACTGCCTAGTCTGGCCTCAGTGAGAGAACATACACCTAACCCTTGAGGCCCCAGGGTGTGGGGAAACCTGGCAGGGTAGGGTGGGATGGGGGGTGGGGATATCCTCTTGGAAACAAGAGGGAGGAGGAATGGGAGGAGGAACTATCTGAGGGAAGACTAGGAGGGGATAAGGATTGGACTGTAAAAAAAGATTAAATATTTTTTTTTAAAAAAGTGTGTTTGTGCTTGTTGCTAATTTATCTTAAAGAGAATGAGATAATTTATTCTGGAATTAAACACCAGTGATCAAGACCCTGAAGCATGGATTTAAGTTACCCTGAGTACCATGTTCTAACTTAGTAACAGTTTTGTAACATTTTGTAACAGAAGAAAAGAAAGTAATAAACTAAGGCACTTAAAATATATGTTGGCTTGGGGCTGGAGAGACAGCTCAGCGTTTAAAAGCACTGGCTGTTTTTCCAGAGGTCCTGGGTTCAATTACCAGCAATCACACGGTGGCTCACAACCATCTATAATAGGATCTGATGCCCTCTTTTGGTGTGCAGGCATATATGCAAACACAGCACTCATATAAATAAATAAGTCTTAAAAAATACATTAGTTGGAACATCAGGCCTGTGGTTTACCTCTGGGAAATCTCTGTTAGAAGACTATAGGAACATCTGATAATGTTACTAGACTTTGGATTAACAGGTATTCGGTCTTGTTTAAATATTTTAAAACAATAGTCACAAAAATGGATGGATGCTAGGTGGAACATGGAGATGGACGATTGGGAAAGGGAAGAGAGAGACAGGGGATAAAGGACATACAGGGAATAAAGGCAGCCCCAAATAATCTGGACTCAGACCTTAACATTCTAATCCTCCATACACAACCATACAAGTTCTAATTAAGTCAACCAGTCTTGTAGAATCTTCAACACAGGCATGCCTCTCACCCCTGCCTTCAGGTCATTCAGGTATTTCTCCTCCTGGCATCTCATCTTTGAATACAGTTTCAAAGTTGTTTAAGTCTTACTAGACACAGAAGGATATGGTACTGAAATCTGAGAAAACGAGAGAGAGGTCGGAAGATCTAGATTTTGAAATCTGGACACGGTGAGTTTGAGGCTAGCCTAGTGTGAGGCTACCTAGTGTGATAACATATCTCAAATAAATAAGAAAACAAAGCAAAACAAAAACACCACACACACACACACACACACACACACACACACACACACACACACACACACACACAGAGAGAGAGAGAGAGAGAGAGAGAGAGAGAGAGAGAGAGAACAAACAATTTATAGATTGGCCTTTTCCTAAGAATTTTTCCCTTCCTTAGAGCCAACATTTTGAAAATCGTCATTATACTGCCATCTTCTGGATGCTTGTGTTGCTTGCACATAAATGTCTACCTAGATTTTCCAAACTTGGTCCATTTTACTTTTCTGTGGGCTGACAGAAGATGCTCTTTTTAAAGACCCAAACACAAGTGTTAAAAACAAATTCAAAAAAGGGGAAAAAAACCAAATTATTCATCAACTTACATTAATTCACAGAGGAAGGAGAAAAATGTGTAGTTGATCTCCACAAGTAATTTAGTTGCTGTCTTCTGGCATTGATCTCAACCTCTTCAGAGGTTGAGTGGAACCTCACTCAAAGGTGAGTGGTCACATACATGCTGGGTAAAATGTACACTTAGTGCTGTTGAGAATATAAATTGTGATTGCCCTTTGATAAGAATAATCGGCTACATTGGTAAGAAGGGTGTGTCTGTGTGGGTGCTCCTGTGTGTGTGTGCGTACTTGTACAGTGCTGGGGTTCAAACCTCCTACAAGCTCAGCAGGTACTACCACTGAGCTACATGGCCTGTCTTTCTTATTTGTTTTTTTTTTTTTTTTTTTTTTGTGGGAAGATATTTATTTATTTACTATTTTTTGCTTTTGGTGTTTTCTGAGGGTCTTTCTATGTAGCTCTGACTGGCCTGGGATTTCTTATGTAGATCAGGCTGACCACAAACTTGTGGCATCCTCTACCTCAGCCATTGGCAGATATTTATGCAACAAAAGTTACATTTGAGTTTCTGGTAGCTACTAGAAGCATGACACTTTGTGTTTCGTCAACTTGATACAAACCAGAATCAGTTAGGAAGAGAGGACCTCAGTTGGAGAATTACCTTCATCAGATTGGCCTGTAGGCAAATCTGTGGCACATTTTCTTAATTAATGATTTATGTGGAAGGGCTCAGACCACTGTGGGAGGTGCCAATCTTTGGTAAATAGTCTTGGGTTATTCGAGGAAGCAGCCTGAGCAAGCCATAGAGACAAGTCAGTCAGCTGCATTGCTCATGGTCTCTGCCTCAGTTCCTGCCTTGGCTTCCCTCAGTGACTGACTGTGATGTAGGAATTGTAACACGAAATAAACCTTTTCCTCCTCAAGTTTGCTTTTGGTTAGTGTGATTTACTACAGCAAAAGAAAGTTTAACTAGAACACACACCGAGATTTAAAGAAATGGAGCAGGGGGAAAGCGTAATGTTAACTTTGTGGTGTAAGAAATGATTTAAGGGGCTGGAGAGATGGCTCCGTGGTTAAGAGCCCTGACTGTTCTTCCAGAGGTCCTGAGTTCAATTCCCAGCAACCACATGGTGACTCACAACCATCTGCAATGGGATCTGATGTCCTCTTCTGTTATGCCTGGAGACAACTACAGAGTACTCATATACATAAAATGAATCTTTAAAAAAATGTTCAAAGATAATTTGAGCATAAGCTGTTCTGTGCCATTTACACCAAAGAAAAACATTAAATGACAAAAATACTGATGTTGTCTATGAGATGATCTTATCTTAAAATTCTTGTTACTCTAGTTGTAGTGGCGTACTACCATCTGATAAGCCATTAAATGTGTAAAAGCCAGAAGACAGAAATCTGGGTAGTTTTGTCTATTCTTTTTTTTTTTTTTTTTTTTTTGGTTTTTCAAGACAGGGTTTCTCTGTGTAGCCCTGGCTGTCCCAAAACTCACTCTGTAGACCAGACTAGTCTCAAATTCAGAAATCCACCTGTCTCTGCCTCCCAAGTACTGGGATTAAAGGCATGCACCACCACTGCCCAGCAAAATAAATCTTTTTTTTTTTAAATATAGAGAGATGTTAAGTCATTGACTCAAGGTTCCACAATTCAGGGTAAATCCACCTGATTCCAGAGCCCATAACTTTGACTCACTTACTGCTTTTTCCTTATAATCCAAATACTAGAATGGTCTAAGAAAGCCAAAACAACTTAGTCATGCTATCAGTGGCTTTGTGGAATGGTTAGCTTCAAACTGTCACCTGGGAAGACAATTAAGGAACTGTCTAGATCAAATTGGCCTATGGCTATGTTTGGGTGGGGGTTGTCTTAATTGCTATGTGATGTTGAAAGACTCAGCCTACCATGGTTGGCATCATTCCCTAGGCTGGGAATTGTATACCAGAGAAGAAAGTGAGCCAAACAAGCAAGCAGTTCCTCATACATTTATTTCCCTCCACTCAGTTCAGGTAGTTGCTTCAAGTTCCTGCACTGTGACTGCTCAGCTATGACAGACTGTAATCTGGAAGTGCAAGCCAAAGGAACCCCTTTCTCACCTAAGTTTGATCAGTATACTTTATCACAGAAACGGAAATGAAGCTAGGATACCTTGTCTGGTTTGTGTCAAGTTTTTTTTTTTTTGGTTCCCTACAGCAATGAGTAAGGAAGAAGCTCTCTCTGTCTCTTCCAAGGTCCTTCTTGGCCCATATGACATCAACTCTCTAGTGTTTTCATTGAGAGAGAGGGAAGGAGAGAGAGAGAGAGACAGAGACAGAGACAGAGACAGAGACAGAGACAGAGACAGAGAGAACCTGGTTTTCCTCACAGAGAGAAGAGACAGCCCAGGCTGAGCGGGTGAGGGTGAGGAGGAGGAGTCCACCACACACCATTGTGCCTTTGACACTGACTACAGTCAGACTCCAGACACACAGGAGCAAGAGAACCTACGGGAGGTGGCCCTTCACTCTTCTATACTGTGACATAGTCAGTCATTGGAGGCAGGTGCCCAGGGTCTTCCTCTCCATCCTCCCTCTGCTGCTGAGGTTGGGAAGCTGCCCAGCATGGAAAGCATGGGGTCTGGCTGGGTTTCCATTTTCTCATCCTGTCTCAGCCTCTTCCAGAGGCAATAAGCAATAAGCTGATTTGGAGAAAACTGCAAAGTTGGCTCTTCTTTCTGAAATATTGTGGAGAGAGAATTCCAAACAGAAAATTTGGAAAAATGGAACCTCCAGGCCACAGCACAGGTAATTGAAAGATGGGTCTTCCTCGGGACAAAGTCAAGCTGGCCAAATGGGCAGCTGCAGACAGGAAAGTGGTGACTGTTTTGACTGTTTGCGTGTTTTGGTTGCTTGTTTCATTTCATGTTCCTCCTGGGAGCAATTTGGTCCCTGCCCAGCAGTACAGTATCCGGAGAGGATAGGCAAGTGTTTGTGTGTGTGTGTGTGTGTGTGTGTGTGTGTGTGTGTGTGAGAGAGAGAGAGAGAGAGAGAGAGAGAGAGAGAGAGAGAGAGAGAGATCTTTTATGTATTATTTTTAAAATATGGAACACTTCATGAATTTGTGGGTTATCTTGCACAAGGGCCATCCTCATCTATTCCTTATTATTTTACATTTTTTATGTGTGCTGCCAAAGCAAGCACTGTGCAGAGTTCTATAGAGGGGAGGAAGGAGGAAATAGAAGCTGGGATCGAGGAGGAGGGGTGTGGCTCCTTGCAGTAAGGGCCTCTATCCTTCAGGACCAGAGAGCATTCTTCATTGCACTAAGAAGCTGAGGCACAGGGAGAAGGAGTGACATGCCAGAGGTCATATAGCACAGCTTAGGGTCCAGAGTTCTTTGTCCTTGAGACAGCTTTTTATTCAAAGTCTGACATTTATTAGGGGTCTCAATGAAAGAGCTCTTTTCACTGTGGGCCAGAGGGGTCATCAACCCACTGTATTGTGGTGGTGGAATTGAAGCTAGTCTGATGGGCTTCATTGGAGAACATTCTCAGTGTCTTTACAGCCTCTCACCTCCAGGGCTGTCCTGTGTTATCCAAATCACTGACTTCCTGACTTCTGAAGTCAGCACCCATAGTACTCAGGCCACACATTCCATGTCAGACTGTGAGCTACTGAAAGATCACCTCACTGTGCCAGCCCCAAGCACACAGTAGGCACTCAAAACATGTTGAATGTGTGAATAAGTAAGGGAGTGAATGCGTTCGCTTTAGACTGATGAATGAATGGACTAGTAATTCTCAAGTAAAAGACCTGTTTATTGTTACACACAGTTTCCTGTGCCTGGAGTAAAGAATGGTCAATTAAATTTGAACTCTCTGCTTTCATAATAAACTGTTAAATCAAGTTATACCCTTTAAAACTCTCACAAACAAACAAACCAGGTACCATTGTTCATATTTTACAGATGCACCAAGGTGCAGAACCATACTGAGTCTGGGGCTTAGCTCAGCTGGTAGAGTGCTTACCCAGCATGCACAACGCCCTGGTTCCATCCCCAGCACTGCACAAACCCAGGTGTTGTGATACACACCTGCAATCCCAACACTTGGGGGGTGGAGGATGGAGGGTGGAAAATTCAAGATCATTTTCTTGAATTTGGGACCAGTCTAGGCTGTATGAAATCTTCTTATTTATTGGATATTTTATTTATTTACAATACAAATGTCATCCCCTTTCCTCATTTCTCCTCCCTAGAACCACCTATTCCACCTCCCTGGCTGTATGAGATATTATCTCTAGAAAACATCAAAGGCAAGGCATGATTTGTGGACTTGGGAGGGTTGTTGCTTTTTTTTTTTTTTTTTTTTTCCATCTGCTCTGCCATCCTGGCCTGGTCTTGAGGCAATACAGGGGAGAAGCTTGCCCTGCTGGAGCTATTCCTCTAGAAGACTACTGATTTTTGCATTCTTTTTTCTTTAGTCGTATTGCTCCTGAATTTTCTTTTATCGTTTTTTGTTTAAAATCTCTTCCTCCTCAGAAGTCAGCTTGGTCCCCTTCTTGTGGCCCAGGGCCAGTGCACAGTGGGACTCTACCACTGCCGCTATGCTGTGCTGTCAATAAGCACAATGCATTTCTTCACCAGGGTCTTGGTGCGGACAAGCTCATTATTGGATGTGTTGTAGACAACATCAATGATCCTTGTTTTGTGAGTAGAACACTCAGAGCCCCAGGAAAAGTTCCCCACATCCAATCTCAGGGCACGATACTTCTTATTGCTTCTTCAAACTCGGACTGTGTGTTTATGTGGCAAGGGCCAATCTTAGTGTTGGCAGCAGGTTGTCCCAGCTCATACTTCTGCTTCTTGTGGTAGTGTTTTCTCTTACTGCAGGGTCTTTCGGTGCTTGTGTCAGTTGTCCTGAGAGATGCCTATCTCTTGACTCTGGCTGAAGAGAGCGGCAGTGTTCTTCAGTACACAAAAGTTTAAGATTTTGTTGAAATCCAATTTGCCTACTTCTTTTCTTCAGTTTTCTAGTTTTGATATCATATTATCAGAACTTGCTGCCCAACTGGAGGTCACAAAGGTGTTTTGTCTGTGTTTTCTCTTTAGAGTTTTATAGTATTGGCTATTGCATTGATGTCTTTGGTCCATGTTGAATTAATTCAAGTGTATGATATGAGGGAGGTTTCTGAGTTTATTGGGGAGTAGAGTGATCCATGTGGATATCTAGTTCTCCCAGTGCTATCCTTTCCCAGTGAATGAGCGTGGTATTGAAAAACAATCAAGGGCTGGAGAGAGGTTTCAGGAATTAAGAGCATTTGCTGATCTTCTAAGGGACCTAAATTCACTTCCCAGAACCCATATCAAACAACTGGTTTTTATTTTTATGTCTGATCGGGGGTTTTGCCTACGTATATGTCTGTACATCACTTACATGTCCGAGGCCAATAGAGGCCCTACCAAGACATCAGTTCCTCTAGAACTGGGGTTACAGACAGTGTGAGCCACCATGTGGATGCTGAGACATGAACCCAGGTCCTTTGGAAGAACAGATGGTAGGAAGTAAAGAAAGCCTGAGTTACTGCCGTACTGAGCAAATGTTAGGTAGTGACATGGGCATATCAAGAACCCGACATCCTCAAGTTCAGAGGGATGGACAGCCCTCTTTGAGACTGAGTACAACTGCTGACATTGTGAGCAGAAGAGATGCACCATACCTTTCTCCCCCTGGATGTTTATGACCTGAGGACTGCTCCCCAATAGAGATGGCTCTGCCTCCTGGATCCAGCTGTAAACCATAAACCCTACCTCCTCGTTTATCTGTATGTAAAAACTTGTTCAGTAGTATGCAATGACCCTACCTCTCTATTCAATTTTACACAGTAAACACACCGAGCTTCCAGGTTGCTGAGGTTTCTCCATCTAAGAGCCTAGACCCCCTGACTTCAACTTTCTGTCTGCCTGTCCGTCTTGTCTTTATTTCATCACCAGGACAGTCAGATCCAAGTCCCTGGAAACCAAGCAGAGATGTGGCAGCAGCCAGTTCTTAACAGCTAAGCCATCTCCACAACCACTTCCTTTTTAATAATTTTTAAAAATACTTTTTATACACTGAGTGAGGTGGTTTGAGTGAAAATTACCTCACAGGCTCATACAAAGTGGCACTAAGGGAGGTGTGATATTGTTGGAACAAGTGTGGCTTTGTTGGAGGAAATGTGTCACTTCGAGTGGGCTTTGAGGTCTCAGAAGCTCAAGCCAGGCCCAGTGGCTCATTCTCTCTTCCTGCTGCCTGCTGATCCAGATATAGAGTTCTCTAGCACCGTGTCTTCTGCATGCCACCACACTTCCTGACATGATGACAATGGGCTAAGTCTCTAAACTGTAAGCAGCCTTTATAAAACATAAAGGCTTTTATTGTCCTTTACAATAGTTGTTGTGGTTTCTGATAGCATCAGGATTAAATACATGTATTGATATCTCATCAATATTTTAATTTGCACTTCCTTAACAATTAAATATGTAGCACTTTTGTTTAAAAAAAGTTGTTGTGCTCATGTTTCTTCACAGCAGTAGCAACCCTAACTAAGACAGAGTTGATACCAGGGACTAGAGTATTGCTGTGATAGGCCAGACCCTGTGTTTTGTGTGTTTTGTTGTTTTGTTGTTTTGTTGTTTTGTTTTGTTTTGTTTTGAGGAATGTGGACTTTGGGACTTTGGATTAGAGAAGCAGCTGAATGCTTTGAGCAGAATTCAATGGGCCATAATAGTGTGAGCATGGAAGAAAGTGGTGCTAAGGGTGATTTGAACTGTGAGGACCCAGCTCAAGAAGCTGCAGAGGAGAAGGATATCAGTGTGTGGCCTAGGGACTATTTTTGTGATATTTTTGGTGAAGAATGTGGATGTTTTCTGCCCTTGTCCAAAAATCCACCTGAGGCTAAATTGGAGAATTATGGATTAACAGCTTTCCCAGAGGACATTTCAGAATAACCCAGCATTGACTGTGTTGTGTGGCTGTTGGTGGCCAGTCCTGTGCATATCTGTAATGAAAAGGAACAAGCCAATAAGCAGCATCCCCTGTGGGCTCTGCTGATGCAGCAACTCCTGCCTCCAAGTTCCTGCCCTATTTGAGTTTCTGTCCTGTCTTCTTTTTTGTTATCTGGATTATTATTTTTTTTTTACAAGCATTCTTAATGTTAATGTCAAACTTGTAAAACCCTTTTGTATTGGTCAGTGATTTTTGTGTGTTTTTTCCTTATGTTAATTTCTATATGCTTCATTATTGTGATTATGACATTTGGATCTGAAACTCACCTAGAATGTATGTGTGTGTGGTTTTGATCAAAGTTATTTTTTCTCATATGGTTAGGTAATTAGTCGAGCAGTATTTATTGGAAGGACAGTCTTTATCTCACAGCTTGCTATTGGCAAGTCTGTCATGAATCAAGCGGGGTGTGTGTGATGGTTTCTTTCTGGACACTGTTTGACAATCATGCCAAACTGGTTCAGTTACTGTAACTTTATAGTGAGTTCAGTATCTACACATTAGCTGTCTTTGTGTCATTAAGCCAATACGTGACGAAAGTTTATTTGGCCCATCATTTGGACACACTCCATCATGTACACAGCTCAGGCTGTGTCTGTGGCAGCATCTTCTTATAAAATCATGCAAATCCTCAGAGTTCACACCTGCTTCCCAAAACCCACTTCTTCCATCTAGGGACCAAGTGTTCAAACATGAGCACACTCATGGAGAATATTTCACATTCAAACCAAAACAATCCTGCTGTGTGAATCCTTCCTCATTCCTGTCAAGGTGAAGTTGATCTATTTATTTATTTATTTATTTATTTAGTTGTTGTTGTTGTTTTATTTGGCTTTTTCTTTTAATATGAGTTTAAGAATCGTCTGTCAGGCCGGGCGGTGGTGGCGCATGTCTTTAATCCCAGCACTTGGGAGGCAGAGGCAGGCGGATTTCTGAGTTCAAGGCCAGCCTGGTTTACAGAGTGAGTTCCAGGACAGCCAGGACTACACAGAGAAACCCTGTCTTGGAAAAAAAAAAAAGAATCATGTGTCAGTTACACAGAACAAAATTCCTGGTACTTAGGAAGAAATTACACTGACTACGTGTGCCAAACTGGGAAAAATATCACATGCTGTTGGATGGATGCTTCTGATCCCTGAGCACAGTCTACCTTTTGAATTTTTAAGGTATCCGCCTTCAGTTTCTTAGAACATGACTTGGGAAATGTCTTTATAGCACAGTAGATAAGACACACAGAATCTCAAATCGTTGCAATTTTTCTGTATAGAGAATCTTCACATCTTCCATTATATTTTGTGAAATATTTGTTTTTATTTTTTAAAAAACTTGCAAATAGCATGTTTTAGTTTACTTTGTAGCTTTGTTTACTGGAACACAGGAAACAAATAGACTGGTTTTTGTATGTAGCAATATTGTTGAATTTATTTCATTTAAACAGCATTAACTTATTATAGCATAGTGTAACAGATTTCTTTGTTCACCTACAAAATGTCATTTGCAAATATCTACAGTTGTCTTTCTTTCTTCCCAGTATTTACACCAGTAATGTGCTGACCTTTGTTGTCATTTTTAAAAAGAAATATGTTTTAAAGACATATGTTCAGTTATTTTTACGTATCTATGTGGATATAAAGATGTGTGTATCTTTGTGTGTATGTGTGCACACATGCACGAGCACCACGTGCACATGCACGTATGACTGCATACACACTGTCCTGCCACATTGCACAAGTGGTGGTTAGAGAATAATTTACAGGTTCTTCCCTCCAACCATGTAGAATTTGGGGGTAGAATGTTTGTCCTTAGGCTTGGCAGCAAGTGACTTTACCTATGAGGCATCTCGCTGGCCCAATTTTCTTCTTGAACTGGTTAGTGTGGATAAAAGTGAAAGTGTGAACATATTTATCTATTCACTTGTCGGGGAGTATCTAATATTTTACTGTGAGGTATAACCAATGGGTTCATAAATACCCTTTTTCTCATATTTAGGAAAGCACCGAAAGAGAATTTCCAGACATGACACACATACCTATAATCACAACACTTGGTAGGCTGAGGCAGGAATATTGGAACTTTAAGACCAAGTCTCTAAATATTAGTAAAGCCACCTCAAATATTAGTAAAGCCACCTTGAGTCAAAACAAAAATAAACAGACAAAAGCTGGAAATCACCGGAATTAAGTAGCTACCAAAATACAATTTGATAACCATGAAAATACACTTCAAAGTGAAACTGATATAAATGCATTGCAGATAAGCAAAGCTGGGGGAAATCACTGTGCAGGTTCTGCTCCACAGGAAATATACAGGGGCAGAAGAGAAGATTATAGATAGAAGCCCAGAGATGGAGTTAAAACATGAAAAGCAATGAAAGTGGCACATAAAGAAACATCTCAAGGGAATATTGATTACACAGATAATAATGGGAATGTCTTGTGGAGCTCAATGCTGTTTATAGAAAAAAATAAAACTACATGGCAGCAATAGCAGCCTGATATGTGGTGGGTGAGGTATAACCCTAACAGAAGAAGAACATGTAGGGTTCTGACATTGTTCAGAAAGAGCCCAAACTCCTTATTTAGAGTAGAGAAATTTTCACAAATTCCAAATGAATGTTACCATCTCTCAGAGAGCTGGAGATGGCTGTAGCTGCTTAGTCAATACAGTGCTTGCCTTGAGAGAATGAGGCCCTGGATATGTGTCTATAAACCAAATGTGGTGGCATACACTCCTAATCCCAGAGCTGCAGAGATGAAAAGGGGTAATTCTATGGGGCTCACTGGCCAGCTAATCCAACCTACTTGGGGAGTTCTGGACCAATGAGGGAAGCTGCCTCAAAGGAGAAGGTGGGGGGAGCACTGGGGAATGACATCTGAGGTAGTGTCCTGTGGCCCTACGTATGGGCGTGCACACACACACACACACACACACCTCGTATCATGGAACACACACATAATTCCAGTGCTCCAGAAGCTGAGGTAGGAGTATCAGGACTTTGAGGCAAGCCTGAGCTATATTTGCAGACCTGTTCCCACCCCACCCCCACAAAAAGCAAAGATTTGGGGACTGTATTTAAAGCTATGATGTAACTTTGAATGGACCAATGTAAAAAAAAAAATTCAGTAAGACTTAAAGGGTTAGAACAAATGACTCTATGGGCTCTTATGTTTGAAGGCTTGGTCCCTAGTTGTTGGAATGATTTGAGGCAGATTAGGAGGGGTGCCACTGAGGAAGGGCTTGAAGGTTTTAAAAGCCCATGCCATTCCTAATTAACTCTTTCTGCTTCCTGTTTGTGGATTAATATGTTGAGTTCTGCTTTGTCACTTCAGTGCCACGTCTGCCTGTCTCCTGCCATGTTCTCTGACATGGTGGTGATCCACCCCCATACTTCTGGAACTGTAAACACCAAATAAATCCACCTTTCTGTGAGTTGCCTTGGTCATGATATCTTTTCTCAGCTATAAAAAAAGTAACTAAAGCCAAGTGGTGGTGGGGCATGACTTTAATCTCAGCACTCCAGAGGCAGAGGCAGGTGGATCACCAGGAGTTCAAGGCCAGCTTACTCTACTTGTCTAGTTTCAGAACAAACAGAGCTTCATAATGGAGACACCCTGTTCAAAACAAAGAAAAGAAAGGTAACTATAACAGCACCCATTAATAAGTACAACTTCTACATCTTTGTGTATTAGTTTTAAAAGACACAAACATACTTTATATGAGACATCACTAGAAGAACATAACTTAATAAATCTGGAGCCATTGATAGTAAAGCTGGAATTACAGGACAAAAGAAGTAGAGAAATGAGTAACTATAGTGAGAGATTATGAAATACACATCTCAGTAGCTGATGACAAGCAAACAAGATATCAGTGTAGAGATAACAGAGCGACAGTTCACAATTAGCCAGTGCTTCTAATTTGCATATATAAATTTCAGCGAACTTCAGAATACAGATATCCAGCAGCATGCATTATCAAAAAAGGCACAGATTGAAGGAATTAGTATTGTTAAAATGCCATAATACCCAGAGTGCTCCATTCATCCAGTTCAAGACCCCACCTCCACCCCCTACCCAGAATACCAAGGACATTTTTTCACAGATCTAGAAGACAATCCTAAGGGTCACTGGAAAGAACAAAGACTTCTGATAGTCAAAACATTCCAGAACAAAGACAGTGATGTTGAAGGCAATGTAATGACTAATTTAAAGGCATGTTATAAAGACTAAGTTTAAAATAAAAGGAAATTAGCATTAAAAACCTATAGACTAATGGAACAGAGAATCATAAAATAAAATTCCATTTGTCTACTGCCAAATGATTTATAACAAAAGTGCCAAAAACATACTTTGGAGAAAAGACAGCTTCTTCAGCACATGCTGAAGACAGTGACAGTATACTCACGTATATAAACGATAAATAAATCTTAAAAAAAAAAAGATTGGCCAATGACCTGAAGACACCACTCAAAAGAAAAAGAAATATAGATGTCTGACAAATATGAGAAAAAGGGTTCAATACCATCACCCACTAGGAAAATGCAAACTAAAATTTTGATATACAGAGTTCTGGAGTGCTGGCTCAGCAGTTAAGAGCACTGCCTGCTTTTCCAGAAGACCTGGGGCAGTTTCTAGCACCCACATGGTGGCTCACGACCATCTGTAACTCCAGTTCCAGGGGATCCAGTGCCGCCTTCAGGCTTCTGTGGGCACTAGACACATACATGCATATAGGCAAAACATTCATAGACATAAAATAAATACAATAAAACTTTTTAAAGTATTAGAAACTATAATGCACAATGAGACAAGATCTCACCCCAGTTATAAGAGCTATTAATTAATTAATTAACAGATAAATACTGGTGAAGATGTAGACAATAAGGAACCTTATAGAGCAGTGATTGGAATGTATATTAGCCCAACCACTATGAAAAGCAGCATGAATGTTTCTCAAAAAAAAAAAAAAAAAAAGAAAAACTAAAAGTAGAGCTACCATATGTCCAGCTGTATCACTGCCGGGCATACATACAAAGAAAATAAAGTCAACATACAAAAAAATTCACCTGCGTGTCCATGTTTATTAAAGCACTATTATGGAAATTAGCCTAGTGTGTTGGCAGATGAATGGATAAATAAAATTGTGTGTGTGGGATTGAAGGTAGAGTATTATTTATCCATAAAGAAGAATAAAATCTTATCATTTTTAGCAAAATGGATGAACCGGAGGATACTGTGTTAAGTGAAATAAGCCAGATACACAGATGAACAAATTTCATATATTCTCCCTTACATGTGGAAACAATAAAAAGGGAGAATCAAGGAACTGATCTGAAAGTAGAAAAGCAATTGCTAGATCTGAGAAAGGTGTGGAGATGAAGGTTGCTTTGTGAGGTTTCCTGGCGAGACATGGCCAGACATCTATCTATTCCAGCCAGGGCACCAAGACAAACCAAAGAACAACTCCTTCTGAGTCGAGTTTGGTGATGTAATTCATTTATTGGGGTTACTTGCAGGTGGTGACTCACAAAACTTGCATCCTTGGGAGTTTCCACCCAGTTGACAGGCAGCCCTCCAGTCTCTTCTCCTCCAGCAACTGCCATTATCATATAACCTCGAGGAGGGGCCTTGCAAATTCTTCCGAGCTTCCTGAGTCTTAGGAGCCTCCTTGCTCTTGGAAGGTAGGTTACTATTTGGAGGAGATGGTTACACAATAGTTTTGAGAATAGAAGAATGTGGCTAGACTTGATTAATTCACAGTGTATTAACGTAAGAAAATATAATAGTCTCATTAATTTGTGCAATGAGAAATAAAGGCAGGCTTAAACTGGATTCTGAGGTCCAGCCTCCTTGGGATAATTCACTTCCAGTATCTCCACTTCCAGTTCTGAAGTTGCTCTCCTGTTAAGTGGAGAGCAGGTGAGACTGTGTTCAGTCAGGACCTGTGAGACAGCTCTCAATGATGAATAAACTCTGAGTAAAGACGGGAAGTCATATTTTTGGAGCAATCTAATTCATTCTGTGCAGTTCTAAAATAGATGATGTATTCCCGGAGTTCAGTCTCAACAGACTAAGAAAGACCTAGCTCTGCCGCAGATCTAGCTCAAGATCAGCCTGGACAATTTAGCAAGACTGTCTCAAAATCAAAAACAAAACAAAAAAGGACTGGGGTAAAATTCACTGACAGAATGCTTTCCTGGCATGCATATGAGGCTCCAGGAGACCCTGAGGCCTGGAAAGCTGGTGGTACTGTTGCAGTCCCAGAATTAGATTCTTTCTCTTCCTGAATCCAGGGACAGGATCACTTAGAGTGGTAGTGGGGGCGTATTGAAGAGAAGTGTGGGTCATCCTGAAACCATTGGGGCAAACGAGGCAGGTGGTAGCTCTATTTCCCTCCATCATTATGCCACACTGATTGGAATGCTCAATTCTCCTTTGTGTGGTTTCCCTCCGCAAAACAAGTTGTCGATGAGTATGTTAGACTTGGCCACGAAGAGCAGCAAAGACCGATCGCAGTCCATCATAAAGGAAATTGACTCGGACTCTGACGGCTTTCTCACTGAAAGTAAGGACTGCCTTGCGCCACCAGCAATGGAGAAAGCCCTTTTGTAGGAGAGTAATACACATTTTAAAAGTGTTGTCTGAGAAGAACAATATGAACTTTCTATACTGTCTTAAGGGAAAATTTGCCTTCCATTATTAAACATGTTTTAATACATTTTTCAGTGGATGATTGAAACATTTGACTACAAAAAAATTATATTAAAATAAACTGTTGTCTGTTGAATTCTACTAGATTGCTAGTGTGGCAACAAAGCTAAAAGTACTGTGACAGAGAAAATAAATCTTATGCCTGGAAGGTGGGCCATGAGTAAAATCAACGCTTTCTCTAGTGGTATGTAAACATCACTGGCTGAGAGAGGATAAATTTGTCAGTCATACCTTGAGATATTCTCTTCCTCACATCACTTTTCTCATTGTCCATACTATGGTTCATTTTAGAGACATTTGCCAAAGTCCTTCTCAGCACGTCACATGATACAGCATTCCTTTGGTATGTGGAATTTTAAGAATCTGCCTTTATTCGTTTATTGTTAACAATGAGCAAATAGAAAACATTCTATTGCATGTGAATTATATTGCAACATCAAAAACACGTTGGTGCTGCTGGGGGCTTAGAACCAGCTTATCTACCTCTTCATAGCGATGAAGAAAGTTGAGTACAGGAACGCAAACCTTAGTTTCAAATAAATGGCAAACCCAGGAGTGCAATTCAGCTCTTTGTCTTAATTCAATTTTTAATGTTCTTCTTTCAAAACAAACAACAAAAGAGTGCTCTTAGGTATGTTCTTAGGCAGAAATGGAATGTACAGAGTGTAAAAGAATGTTTTAAGTAAATTGTTAGCAATTTCCTCCTCCCTGTTTGATCCAAGTGAGTCTTGAATCTATCAGTGTTCTATCTATACTATCAGGTATTCCGGGTTGATCTTTGGAAGGTTCAGAAACTTGTCATTGTGACAACAAGCTGCTTGTGGTGTCTCTCCTTTAAATGTTGTTCAGCATCCAAATAATGAAGTTTTGGAAGAGGGAAATACAGTGTATGCCGTCAATAATAGTCACATTGGTGCCCTCAGGTTCCTGTTAAACCATGAAACTCCTTTTTACACATTGAGTGGATCTAGAAGACTTTTGTTCTTGTTGGGATCTAGATGTGTTTAAATAGTCTGACCTTCATTTTATAGGTAAAGAGCTTGAAAGGTAAACTTGTTTAGGGCCAAGCTGCAGTGTGAGTCTGTGCTGCTGGTCCCTGTTACATTCTGTTTCCTACTGTGCTCCTCTAAATCCTTTAAGAAGAAAGACTCACAAACCTCTGGAGGACCCTTAAGAGAACTTTACTGATTTGAGTTTTCAGGGCCAGGGCTGGAGTCTAAAGCTGGGCCCAACGTCCCTAAGGCAAACTTAAACCAAGGAGTGAAGACCAGCTTGGGCAATAGGGAGAGACCCACTTTAAAAATAGATGTTCTTAAGTGGTAACAAAGCACCATTGTTACAGCTCTGTAGCCAAAAGCAGGTGAGGATCTATAGACTCTTAGCTATGAAACCTTAGGCCTTTCTGAACCTCAGTTTTGTTAACTGAAATAATGAGGACTATAAGTTGGTTCAATGGATGAATATTAGGGCTTTGGAGTAGGGGTGGAAGTCATCTGTGGGTGTCTATGTACCTGCGCCCTTACAAGCCAGAGAGAAGCAGCAGTCTTTGACCTTAGTGGTACATTACCTCTAAACCAAGTGCTGTATCCTCATGCCCTTCTTGCCAGTCAATATTCGTTGTAACTGCCCCACCTATCTTCTATAATGCAGTGTAATAATTGCCTCTATGAAGAAATCTGAAAATGGGCATTTGAAATTTTTTAACTTGTTCTCCATGCCTTCAGGTACCAAGAAAATACTGGCAGTTATACAAGACAGGCAGAAATTATCATTACTGTTTGTTAAAATTTCTTCCACATGCGATGATGCTTAAAGGAACTCTACCAGAACAGCACTCCTCTGCCTTCAGGGGCCTGACTACTGTTCATAATTTAAACCATGTCTACTAACACAGCTTGATTAAGGTGTAATGGACCCAACTATAATCAATTCCAACACTTGGAAGGCAGAGGCAGGAGGATTCTGAGTTTAAGGCCAGTCTGGTCTATGGAGTAAGTTCTAGGCCAATCCAGGTACAAGGAACTCATACCTGGCAGGAACCTGGAGGCAGGAGCTGATGCAAAGGCCATGGAAGAGTGATGTTCACTAGCTTGCTCCTCATGGCTTGCTTAGCCCTCTTCCTTATAGAACCCAGCATTACCAACCTGGGGTAGCCCTACTCACAAGCTGCTGGGCCCTTCCCCATTGGTTACTAATTAAGAAAATGCTTTACAGGCTTGCCTACAGCCTGTTCTCATGGAGGCATTTTCTCACCTGAGGCACCCTCCTTTCTGATGACTCTAGCTTGTTTCAAGTAGACATGAGACTAGGCAGCACAAAAGAACACTATCATTCAAGTAAAAAGGAAGACTGGGGGAAATCTTAACTAGCTAAACATCTGATGGAGTGTTGATATCTAGAATATTCAAAGAACTAAAAAATAAGCAAATAAGCACCAGAAGACCAAACATTAAAAGATGGGACATACATCTGAACAGAGTTCTCAAAAAGATGAAATATAAATGGCTGAGAAATTTATTTTTTAATATTCAAAATCCTTTGCTTTCAGGGAAATACAAATATTAAAGCAACTACAATGAGATTTCATCTTATCCCAGTCAGAATGGCTAAGATTTTGTTGTTGTTGTTTATTTATTTATTTTTGTTGTTTTGTTTTTTTTAAGTGCCTTTGTCAAAGCGGGCACAACAAGGGCTTGAGAGAGGAAAAAGGGGGACAGCCTGTGGTTTGAAGGCATGCCTGACAGGGTACTGTTTCTGGGAGATTTCGTGAAAACCGCTTTGGCTGAAACATACGACTCCTCCTAGGTACTGTCCACCACTTCCCCTGGCGACTCCTCCTGGATATCATCTGACACCGCAGGATCTCCCTGCTGAGACCACGCCCCTGAAAAAACCAATTCTCACTCCCACAGCAGTCGTTAGCTGTGTAGGTAAGGGCTGTGGCTCTTGTGCGCCCCCCACCCTCAACCCATGCTGGAATGTTGACTGTCTTGATCCTGTTCAGGAGATTACAGCCACTGTGAGTTCATGAGTACAAAGCCCCTGTCAGGTCTAGAAGACGCTGATTTACAGCGGCTCTCCTCGGCCAACCGTCTCTGGGCTCTTATGATCCTTCTCCCCGCTCTTTTGCAATGTCTCTTGAGCCATTCTGTGGGGTGTGATGTAGATGTCCCACATAGGGCTGAGCAGGTGTGAGTTTCTATATTAACTGCCACCCACTAAGTAAAGAATTGTCTCTGGTGAGGACTGAAAGCTACTTTAACTGTGAATACAGACTGTGGTATAGATTGTGTGTGTGTGTGTGTGTATAATTTCTATAATACTTTTGAAACAGGGTATTATGATGTAGCCCCGGCTGACTTGAACTCCCTGTGTAGAGTAGGCTGGTCTTGAACTTCCCTGCTTCTCCAGTGCCAGGAATGCAGCCTGCACTGTCATTCCCAACTTAACTCTGGAAATGACATTTCCCTCCATAGCAAGGAGGGAAATGAGCACTAAGACACACACATCAATTTCTGATACAATTACTATAGAGACACTGAGTAGAACAACATAAATTATCTCAATTTATTTGTATATATTTTTTCTTTCAATTTCTAGTGTTGCAAAATTGGCTATTTTTAAATATTCCTTTAAAAAATGTACTTATTTACTATGTATACAGTGTTCTGTCTCCATCAGAAGAGGGCACCAGATCTCATTTTAATTGGTTATGAGCCACTTAACCACTTAACCTCTGAGCCGTCTCTCCAGCCCTCCAAAACCTGCTGTTTTTGTAACGTACATACTTTAATACTTCCCGTAGCTTTCCAAGTAGGCCAGGGAGGTTAAGCTTAATGAGAAAGAAAAAGAAATACTAATATAAATTAGGCTCTTACAAAATTTGAGTCTATTTATTATTGTGATGGTGGTAAGGTTGAGTTTATGTAAACAATGTTTATGCACCACAGGACACCGGGGCCAGGCAGAAGACATTTTTGGGAGTCCGTTTCTGCCTTCCATCTTGGGTTTTAGGGGTTGAACTCAGGGGTTGTCCACAATTCCTTGCTATTACTTCAGTATCCTTTGCAACTGTTAGGAATTAAAACACTTTGTTGATAGGATGTTTTTCACTTTGAAGATAACATGTTCAACTCTTTCAAATGGATGGGTTGAATTCAGTAAAAATGCTAAATCTGTAAGCTAGTTTTCGTTGTCAAGCTCTGACACATATTTTATTTCTAATATGGTAATTGACCTGATTACACACTGAAAATCAAACTCTTTTCAGTATTTGGCCTTGACTTACTTCTGAAAAAATGATATTGTCATTGTTTGTTGGTTTGAGTAAGTTTGGCTTCAATAAGACTCCTGTGGCTCTAGGCCGGCCAGACAAACCGATTTTAGGTGCATCGCTCTCTACTCTCTTCAAGAGCATGTTATGTCGACCATGCTCTCATATGTTGCTTACAAATTCACTCTCCATAAATAGCTTTGGTTTTTTGGTATTAAATATACTAATGCATAAGTAGCTTTTATAATGGAATTCATCTTAGTTATAACAAACCTTTGCTGAAAAGGGTTACCTTTATTTTTTTAAATTCATCTTTATGACATAATCCTTGTTGTGCATGGAATTTGAAAGCCAAATTCCCTACAAATTAGGCAGCACACACATCTTTCTGCTTATCTTGACAAAAATAAAGGTCATTTGTCAACATTTTATTGAACAATCTTCCTTTCTCTGTAATTTTTCTTTTTTGTTGGTGGGTTGGGAGGGGTTTGTTATCCACTTGAGAGGTTGGAAAATTGATGCTGAGATTAAAAAAATAGTTAGAAGGAAGAGTCTGTATTTACTTATATAATGAAAATTAATTGACAGGAAAATAGAAAGCAAGGTTTGTGCACCCCTCCCCCACCTTCCCAGCTGCTAACATAGCAACATAGGGAGACTGATTGTACAGCATGGGGTGGGGGATGGTGCATGAGACACGACTCAGGTGTGGAAGGACACTTACTAATGAAGTGAGAGTGCTTACCTATCTTCTAAACAACATTAAATACCTACTGCTTGTAATGATAGGGCAACATTATTGATAATCATGGCCTTTCACTGCCAAGACACAATGATGCATTCTGGTACCAATTTGACTGTCTATGCTTGGAAGATAATGCTGGAGGCCACACATAATGATAAAACCGAAGCCATACAAACCTATAATTAGTGGGAATATACACAGGTTTATATTTTGTCACCCTGGGGCATGATGTTGCCATCCACAAAGTTCACTCTTGAGAACTGGGTACTGGAATTACAAAGGAATTGTAAGAAAAGAAAAATAATAAACCTCAATGTTTACATCTTTGTGTTGGGCTGCATTCACAGCTGTCTTGGACCACATGCAGCCCACAGGCTACAGGTTAGACCCTTGCAGTACACAAGTAAAGGAAATTTTCTGGGCAAGGAGCATATGACATTCACTATGGTAGCACAAGATAAAGCTGGACATAGATACTAGTGGTATGGAGCATGGACGGTATGATGCACTCAAATGCCACTGCAATTCGTTTTACTTTAAACAAAAGGAAGTTATTGGTTGTTCTAGTGTGATTTATTTTGCTGTGACAAAACACTGACCAAAGTCAAATCGGGGGAGGAGAGGGTTTATTCAGTTTACACTTCCACATCATAGTCCATTGTTAGGGGATGTCAGGGCAGAAACCCAAGCAGGTCAGGGCCTTCAGCATGGCAGGAACTTGAACTAGAAACCCTGGTGAATACTGCTTGCTGGTCCACTCTCTGGGTCATTTTTAGCTAGCTTTCTTTTTTTTTTTAATTTTATTTTTTTAATTGGATATTTTATTTACATTTCAGATGCCAACCCCTTTCCCCATTTCCCCTCCCTAGAAAACCCCTATCCCGTGCCCCCTTTTCCATTTTGCTTTTATACATTTTTTTTAAATGTTAATCAAAGGCTTTATAATTATGGTAATGCTCAATCAGAAGTGTAACCTAATACCCAACCTAGCTATGTAAACTATCTTTGACTGGTGGAGACACGTGAACTTCTGCCTCCATGCCCCCTCTCTCTTTCTTTCGTTTTCTCTCTCATTACCTAGCTTCTCATCTACTTCATCTTCTCCTCTCCTAACTCCATCTTTTCCTGTCGGTGTTCCTTCCCCCTTAGCTCCTCCTACATATTACCCTTCCTATTAAAATAAAACTTTTCTCTCAAAATACAGTTAGAGCATAATTATTCCTATTTGTACCAGTGAGGTACAAGATAGTCTTAATACCCAGTCCATCCTTTTGTTGACTAACCAGAACCTCTGTCATCTCTCTTGACTAAAACACTTAATTTTGAACCTGGCTTTTTCTTGGCTTTAGAATGAATGTCAGCTGAAAAACATCCACTCAGATCTTTTCTCTCAAGATAAATAGCCAGGATTGGCTATGAGTCTATAGGTCTTCAACGCCGTCAGAAATCCAGAATGACTAAATTAACTGAAGTTATGGGAAGCACTAAGCATAGCTTCTAAAACTTAGCCAATTTATAGAGACCGCTGAACACCTGGACAGCCCCTATACTACCGAATATTGGAGCATCAAATCTTCAGCCTTCTGGCCCAAACTCATCTGACAGACTTTAGTGCTGCAGAATTATTAAAGGCTGATTACTCTGTCTAGGCAGATATAATCAGTCGACTATTCTGAAAGTGTGTCTTTTTCTGGACAGTAATTTGTCTGTAGATGGAGAGAAATAATTCTTGCCTAGTGACTGTCTCACCACAACTGGAGTAACTCCAAGGATGCTCAATTTCTTCTTAGAATCCAAGACAGGAAGCTGTCAGGAGCAGACAGGTCTCTAATCAAAATGAACATTAATATAGAAATATTTGTGACATCAATTCTATGGATTTCTGATGTTTTGAAATCCAACTATCCATGTAAGGTAACCTGGACTGTTGTCTGTTAACTCCTCTCAGCTATTTCTAAATAAAATATAGAAAACACCCTAACAATAAACTCAAAGTCATGAATTTGCTATAGTCCCTTAACTCACAGGCTAATCATCCCAAATCAGTTAAAAAAAAGTTAAAGAAGAACTGGGTCTAAGCCTTGTATTTCTAAATGTGTTATACAGGCACAATGCCCATGAGAGTATCAATATTCATTTCACTTCATATCAATAAGAAGCCTATACCAATGAAAACCTTTAATTTGAAATCCAAGTGAATTTTGTACCATTTAAGAAATTATAACTTCATCTTGATACTAAATTATACAGATTTCTACCAATAGGTTATGGCTATGCCATAAATCCTAGCTAATCTTCCCTGTTCCAACAAAATCACTACTTTTCCCCAGAGAGACAGCTCCATATTAACCACCTTAGTCCCCAATCCTGGGGAAGAGGGGTGCTGACTCTTCTTTAACTTCTTCAAGCTGATTACGGGCGTGGAGATATTAGAAGAGGGGTGGGGGGAAGAGTAAATTGATAAACTTATGACACTGTGTCTTCACTGCATCCAGATGGAATTCCCGGACACCGGAGGTTTGAATAGGTCTGCTCGTTTTGCTTGATGAGTAGATACACCAAGGCTGTGTATTCTGCAATATACAATTCTCTGGACAAGTTTTAGTATCAAGAAAAAAAAAATTTTTTTTTTCCTAGAGGGTTGACATTTTTTTTTTAAAAGATGTTGGTTCTAACAACTTTTTCCCCCTTTTATGTAGTTGGTTATAATATTTACATTTCAAGTTTTATCCTCTTATCCCATTTCCCCCACCACCCAGGAACCCCTTATCCCATCCCCCCTCCTTATATATGAGGCTGTGCCTGCACCTACCCCCCGAACCCCCACTACCCCCTCCTCACCCTCACAATTCCCCCCCCATTCTGTGTTCGTTTTTCATGGGACCAAGAATCTCCTCTCCCACCTATGCCCAACAAGGCCATCTTCCCCTACATATATCGCTAGAGTCGTAGGTCCCTCCCTATGTGCTTCCAGGCTGGTGGTTTAGACCCTGGGGGGCTCTGGTTGTTTGGTATTGTTGCTTTCCTCTTGGGGTCACAAACCCTTCCTGTTCCTTCAGTCTTCTAAGTTCTCCATTGGGAAACCCTTGATCATATCAGAGGTTAGCTGTGAGCATCGTCCTCTGAATGTGTCAGTCTCTGGCAGATCTCTAAGGAAACAGCTATATCATGTTCTTGACAGCATGCATTTCCAGCCATCCACATCAGTGTCTAGCTTAGGTGACAGTACATGGGATGGATGTCCAGGTGGAATGGTCTCCTGATGGCTCCTCCTTCAGTTTCTGTCCCATGTTTTGTTTCCATAATTGCTCCCTTGAGTATTTTTATTACTGGTTCTAAGTAGAACTGAGGTGTCCCCTCTTGGTCTTTCTTCTTCATGAGTTTCATGTGGTCTGTGGGTTGAGTCTTCGCTATTCTAATTTTTGGGCTAACATCCACTTAACAGTGAGTAAATACCATGTGTGTTCTTTTGTGATTGGGTTAACTCACTCAGGATGATAATTTCTATTTCCATCCATTTACCTAAGAATTTCTTGAATTCATTATTTTTAATGGCTGAGTAATACTCCATTGTGTAGATGTACCACATTTTTTGTATCCATTCCTCTGTTGATGGACATCTTGGTTCTTTCCAGCTTCTGGCTACTATAAATAAGGTTGCTATGAACATAGTGGAGCATATGTCCTCATATATTGGCGCATCTTCTGGGTATATGCCCAGGAGTGGTATAGCTGGATCCTCAGGTAATGCTATGTCCAGTTTTCTGAGGAACCGCCAGACTGATTTTCAGAGTGGTTGTACCAGCTTGCAATCCCACCAACAATGGAGGAGTGTTCCTCTTTCTCCGAATCCTCGCCAGCATCTACTATTACCTGAGTTTTTGATCTTAGCCATTCTGACTGGTGTGAGATGGTATCTCAGGGTTGTTTTGATTTGCATTTCCCTGATGACTAAGGATGTTGAGCATTTCTTAAGGTGCTTCTCAGCCATTCGAGTTTCCTCTGTTGAGAATTCTTTGTTTAGCTCTGTTCCCCATTTTTTAACAGGGTTGTATGGTTTTCTGAAGTATAATTTCCTGAGTTCTTTGTATATCTTGGATATTAGCCCTCTATCAGATGTGGGATTGGTGAAGATCTTTTCCCAATCTGTTGGTTGCCATTTTGTCTTATTGACAGTGTCCTTTGCCTTACAGAAGCTTTGCAATATTATGAGGTCCCATTTGTCAATTCTTGATCTTAGAGCATAAGCCATTGGTGTTCTGTTCAGAAACTTTTCCCCTGTGCCTAGGTATTCCAGTCTTCCCCACCTTCTCTTCTATTAGTTTCAGTGTATCTGGTTTTAAGTGAAGGTCTTTTATCCACTTGGATTTGAGCTTTGTACAAGGAGATATGAATGGATCGATTTGCATTTTTCTACATGTTGACCTCCAGTTGAACCAGCACCATTTGCTGAAAATGCTGTCGTTTTTCCACTGGATGGTTTTAGCTCCTTTGTCAAAGATTAAGTGGCCATAGGTATGTGGGCTCATTTCTGGGTCTTCAATTCTATTCCATTGATCTTCCTGCCTGTATCTGTACCAATACCATGCAGTTTTTATTACTATTGCCCTGTAGTACAGTTTGAGGTCAGGGATAGTGATTCCCCCTGAAGTTCTTTTGTTGTTGAGAATAGTTCTTGCTATTCTGTTTTTTTTGTTGTTCCAAATAAATTTGCAAATTGCTCTTTCTATCTCTGTGAAGATTTGATTTGGAATTTTGATGGGGATTGCATTGAATCTATAGATTGTTTTTGGCAAGATGGCCATTTTTACTAAATTAATCCTGCCAATCCAGGAGCATGGGAGATCTTTCCATCTTCTGAGGTCTTCTTCTATTTCTTTCTTCAGAGACTCGAAGTTCTTGTCATACAGATCTTTCACTTGCTTGGTTAGGTTCACTCCAAGATATTTTATATTGTTTGTGACTATTGTGAAGGGTGTCATTTCCCTAATTTCTTTCTCAGCCTGTTTATCATTTGAGTATAGGAAGGCTACTGATTTGTTTGAGTTGATTTTATATCCAGCCACTTTACTGAAGTTGTTTATCAGATTTAGGAGTTCTATGATGGAAATTTTAGGGTCACTTAAGTATACTATCATATCATCTGCAAATAGAGAAATTTTGACTTCTTCCTTTCCTATTTGTATCCCTTTGACTTCCTTTTGTTGTCTAATTGCTCTAGCTAGGACTTCCAGTACTATATTGAATAGATAGGGTGAGAGTGGACTTTAGCTAGCTTTCTTACAGCTCAAGACCACCTGCATAGGGAATGGTGTTTCCCACAGTGGCTGGGCTCTTCTACCTTAATTAACTGTCAAGACAATTCTTCACAGGCTCTCCACAGGGCAACTTGATCTAGGCTTCTCCTAGATGACTCTAGGCTTGAGTTGATAATTTAAGCTAAGTGGAACATTGCCTAGGAAGGAACTGGAGACGATGGATATCAGAGTTTGGAGACCCGTAAAGTGGGAAATAACGTTGTACAAATGTCTCAGTGGTAAGAATTCCCTCCTCTGACTGCTAACTAGGGCTGAGCCTGCTCAACTTCTGAGGTCAGTGTAAGTTGCTCTCATTAACTTTCCCCATCATACAGTCTCATCTTCCCCTAACACAATTATTAATATTAAATATAAGGCAATGAAGAAAGACTCACATGATGAATGAGAGACAAATGGCACAGAGGGTAGACATACAATGGGAAAGCCTGGCATGACTTCTGTTAAGTCTCCTGGGCTGTAAGAGGGCTTTGCTGCTGTCACTTAAGAGCTTGGTACATCAGCTCACCTATGTTCATGTTTCAGTGTCCCTTAGGGACACCAGATTGTTTTCAGGGATGGTGTCGGATCAGAAGCTTTCTTTCTGTCTGAAATGCCTACTCAGGACTATCCTGAAGCGGTTTACTCTGAGGAATATCCTAAGGAGTCTGGAAATCAAGAATTCTCAGTATGAGTCCAAGGCTATCCTCCTCCTGTTCAGCACCTGTAGTAAGAGATGTGTGATAGAATTTCAAACTGCTGATCTAGGAGCATAAAGACGTCACATGCAGGAGGGTAAGGAAAAATGCATTAGCTTGGTGGATGTTCTCTGGCTTATCGAGTGGGAAGAGGGAGACAGTTATTACCATAGAGTGAGTTACTGGGAAGAGGGTTAAAAATGAAAGTGATAAATATTCATAGAAAGTGACTGGATGTAACAGGCAAAGTAGCATCGTTGTCAGAGTGCACTTCAGAACAGGAAGACTGAGTCAACATGTGTGTTAGAAGTCATGGTGGTGGATATTAGCCATGGAAACGGGAGTGGTCCTGGAGGCCTCTGGTCAGCTGCTGGTAGGGCCACATCCATCCTTGGGCAGGAGCTCCCAATCGACTTCAGCAGGGGAGATGTGGTCCCAAGACACCCTCGTGTCGCCTCTCCCCTGTGGTGACTCCAGATCTTTCTGGTTATAAAAAAGATGTGACTCTCAAACTAATCCTGAATGGGAAGTATGAGTCCAGATGTTTTTCCTGCTAAACGACTGCAAACAGGACTTCCTGCTGAAGCGCTTTCCACAGACTGTTCTTGGAGGCCCTCGACTCAGATTAGGCTACTGGGCCCCTACTTACATATGTGTTAACCAGATTGTCCTTTTCCTGGTGCCGTGGGCCTTAGGTGGAACAGGAACACTTCTATACCAGCTGGACATCCTGAGAGACTACACTGCAGCAGCTCTTTCAGGGGGACTGATGGTGTTCACTGCGGCTGTCATCCAGCCCACAAGCATATTTGCCTAGAGCAAGTCAGTGGTGGTCAAGAGGATGATAACCAGGGGTATTTTAGCAGAGGAAGACCAGCACGAATTTACAAGTTGTGCTGATGTTGAGACCGTCAGATTTCTGATTCCTGGCAAAAAATATGTAGCCAATACAGGTTTTTATTCTGTTCTTGCTGGGCTGGTGTGTGGTCTTGGAACGTGGTATTTGCTCCCAAACAGAGTAACTTTGCTATATGGCAGCTTTGAGGCGACTGCTGTGCTCTTTGTCTTTGGGTGGATAACACTTTGCATAGGCGAATACCCACTCATTGCAAACACTGTCACAGAGACATTCCAGACCCAGGATACTTACGAAATCACTCCTCTCATGAGACCACTTTGTATTTTTTCTTTGTTTCTGTGGACCTTGCACACAGGTAAAAAAAACTTACAGAATATTTAATAACTTCCTTTTTTTAAAATTTAAAACACTTTATTTATCAATATTTGTATAAACATACATACTTAGATACTGCCCTGGTTAGAGCTCCTAGTAGCCCCGTTTCATCTAGGTTTTGTAAGGTTGGGTGCAGAGCTGCCACTGGTGATCCCGCTCAGTGCTACTTCCTTTGTTTTTAAGTATACCTGGTAAGAGAGCTTTTCTTAGTGTTAACGAATGATGAACCAGTGAATTAAAAATTACAATGCAACTATTGGGATAGTTAGGTTATTTTGATGGTTAATCTTTTAGTAGAGATCTCTATAAAATATTCATGTTATAATGAAATAGCAAATCTTATTGAAAAATCAACACATAACAAAACCACTTTAAGATACATAATTTTTGAGTTCTGTATTTAATTTTAAATCAAAATTATTAATTATTTAATCAATTAATTTGCATAACAAATGCTGCTCCTCCTCTTTGTGCCCCCCTCACAGAATCTATTCCCCCTTGTTCTCTGAGAGGGTTCCCCCCCAGGTCTCCCCCTCTCTCAGGCACATCAAATCGCTGTCAGATTAGGGGCATCTCTTCCACTGAGGCAAAACAAGGCAGACACGGAAACTGAGCTGCATGTCTGCTACACATCTGCAGGGGCCTCCTTCCAGCCCCTGCATGTTCTTTGGTTGGTTGGTTGGTGGCTCAGTCTCTGAGAACGCCTACTGGTCCATGTTGGTTGCCTCTGTTGGTTTCCTGTGGGGTTCCTTTCCCATTCAGGGCTTTCAATCCTTCCCCAACCTCCATCCAATGTTTGACCGTGGGTATCTATATCTGTTTCAGTCCACTGCTGGGTAGAGCCTTTCAGAGGGCAATTATGCTAGGCTCCTGTCTGCAAGCATAGCAGAGTATTATTAATATTGTCAGGGATTGGTGCTTATCCATGGGATGTGTTTCCAGTTGGGGTGGTTGTTGGTTGGCCTTTTCTTTAGTCTCTGCTTCATCCCTGCATTTCTTATAGACAGGACAAATTTTGGGTCAAAAGTTTTGTGTGTGGGTTAGTGGTCCTATCCTTCGACTGGACGTCCTGCCTGGCTACAGGAGGTGGCCTCTTCAGATTCCACATCCCAACTATTCTATATCTCGGCTAAGGTCACATGCATTGACTTCTGGGAGCCTAACCTATTCCAGGTCTTCCTAAATATTCTTCCCTTCACCCCAACACACACTTCCCTCTCCTCCCCCCACACCCTGCTTGTAGATGCAGATTTCCATTCATTCTGCTGGCCCTCTGGGCCTCTATCTCCATACCTGATCCTGCCTCCGTTTACCCCTTTCCCTCCTCTCTTTCACCCAGTTCCCACCCTCTCTCTGCTCCTATGATTATTTTGTTTCCCCTTCTAAGTGTGATTCAAGCATCCTTGCTTGGGCCTTCCTTCTTTCTTAATTTTTTTGGAACTATGGAATATATCATGGGTATCCTATACTTTATGTCTCATATTCATTTACCAGTGAGTACATGCCATACATGTCCTTTGTGTCTGGGCTATCTTACTCAGGATAATATTTTCTAGTTCCATCCATTTGCCTGCAAAATTCATGATGTCCATGTTTTTAATAGCTGAATAGTATTCCACTGTGTAAATGAATCATAGTTTCTGTATTCCTTCTTGAGTTGAGGGACATCTGGGTTATTTCCAGTTTCTGGCTATTACAAATAAAGCTGCTATGAACATAAAAAAAAGTCATGGTGGTGTGGGATGACGTCATCTAGTAAGCAAAGATAGCTTAGATGAATTGTCTATGAATTTTTAGAGTGAAAACCATGTGAAACCTTTCCATTCCTCTCATATCTAAATCTCTCTCTTCCCCCATTGGCTTATATTAAAATTATGTGTAAAGAAAAATAACACTGGAAAAAATACATGTAAAGGGTACTTTAAGACTATTAACAGTGAAAAAAAAGATGATTAACAGTGATTATGAATGAAAGCATGTCGTGGCAGACAGAAATAGAGTTCTCCACTCCTTCACAGGCTCTTAAAAACCAAACCATACAGGAGGCAACATAGTTGCTCACTCCACAAGGCCACATGACTGTGGTACCCAAATGAAAAAGGTATCCCAAGAAACTATAAATATTATCCATTGTTAGAATAAACAAACAGTCCTCAAAATAGTGCTAGCAAACTGAATCTAACACTACATAGAATGGATTCTATAACATAACCAATAATAATTTGATTAATATTAATAGTATCCCAGAATGGATTCTATAACATGGCCAATAATGATTTGATTAATAGTAGTAATATTCCAGAATAGATTCTATAACATGGCCAATAATGTTTTGATTAATAATAATAGGGGCCCAAGAATACTATTGCAAATTTGATGCCTATGCATCCCATTCAATGTAATAAACCAGATTAAAACAACACAGGACAAAAACACACTGTTGTCTTAACCAACTCCTTTTCATGGAATAAAAATGAGGTAAAGTAAAATTTCAAAAATAAAATTTCCAATTTTTTAATCTATGAAACAACGTGCATAGCATCATATTCAGGTGAAGAACCAAAATCTTTCCTCCTAAGATGAGAAACAAGATTGAAGATCTTCTTACTTCTAGTCAACACTGAAGTGGGGGTTTTAGATAGGAAAAAAAAAATCAAAGAACCCAAATTGGAGAGAAAGAAGAAAAGGTCTGTATAGAAAATAGTAAGTAATTCATATACAAAACTATTAGATTCAATGTGCTAGTTAATGTGGAAACCAGCTTTATGTCTAAGGAGTAAAAATAAATACTATAAAAGGGAAATTTAAAAATAATTATTGCATGTGTGATGTGTGCATTTGTGTGGATATGGGTGTGCACATGTGAGTGAGGTCACATGAGGTGTGCATGTGTGAGTGATGTCACAAGAAACTTTTAAGATTTGGGTCTCTTCTTTTCTCATGGGTTCTAAGCAAGTGCTTTTACCCACTGAACTATCTTGCCAGCCCCCTGAAAGAGAAAAAAATGTATCTATAATAAGATAAAAAAGAATAAAATGCTATGAAATGAATTTATCCAAAAAGTTTCAAATATATTTAAAATGTTGCAGAAACTAAAATCTAGTTATGATGCTAGTACTTCCCATGACAGTTGATAGGCTCACAGTGATCTTCACCCAAATGCCAATGATCTTAATTGGAAAGCTGAGAAAGCACATCCTAAAACTCACAGGACATCAATGGACATGTCAGTGCAAATGAGGAAAAGCCCACGAGACATCAAGCTCACACAAAGAACTGTAGGCAGCTGAGGAAAGCTGGGAGTGGGAGAGGTGGTCCTCCCCAGGGGAGAGCTGGGAGTGGGAGAGGTGGTCCTCCCCAGGGGAGAGCTGGGAGTGGGAGAGGTGGTCCTCCCCAGGGGAGAGCTGGGAGTGGGAGAGGTGGTCCTCCCCAGGGAAGAGCACACCAATTGGTTGTTCACTACTAAATTGTCATCCTTGAAAGCATACATAGCAGTAACATATGGAATAAATAATGTTTGGAAAGAGCAGATTATATTTGGGGGGGTACATATGTATATACACATACAAGTGTACATGCAATAACTATTAATGAAAATAAGAGGCTGTGAATTCAAAGGAGAGAAGGGAGGGGTGCTTGGAAGGGCTTGGAAAAGGAAAGGGAAGGCAGAAATATTGTAATTGTATTACAGTCCCCCCAAAAACGAGTAGCAGACACACGCAAAGAATTCACATGAAGTTGCAAATAATCTTCAAAAAGAAAAAGTGGTTGCAAAAGCTGAGATTGTTCCGATTTCGAACGCATTAGATAGCTGAAATAACTGAAACAGCATGGCACACTGGCCTACCCACAGATATTAACCACATACATGTAGACACACAGAGATGAAATAAACCCTTGTGTCTGTAGTCAGTGGCTTTAAAAATGTTTATTTTTATGTTTTAAGATTATAATATATTTATATTATTTCTCCATTGTCTTTTCACCTTTCAGAGCATCTTATGCACCTTTCTTTGCTATCTTTTATGACCTCTCTTTTTAAAAATTGTTTTCTGCTTGTTTATTTATTTATTGTTGTTTGAGAAAGGGCCTCTCTACTCAGCTCTGGCTGTCCTGGAACTTACTATGTAGACTAGACTGTCCTGGTCTACTCAACAGAGACTTGCTGGCTTCTACTTCCAAAGAATCCAGGGATTAAAGTTGTGGGCTACCGCCTCTGCCTAATTAGATTAACTGAACTTCATGAAAACGAAAAGCTTTTGTGTGTATCTCTGTAGTCCTCGCCCTTGGAAGGTGGAGGCAGAAGGATTAGGAGTTCATGGCCAGCCTGAGCTACATAGAAAGGATGAATGAAGCCAGCCTGGGCAACACAATCCCACTCACAAACAATCGAACAGCATGGTGTGTGTGGCCATGGATAACCTAGGTTGTGCTTTTCAAAACTAATTAAATTTACTCTTTGACAATTTCAAACATTTGTATAATGTACTCTAGTTACTCTGACTGAACCCTTTCTTCTTTCTCCCATTCCTAGAAGCCCTCCTTCCTCCCTACCCCTTCCCTTCCCAGATTCACCATTTTTAGCTTTGCTTTTAACGTTTCTTTTGCTTCTACACATGAGAGAATATATATTTTACTCAGCTACTCTGTCTGACTTGTTCTTACCTAACACAATGTTCTCCTCTAGTTTCATGCATTTTTCATCAAATGACAGGGTTTTATCCTTCTTTATGGATGAATCATGCATGCTCCATAGTGTAAATAGACATATTTTATTCAATCATTTTTCTATGGTTGGACTTCTAGGCTTATTCCGTATCTTAGCTCTCATGAGTAGTGCTCTTGAACATGGGCAAGTAAATATATCTCTTTGGGATACTGATTTAATTTCCTTTCGATATTCAGAGGTGTATATATAGTAGATCTACGTTTAGATTCTTGAAGAGCCTTTGAGGAAGATTTTTAAATCAAGTTACCACTGAATATATAATTCAAAATGTTAACATTAGAAGATCTCCATTGCCATCTATAGGCGCTATCTATATCGCGTCTGTGTTTGTGTTTATTTCTGGCTACACACACAGGTGCAACCCTGAGAGAGAAGTGGTTTTCTGACCCGCTTCTAGTAAAACATTCTACATCCATTTGCATGGGTCTGTTTTACCCAACCCAAGTGTGGTCTCAGTTTACTTTGGATAGAGAGAAGATACTCCCATGTTACTCCTTAACTCACTGGTGCACATTGAGTGCCAACTGTTTTGGAGATGATTCTGTCTCCTTTTCCTGTTCATGTAGTCCCCTTGCTCCTCTGCCTCTTCCTCCTCTTCTACCCCTTCCTCTGCTTCACCCTTCTCTGTCTTTCCTCTTTATTTGCCTCTTCATCCCTGTTTCTTTGATATAAGAGGTATTTATCTGTTTGTCTACCTACCATCTCTATCCCAATATGCATGTATCTCTGGGCATAAACCTAGGGCTTCTTTCATGTTAGTCAGTCCTTTACCACTGAACTACATCCTCAGCCCCATTTTTACTCTTTATTTGGAGATTCGATCTCTCTAAATTATCCAGGCTAGCCTTGAATCCACTCAGCAGCCAAAGGCCGACTTTAAAGAACTATTCTTATTCTTATTTTACTGTAATTTTATTTGGTTTATATCCCTACTGCAGTTTCCCCTCTCTCCTCTCCTCCTAGGCCCATTCCTTATCTACTCATTGAGGGCAGACCTCAATGGGTATCAGTCATGGCATATCAAGTTGCAGTAAGACTAGATACCTCTTCTCCTATTAAGGCTGAACAAGGCAAGCCAGTAGGGAGAAAGGGTCTCAAGGGCAGGCAACAGAGTCAGAGACAGCTCCTGCACCCACTATTAGGAGTCCTATATGAAGACCAAGCTATACAACTATAACTATGTGCGGAGGGCCTAGGGCAGTCCTGTGTACGCTCTCTGGTTCACCTCTGGTTCATGCTCTCTGGTTCAGTCTCTGTGAGCCCCGAAAGGCTCAGGCTGGTTGGTTGTTTGGGTTTTCTTGTAGTGTTCTTGACCCCTCCGCCTCCCTACAATCCTTTCTCCTCCTCTTCCAAAGGATTCCAGAAGCTCCGCCTAATGTCTGGCTGTGGGTCTCCGCATCTGTTTGCATCAGTTGCTGGGTGGAGCCTCTCTGCTGGCAACTGGGCTAGATGCCGATCTATATAACAGAATATCATTAGGAATATTAGGATCCAACATCTCTCCTGGCCTCCTTGGGCACCAGGCACATACATGGAACACAAAGTATATATGCATATAAGGCAAAATATTCACATACATAAAATATATAAATAAATGAAACTTTAAAAAGAGGTTTTATAATTGAGGACTTTGCATCTTTATTTACCTTTAGCTTTTTTCTCTTTTCTGGCCTGCCAAATAGATGATGATGATAATGATGAAGATAATGATGAATGTATATAATATTAAGGACTTAAAACAGTCTGAAGACAAAGATTAAAATTATTAGACAGCTTGTTGTTTTCCGGAAGTAATTGATTTTTTTTTTTTTAAAAAAGGAACTTTGCATGCTGCACTCTTTTTTTTAATCCACACTTTTTCTTAGTCACCATAATTGTATTTTATTTTTTATTACGTTTATTTATTTGTTTGTTTATTTATTTATTTACAGTTCAGTCATTACCCACCTCCAGGTCCACCCTCCGAGAGTTCCGCATCCCATTCCTCCTCCCTCTATCTCACAAGAGGATGTCTCCATCCCCCCACTTCATCCCCCTTCCTCCCCCAAGCCAGGCCTCCTCACTCCCTGGGGCCTCAAGTTACGCATATTTTCTCTCACTGAGGCAAGACCAAGCAGTCTTCTGCTGTCTATGTGTCAGAGGCCTCTGTCTATGTGTCAGTATGCTGCCTGGTTGGAGTCACCATAATTTTAAGTATACATGAAACAAAGAAACTTGTCCTTTGGCACGTGACCTACTTGACTTTATTCAGTGTCCTCCAAGAGCCACAGGCACCTGCGCAGTTTACCTCCTCCTTTTCAGAGCTGTTTCACTGAATTCCAATTGAAACCAAAAGAAATGTATCTCGGGCTTGCAGTACTGCCGCAGTACGTACGGCAGATAGCAACAGCAACAAGAAAATTCCTAACGATATTCAGAAACACAAACTAATCCAGGCCTTCTCCTTCATTTAGAAAGTGCCAGCCACTCTTGGAGACTGTAGTGACATAATATTACCTCCTGATTCTAATCTGACCTTTGCCATCTGCAGCCATTGGGGCATCCAGGGCAAAGACTTGTCTAGGGTGGACTTCTGTCCAGAGGGAAGCGAAGGGTCCTCTAAATATTTTTTTCAAATATCTAAACGTTAAGCAACATTCTCATGCAAAACAAGGTGTTAAGAGAATTCTTGTGAGCTTCCTTAACGCACGAATTCGCGTTTAGTACGGTGTTATCAGTAAGGATGCTTGGCGACTTACTCGGCGCGATGATAAAGTGCTTAACCACATCGTTTTGCTGCAACCTTCCTTTGGATAAAGCATTGCCTGGCAGCCATTTTCTATTTTCAAACTATTCACACAGTGACACTTTAATGGAGAAGAGATACCACCTGGAGTACTTATTAGTCTAACAAGCTCCTGCCCGGGAGCTTAGAAAGATTCGCAGGCCCCAGAATGGTTTAACGCCAGAGCCAGATGCTGTAGTTTTACTGTAGAGCCTGGAGCCTCATGCCACTAGAGGACGCTGTTGCTTCTTCGCTCCACTTCTGGCAAATTCAATTCTGACCTGTTAGTCTCAGTGCAAAGGAAAAAAAGGGAGGCTTTATTCTTCCCAAGGAAGTTTGTGTTTTTTTCCCAACTCCCAAAGGCAGCTGGGTCTACTGGAATTGAATTGTTCCAGTTTTGTTCCCAATTCAATAAAATGATTAGTAAATTAAATAGGCACGCTAAACCATTATTCTCCAAACAGAACACAGAAGCACGTACTGGGTCCATGTAGATACTTGTGGTGGAATAAAACAGTGTCCTGCTATCACAAGTGGCCTGAAAGTTTCCCAGGAGTAGTGGATGTTGTCAGATCCCAGGGAAGTGAGGAGAAATGGGTAACAGAGACGATGAGGGCTGTGCCGTGCTACCCCTCCCTGGTAGGCAGAAACCTGCTTTCCCCCTCCACGGATTCATTTTGGTTCAGATGCTATTTACCAAAAATGCTCACGCACTAACCTGGTTACAGATGGGAGTGTGAAGGCATGTCAAATGAACTTGGGAAGTCTGGGTTAAAGAGGTTCAATCCAAGTATTGCTCTCTGCAAGACATTCAGAGCACTTTACAATGCACCGAGAATATGAGCCAGGGCATTTTCCAGGAAAAGATGTTGTGGCAGAGACTCTCAATCCAGGGATGTGATGGGCATTTTGCCCCCCCCCCGGGGGGGGCAGGCATTTGGCACCAGGAGACATTTTGATGATCATGACCAGTTCAGGACCTGCTGGCGTCCCTACAAGGCCAAGGATGCTGTTGGCCGTTTTCCATTCCACGTGAGCTTTCTTCTTCCTTAGAGAACAAAGTCTGACCTCACCAGGTCCCTAAAGTCAGGATCTTGGAAGCTTCCTAATTTAATTTAATTTTATACACTTACACTCTAATTAAGCCATAAATTAAGTTGGTTTTTTTCTTCCTGGAAGTATCTTGCAGTACTAGAGTCCGTGGCAAAAAGTTTTTTTAAGTTTACCAACAAGTGTGCTGTGGTGTGGTGGCGTGGTGTTCCTTAATATCTTTTCCCTCTGACCTCCATTTCTTACTACCAACTGGCCTCTTCTCCTTGAAGTTCCCCGAACTGCCTTAATGACATTGCTTCCTTCTGTTTACTTATTTCTGTAATGTTGAATTTTTTTATTTCTTGCTCCCCAAGTGGGATGTTTTTTATGTTTTATGCTTCATTAAGATCAGTTGCCAGAAGATTCCACGACTCCAGCTGTGTTTTTTCACACCGATAGTGATAGCTCTACTTACATAAGTGGGGTGACCTCGGCCTTCCTGAAGATGCCTCTGCTTGCAGGAATATGCTGGGTGCTCCCCCAGAGCACAAATGTCGCTCTTCAGAGTTACTTCTTCCTCCTTGAATCAAGATTTCCTTCCTCATTAGCTTACTGTCAATTCCTTCACTTCTCAGAGTCAGACTTGAAATCCTGCTTAATCGCTGAGTTCTGGGAATCTCTTTAGATTTTTTGACTATCTTGTAAAGAAAGGCTTTGGCTATTTTTTTTCAACTGAAAAATTCCAAGCTACGCGTCCAGTTCCTTCCCTTTATGTACACATCACCTACCGTTTGACTCATCCCGACTCACAGTTTCCGTTCTTCCTTAAGAGCTTTCTGTGCACTAGTTTCCAACGGTCCTTTGAGAAAGTCCACAAAGCTTATGCCGGCAGCCAAACTGCCAACAGTATAGACTGCATCGATATCGAAAGCTCTTATCATAATGGTTTTCCTGTTGTAATTCAAAACAGAAAAGTACCCATGTGACATTGTAGCATTAAAGGCCCATCAAGGCAAAGCTATTTCCTTCTGGTCAAGAGAATGGAATTAGTGGCCTGGGTGGAGACCTAACATTCTAGTTGGGCTGCTCAGTCACATGGTTTAGGAAGGTAGATTCACCTAACTTTTCACCAGGCTTTTGAGTTGGGAGGAATATTTATCCCTTCAATGAGATAATGTGCTTTTCCTTCCCAGAATTCTACCCTCTGTGTGTCTGCTGAAGTCATGGTTCTGTTAGGTCTGTCTGCCCTTCTGAATCCTAACTCAGGAAGGTAATATTTCCCTTTTCTTCTCTTCTGTCTCAGATGCTGTCAGAGATTAAGTATACTTACTGCGCCCTCCACGACCATAAAAAAGGAAGCAGTGCCTTCCACATCACATCCTAGACTGTGGTGTCACAGTTTATGAGTCTGCTTCTTCAAAAAGAAGTTTATGAGAGTGCTTCTTCACAGTTGGAGAGATGGCTGAGCTGTTAAGAACACTTGCTGCTCTTGCAGAGGGGTTCAGTTCCCAGATTTCACATGGCGACTTACAACTATCCATAACTCCAGTTTAAGGGAATCTAATGCCCTCTTTTGGCCTTTGAGGACCCCAGGCATGCACATGGACAGTACCCATACATACATGCATGCAAACACTCATACACACGAAATAAAATAACTCTTAGAAAAAAGAAAACTGCCATAGGAAGAACAACAATATCAACCAACCAGACCCCCCAGAGCTCTCAGGGATTAAACCACTAACCATGGAGTACACATTGAGGGACCCATGGCTCCATATGGCTGCATATGTGGAAGAGGATGGCCTTGTCGGGCATCAATGGGAGGAGAGGCCCTTGGTCCTATGAAGGCTCAATGTGCCATTGTAGGGAAATGCTAGGGCATTGAGGTGGGAGTGGGGGTGGGTGGGTGGGTGGGGGAGCACCTTCATAGAAGCAGGGGGAGGGAGAGTGGGATAGGGGGTTTCCAGAGGGAAAACCTGGAAAGGGGATAACACTTGAAATGTAAATAAATAAAATAACCAATTAAAAAAAAAAAACCCTGAAAACTGGGCACCAACATGGCTCAGTGGGCAAACCCAAGTTTGAGTCTCAGAACTCACATGGTGGAAGACAACAGATTCCCAGTCCTTTGACTCCACATGCAAGCTGTGGCCCCCAAACACTTTTTGTGATCAATCTGTGGAAGTCAAAGACAAAAAAAAAAAATGTGGCATCATAAATGTTATGCTCCATTTTGTTTTCAGAAAAACAAAATCCATTCTCCCCATGTGCAGTCACCAAAGGTAGATGCTGATGTGGATGCCAGGAAGTGCATGCTGACAGGTTCCTGATCTAGTTGTCTCCTTAGAGGTCTGCCAGAGCCTGACATATACAGAGGTGGATGCTCACAGCTAACCATTGATCTGATCATGGGGTTCCCAATGGAGAAGTTAGAGAGAAGACCGAAGGAGCTGAAAGGGTTGGTGGCCCCATGAGGAGAGCAACAATACCAACCAACCAGAGCTCCCAGGGTCTAAACTACCAGCCTGGGAACACACAGGGAGGGACCCATGGCTCCAGCTGTATATGTAGGAGAGGATGCCATTGTTGAGCATAGGTGGGAGAGGAGATTCTTGGTCCCATGAAGGCTGGATGCTGAGTGTGGGGGAATTAGAGAGTGGGAAGATGGGAGTGTGGGGGGGTAGGTGGTGGCACATTCTAATAGAAGCAGGAGGAGGGGAAATGGGATAGGGGGTTCCTGGGTGGGTGGGTGGGAAATGGGGAAAGGGGATAACATTTGAAATGTAAATAAAATATTCAATAAAAAAAAATCCATTCTCGAACATAGAATTTACTTTTCACGGACAGAACTACATCCAGATCTATTACAGGTTAAATTCACCCTCCAAAATTTAATACCTACCATATATTAGTGTTATCATTTAGCTGAAAATTTAGAATCCATCATACATTAGAACTATTTGGAAGTAAGGCCTCTAAAGAACAGATTAGATCATGAGAATGAGGCGCCTATTTTTAGCACTAGCGGTTTTTATATGACACAAAAGAGAGACTTGCGATACCATATTTAAGGTGTCTCACCAGGTGATACCCTGTGTCATGACACTTAAAGACAAACTCTTACGGATATTACGTGGATGCTGGTACCATGCTCTTGTACTTCCTAGTTTTCAGAACTATGAGGCAAATACAATTCTACATTTTAAAGGTCTGAGTCTCAAGTATTTAGTTATAAAAACAGAAAATGGACCAAGAACTCTCCTTTCACAGAGCAATCTCAGAATCTGCTTTGTAGCACCCTTTAAGAGAATCATGAAAACATGTAGTCAGTCTAGTAGATTAAAATAGTAAAGAGGTTTAGCCCTTTCGTTACAGAGTCTCCTTTGGTTGGAAATGGCTTAAATGGTGAACTGAAGACATTTACTGTTTTTTTTCTGATTAACAGATACACTTCCCAGAAACATATCTGTGACTTCCAAATGGTCCCAGCTGGCTGCAGCAAGGGTCTGTGTAACTGACAAAATGCATCTGGCTTCAAGGCACAGATCAAGTACAGACGCAGGCTCTCTGTGTCCCTGGAGAATCTGGATGACAGTCAGTAGAACTGGCTTTATAAATGAGTGGAAAACGAATCCAGAACAGGACAGGCTGTGGGGGAGACAAAAGCCTGCCTGTCTTTGCAGATGAAATTTTCTTGTTCTCTTCTGCCCTGAGTGTTTCCCAAGCATGCAGGTAAGATAACAATGTATGGCTTATAGACTTAAAGGCATCTTAAAGGGGAAGGTCACACTTAACTGAAAGAGCTCAAACGAAGAGCAAGGTGTGGAAAGTATGGAGGGGAAAGGTCTATAAGTGACTGAAAAATAATCCTTACATAAGTAAAATTTTAATAGTTCAGCCAAAGTGAGTCGGTTTTTCTTGTTTTGCAGTTAAACTATAGTCAGAGAGGGTTGGGAAAAGGAAGGTGATGTTTATGGAAATCCTGAGAAAGCGGTAAAGGAACCCAACACCACCATTGTTACTTCTAAGGCATAAGTTGTGTCCAGTTTGGTTGTTTGTTAGTTTTCATTTTGGGCTATGCAGTGAGGTCCCGATTAGATGATAGAAGCACTTTATGGAAAATGGAATCTGTAGCTTTGGAAAGTTAGATTATAAAATCTTGAGTAAAAGGGTCTCGACCGTGAGGGCAGATAATATAATATAATATAATATAATATAATATAATATAATATAATATAATATAATATAATATAATAATATGGGTTTATCTACATACATGTCAAGGCATCATAAAACAGTTGAATACTTTTTAAAAAAGTTACTATGCAGTGAACAACCAATGACAGAAATCACTATTACAGGATGAAATTTTAGGATGGAAAAACAAGTTGGAATTGCTATTATAATTTGTGTGTTCATATGTATGTGTGCATGCCAGAGGGCGTCTTTCTCAATTGCTGGCCCCCTTTTCTCTCTTCTCTTCTCTTCTCTTCTCTTCTCTTCTCTTCTCTTCTCTTCTCTTCTCTTCTCTTCTCTTCTCTTCTCTTCTCTTCTCTTCTCTTCTCTTCTTTTTTCTTCCTTTTCTTCCTTTCTTTTTTGAGATAAAGTTTCTCACTGAAGCTGGCACTCACCAGCACTGGCTAGACTGACTGGCTAGATCCTCCTGTCTCTGCACCCCCAGAACTGGGCTCATAGGTCTATACTGCTGTGCTTGGTGTTTTATGTGGATGCTTGTTTGAGTGTGCGGGGGTTTGGGGGGACAGTTTCTACAAGCATCACAGCCATCAGAGTGTCAAACCAAGGGAGGCAAGAAGGGTATTTGGTTTAATACAACTCAGTTAGCTGATGTTGGTTCAAACACTGAAAGTCTGACACCAGGTAGTTTATTTTAGGCATATTTAAGTACAGCACAATCTGGAAAAGAGTCCTGATGCTAACACAATCCCATGTACTTAAGACATGATTACATTAAAATTTTGGTAAAGTCCAAATGACATCTTCCATAAAGATAGGTTCTATGGATTAACTAAGGAAGAAGGCCCAAGGTAAACTCATGATAAGGGTCTGGGGGAGGATAGCTCTGTAGACTGAGTGAGATCAAGAGGCTCAAGATAAAAGGGAGAAGGAGCCAGTTCCACCTGGTCATCCCGATAGAGCAGAGGTCACCAGGTTAATGAATGTTAGCCACATTCATTCTCAGCCTTCTGAGTGGAAAGCAGGTTATCCATCTCTCTCTCTGAAGAGACAACCATGTGTATTTAATATCCCTGGTTTTCCAAGTGCTTATCTGTGAGCACAAGGATCTACACGCCTCCTACAGATGCCAGGGACCAAACTCACATCCTCATGCATGCACAGCAGGTGCCTTAGCGATTGAGCCAGATTTGATATTTAAAACAAAGATGTTGCATTATCCTGCGGGAGGATGTGGATTGCCCCACAGTTTCTGTGCTGTCCATTTGTACAGAATCCGTGCTCAGTGAGGTTGGGGAGAAGGACCAAGATGTAGATCTTCAGTAACTTTTGAATGAAATAGTTAAAAGTTGAATGTAAACTGCAAAGTTGATGGACTTAAGGCTACAATGTTATAACAACAAGGAAGCCTACAAATTTAGGTTTACAGTCTAATTTGGAATTTATTTTTACTGTGTAAAATTGTAGGTTCATTTAACAATTTAGAACACTTGTTACTCCAAAAAGGAAATCACCTAGCTAACCTGTTTTCTCTAATACTTGTATTCACCGTCAATCAATTTCCTTCCTTATTTTAAGATGACATATCTTAATAATTGTTTTATGTTTAAAATGTGTTTCATGTCATCGATTTATAACATTTCAATGTCATGACAAAAAATACGATTTCCCCCCTTTTAATTGGCTGGTCTGATGCCAGCAGACAAAGCACTGGTTCCATTCCAAGATGCAGGCAGTTTCTGCTCATCTTTAAAAGCACATGATGTTTGCCTTCTTAGAGCAAACCTGGAAGGCATGCTTTTGTGATATGTTCCCAACAAGGGAGACACGGGGAAGCCTGGAGCTGTCAAATAGCAGAAGTGATCTCCATGTCTGGCATTTTAAAGGAAGAATGGTCTTTGACTTCCTTCTCCATCCATTACAGCTAAACTCCGGAGAATGGTTCCAGAATTCCCCTTGATTCTTTCAGTATCACTTGCATAGGAGGTGACTTGGGGCTGAGCTGTTGAAGAAGGATTCAGAGCCAAGGAATATCTCTCTGACTTAGTTACAAGACAGTGATGTCATCTGCCCTCCTAGATTTGAGTTCAGTTTAGAATCAGTGAAATCAGGGGCTGGCCCATCAGCTGGAATCAATTAGCAGAGCCAGGCGACCTAGTGTTCATTTGGGGATGAAACACAAGAGAAAAGAACTGAAGGCGTTGTAGATCCAGCTGAAGGTCACAGACACCGTTCATTCCCTATTCTTCAACGTGGCAAATTGTAAGCCGATTACTTATAGTCAGCTTGTTCACAAGAGTGTTCTATTTTCCATGTGTATTATTGTCTTTCTAAAGGGTAGGAAAACGAATTGCTCCCATTTTAGGGACTCTCTGTTTTCTGCTTAAAAGCACCCTGGCAAAAGTGACTTCAGGAAGGAAGGGTTTATTTTAGCTCCTGTGCAAGATGCAGTCCTTTGTGGCGGGACTCCAAGGCTGCTGCAGCTGGTCACGTGACATGTGTGGTCAGAAGAGATCAGTGAAGTAATGTTGATGCTTTGTCTCTATTCTCCATTTATACAATCCAGGATGCCCTGTGAATGGCCTTTCTAATATTGTTTTATTCAGAGTTATTCCACTAGCCTTCCTAGATATTCATGTCTAAACATTTTCCTTTCAGTTATAAAGTCCTCCTTGTTTGCCTCTGTTCCTTATTCATCTACAAGTCTGCCCTGAGTAGCATCTTTCTCTCTTTTTCTCTCTGTCTCTGTCTCTGTCTGTCTGTCTGTCTCTGTCTCTCTCTGTGTCTCTGTCTGTCTCTGTCTCTCTCTGTGTGTCTCTCTCTCTCTGTCTCTGTCTCTGTCTCTGTCTCTCTCTCTCTCTCACACACACACACACACACACACCAATAATAAAACCTGCTGAGTCTATTTAGTGTTCCTCTTATGTTCATGTACTTAGTGCTGACCACTTGGGATTGAATAACTCCTGAGATTATATTTTTATAGAAAACCAACGCTCCTTTGCTCAGCAGCCAGCGATTGTCTATGGTGCCTCATCTAGGGCTAGGCTCTTGTGAGATTCCCCGAGCCATGCTAGCATGCTGAACTTGTTTAGGCAATCATAGTTTTGAGATTTCTCAGGTAGGAAACATCTTACCTTATAGCAGGTGCCATATTCCCCTTTAATCTTTCTGCCACTTTTTCTACCATGCTCCCTGAAACTTAGGTGTTGCACTGTAGATATACCGGTTGGGGTTAGGTACCCCACAGTCTTGTCCACTCTTGTGTGTGTGTGTGTGTGTGTGTGTGTGTGTGTGTGCACACGTGCGCGCGCTCATGAGTTCAACATTGTTAAATAACTGTTATAAATGGGCTTTATCCTGTGGTATTTCTCCTTTTGTGCTTGGCTTATCTTACTTAACACACTACCTTCTAAGTTCATAAGTGTTTTTGCAAGCAGGAAGCTTTTCTCTTTTAGGCTCAAGGATACGACATTGTGTGTATTTTCTCCTCACCATCCTGGCTCTCCCAAACTGGGGGTCGAATACATTCTTATGCAAATTAGGGAAGCATCAGTGAACCACTGCTTCTTGTCTCCTCTTCCTACCCTTTTCTTAATTCTTTCATCTAATGATGAACATTGTTAGATTTCTTGTCTTAGCTATTGTGACTAATCCAGCAATAAATATGAGTGTGAAGACATCTTTTTTGGCATACTGATTTCATTTCATTGGGATATATAGCCAGTAGTGGGATTGAGGGATCATATGGTAGTTCTATTTTTAATTTTTTTTTTACTAAAGAACCTTCAAGCTTCTATTTAAAACAGAATCTCAAAAAGAAAAGTCTTTATCTTTTATATGGCTCTTTCACTCATCTTCTCCCAAATCCACACTTAAGTGTGGAAATGAAATTAAGGAAATGAAAGCTAAAGTAATATTTCATTATCTTCTTTTCTAGGCAACAAGCTTATTAATTTTGGTGGGATTTATAGCAGAGTTTCACATCTTCTCCAGGTAAGAATATTTTGGATTTTGTATGGAAATTTAAAATATGTAAAAAAGTAGTAAATTCTTTAGAATAGTTTAAATTTTATAAGCAGGTGAGAAGTGTTTATGCACCTCAACCTTTCATGTTTTCAGAAAATATAATAGTTGTGCTTTATTCTTATTTAAGTTTTTCCTTTAAAGAAGAAACAAGAACAGAAATACCTCATGGTTTTTGTTCCAGTTCCAGGATTTTACCTTTATTCAGAGAGCTGCTGCAGACCAAGAGCGATATTTGTCTTTAAATCTAGTCCTTGCTAAACATTTTCTGGGTTTTAAAGGTCAAACATATTTAATTTATTTTAAAGAAAATAGTTTTATTGGTTCCCAAAAGGCTAGATAAATGCCAGCATCATTTACTGACACCCTTGCTTTATTCTCACTGTTGGATTGATGGGAACTGGCCAGTTCCCTTGATGGGACTATTGGAATAAGTCAGGACCAGTGCAAAAAACCAGACAGCATACAAAGTCTACTGGCAACCAAGGTCCTGAGGCCACCATGGTAGTGTTTGAGGGTTCCTTCTGTGTAGAGTAATGAAGGAGACAGGAGGTTATAGAGTGTCCATACTAAGCCCGCATTTTTGGGGAAGACATCTGTTTTTCCATAGGGCACAGGTAGGCAAGCAACAGTAAATTCAGAGCATTGTCTAAGGGTCAAAACATTTAGACGTTTGACTCACCATTACTATGTGTAAACAGGCTACTAAGTTTCCTTCAACGCACACTACAGAATGGGATTCATTACTTTTAAGATGATCTTTTAGCTTTAGGATTCAAGAATTATCTGAACCCAAGAAGTCTAACAACCTAGTAATGTGCTAAGAGTCCACAAATCAAGAATCTGGGTTCCATGATCTCTTTACAAGTCATCTGTGACCTTTGAGAACTAAGCCAACTGTTTGCTTTTCAGCCAGGGTTTAGTAACACAGAAGAGCAGCTCTGTCACCCACATATACTTGATGTGAGTGGCATTGATTAAGCTCAATTTGCCCACATGTGTGTGTACTTGAGAAGGGGCTCAAGTGACTATAGAAGAAATTTAAATACAAATTACTGTAATATAGCCTTTGCTAGATTGCTTGTTTGTTTTATTTTGATTTGCTTTGTTTTTATTTTGTTAAGCACTCACAGGGTCTTAGAACCTGTCTATCAAGTTTCTGGGTAGCTCTTCAAATCATTACTGAAGGCAGAATTCTTTCCTCCTAAATATTCTCACCTATTCTCTTTACTCCGACTACTCCTTTATTTATATTCTCATAATGAATTTTACATCTTAGGGTTATTATTACTGTGATGAAATATCATGACCAAAGCAACATGGAGAGGGAAAGGTTTCTTTGACTTATAACCCCCATCAGCTTATCACTTAAAGCAAGTCAAGACAAGTACTCAAGTAGGGCAGGAACCTGGGACAGGGTCTGATGCAGAGATCACAGAGGAGTGTTACTTACTGCCTTGCTCCTAATGGCTTGTTCAACTTACTTTCTTATAAAACTCAGGGCCACCAGTCCAGGAATTACACCCTTTACCATAGGCTGGGCTCTCCCCCATCAATCACTAATTAAGAAAATACTCTTCAGGCTTGACCACAGCCTCATCCATTTATGGAGTCATTTTCTCAATTGTGGCTCCCTCCCTCCTCTTTGATAACTCCAGCTGTGTCAAGTTTATGTAAAACTAGCCAGTACAAACACTGTTATGAAATTTATCATATTAGATATAATAGATGATAATTATAAATGTATGTGTTTCTATTGTTTTATCAACAGTCAACAGCTTACCTCGTTATTTCTAAAGCCTACTTTGTTACCAGTACTTTGTATCTTACTTTTAATAGTAAGATAGTAAAAATAGGTACTTCTCTTCCCATTTTCATATATTTTAGGATACTTATAATATCTCTTTGAAAATTTTGATAGTATTTTTTCTTCTTATCCAACATATAATAATTATACAAAACAATGTGCCCCATTGTGACATTTTCATGTAAGTATACAATGTATCTTAAAACACATTTTTCTTGTCTATTTTTTGAGACAGAATCTCATGTAGCCTAGGCTGTCTTTAGACTCATTGAGTACCTGAGCATGATTTTTGAACTTTTGATCTTCCTGCCTCTTTCTGCCAGGGGCTGGGTTACAGGTGATCACCGCTGTCCCATGGTGAGGTGCTTTTGATGACTTTTGACTATTCTTATTTATCCTTTGTGTCCCTTGCTAATCGCCCCACCTACCTCATAATGAAAATCTGGTGCTGTGACAGAGCCTCCTCTCCAGTCAACTGCAAGTGGGACTCGTATGGCCCTTGGTCAGAATGCAATGGCTGTACAAAGACTCAGGTAGGCTCCTATAAAACTTTTGACTTCATTATTGTTATGTGTAGGTATGATGACAAAATTAATTTTGAGTGTTCACTAATTAGTGTTAATGCATTTTGATGCTTATTTTAGTAATTTTCAAGGGAGATACCAGGACTTGTTTACAATACTGTGTTATAATGTGATATCTATATTTTTCTAGAAATTTTTTTTTAATGTGACAACTATTTTTTTTATTGGATATTTTATTTACATTTCAGATGCCATCCTCTTTCCCCATTTCCTCTCCCTAGGAAACCCCTATCCCGTGCCCCCTTTTTCTTTTTGCTTTTATACAATTTTTTAAAATGTTAATCAAAGGCTTTATAAGTATGGTAATGCTCAATCAGAAGTGTAACCCAATACCCAACCTAGATATATAAACTATCTTTGACTGGTGGAGACACGTGAACATCTGCCTCCATGCCCCCTTTCTCTTTCTCTCTCTTTCTCTCTCTCATCACCTAGCTTCTCCTCTACTCCATCTTCTCCTCTCCTTACTCCATCTCTTCCTCTCGGTGCTCCTTCCCCCTTAGCTCCTCCTACATATCACCCTACCTGTTAAAATAAAACTTTTCTCTCAAAATACAATTAGAGCATAATTATTCCTATTTGTACCAGTGAGGTACAAGATAGTCTTAATACCCAATCTATCATTTTGTTGACTAACCAGAACCTCTGTTCCCGAAAAAATTTAAAGCTTACTTTTAACTAATACAGGCTGAAAGTTAAGGGTAGCTCAGTAACTCTTTATTAAACAGGCAGGAATAACATAGAAGAAAGCTCAGAATCTGTGTTTTGTTTGCCAGTTTCAACGTTTCCTCCCATTTCAAACACCATCAAACAACCAAATGGATGCTCCACTTTACCTCACAAACAGAAACCAAGTATGAGCAAATCAAGCATCTTCAATGTTTTTAATGTATTTCCTAAGTAATGTTATAAAATAAACCACTAGACTTGACCTGAATATTGTGCAATTCTTCTAAAAATATGTCTTTTTTCTATGTAATGATCGTTGATGAAAATACAGAAATGTACAGCGAGAAAAAACAGCACTCAGAATTGTACTAAAAAAAACCCCAATGGATACAATGTTTTTTTTAAAGGTCCTGAGCATTTAAATGGTTCAGTTTGGATAAAGTATATATTTAAAGCAAACTGTTTTCAACACTTTTATTATATTTAAAAATTGTATTTGTGTATGTGATGTCTGTGCATATGTGTATGAGTATGCATATATGTTTATTTATGGGCATATGTGGAGGTCAGAGAACAATTTGTAATAGTTATCTTTCTTTGCAATGCAGGTCTTGGGAATTAAACTCTGATAATCAAACTTGGCAGCAAGCCAAGCGCTTTTAAACACTGAGCCATATTGTAACCCTGAGGTTAAACTATTAAAATAACAGACCTATCATGTCTTGGTCTTTTGACTAAGACCAGGCATAGAATTAGAGCTCTATGACAGAAGACAACTTTTGTCTTGAATCTTCTTCAGCATCATTTTCTTTACCCATATTTTTGTAGTACTTGTTTGTGGTCAAACCCTATAACCCATAACCTTGCTGGATGCACTCTACCATGGAGCTTTCTCCAAGCACTATCACCATCATCATCATCATCATCATTTTTTTTGAAACCAAGCCTTATTCAGCAGCCCAGGCTGGCCTTGAACTCATGGCTAGCCTCCTGCTTCAGCTTCCCAAGTGCCGAGATTATTGACAGGAACCATGCCACTTGATCATCATTTATTTATAAAGCATTTTTTTTTTTACTATCCATATGAGTGCTGTTTTCAAAACAAGTTATGCAAACGAGAAACTTGGCATTTAGCAAACATAATAGATGATGACCGATTTCAGAGGAGAAACACATGAAAAACCAGGCAAAAAAATTTAAAAGAAACAGCAAGTGCACATTTGTCATTTTAATAATTTAAAAACCGAAATAAAATGAAATCTAGATAGAAAGACAGACAGAGGGTGTTTTCACGCAAGCGATTTTGTTTCTTTGATGAAGGTCGTTGTGCAGTGGGTTTAACCACTATTGATGAAACACACTTTTTATTCAGAAAGAGACAGGTGAAAATGAAAAAGGGCAGGAGGGTCAGAGAGCTGAGAATGATGCCATGGAGATCTTGAAGGGCCTGGCTGGCAACGTGGAGAAGGGAAAACATCCCTGTGCTAAGTACAGTCTGTGTTCTGAACTCAGAAAAGGGTGTGCAGAGAAGTTACATGTCTGGCAACTCTTCATTCGTTAAAAAGAGAAACTAAAACATATTAAGAAACTTTACTTGGCCCCGTTTCTTACAATGCTGTTCTTAACTTCAATGTGAGGTGCCAGGGTTAGGCTGAGGCTGATGAAGACTCATTCAGAGTCCAAATTACATAGTGTGACCACTTATCCTAGGTCTACCCAGTTATAAGCCAACATAAGATGGATGAGTAAATTTAAAATTGGTTTATAAACGTATTCTTCCTTGTTGATTGACATTCAAGGTTTGACCTCTCTGGCAATGAGATGGTATCTTTTTGTTAACAGAGAAGTTAATATTTTAGTTTGGGTTACTATAGCTGTGAAACACCAAAAACAACCTGGGGAGGGAAGGGTTTATCTCACTCACAGTTCCACATAACTGTTCATTGTCAAAAGCAGTGAGGACAGGAACTCAAGCAGGGTGGGAACCTGGAGGCAGGAGCTGATGAAGAGACCATGGAAGAGTGCATCTAACTGCTTGCTTCTTAAAGCTAGCCCAGCCTGCTTTCTTAGAGAACCCAGGACCACAAACTTATGGTTGGTAACATGCACAAATGATCAGAGGGCTCTTTCCCCATCAATCATTAATTAACAAAATGCCCCACAGCTGGAAGTTATGGCTACATTTTCTCAACTGAGGCTCTCTCCTTTCAGGTAACTCTAGCTTGTGCAAGTTGACATAAAACTAGACTGCACAGGGGGGCAAGAACGAGAGAGGAGGCCACCAGCAGGGACGGAAGATGGTGAAGATCTTCCGCTTGTTTAAGCATTAAATACATGGTTTCACACTGAATGTGGACCAAGTGAATTTTAGGACTACTTACGAATTTCTCACTCAGTCAGGCAACTTATTCCATTTTCTTCTTTTCTACGAGACGTCTGCTTTTAACATATTTCTCCTCACAGAGCTCAATTCTCCATCAGCAAGTAAAATCTGATTGTTAATGTTTCTTAGCATTTGGATTGCTCATGGTCATTGAGTAAGCTTGGCCTCTACAGCAGTACATTTCTCTCTGTTTATTTTTCCCTTGTCTCATTTCTTATCTTCTTCTAGAAGACCCAGCTCAAGTCAACTCCTATCATGATTACTAAGATTTCCTTAACTTTGTTCAGTTCATCTTAACCTTTCTGTTTATTTCCTTCTGTGCTGGCTGGTTTTGTGTGTCAACTTGACACAAGCTGGAGTTATCACAGAGAAAGGAGCCTCCCTTGAGGAAATGCCTCCATGAGATTCAGCTCTAAGGTATTTTCTCAATTAATGATCAAGGGTGGGAGAGCCCATTGTGGTGGTGCCATCCCTAGGCTGGTAGTCCTGGGTTCTATAAGAAAGCAAGCTGAGCAAGCCAGGGGAAGCAAGCCAGTAAGCAGCATTCCTCCATGGCCTCTGCATCAGCTCCTGCTTCCTGACCTGCTTGAGTTCCAGTCCTGATTTTCTTTGGTGATGAACAGCAATGTGGAAGTGCAAGCTGAATAAACCCTTTCCTCTCCAACTTGCTTCTTGGTCGTGATGTTTGTGCAGGAATAGAAACCCTGACTAAGATACTTTCCATTTCCTCCAACAAAAATGCATTTCACTTTTTCTACTTAACTCCCAGAACATGCCTCTGGCCAAAACATTATTCTGTGTTGTAGTGTATTTCCTTTCCTGGGAGTCACTAGGAAGATTTTTCATCACTCAACAGTGAAAGTAAACACGTAGCTGGGAGCTCTCAGTAAACAGCAACTCAACTGGCATTGAGCCTGTAGGCTTGTTGATTTTTGAGGCTTCTATTCCTGTACCACAGCAGAACATGTTTTTGGATAGTGTTTTCCAGACTGAACTAATTCTCAGATTTTATTACTCAAGAAAATTTGAGATAACTAAAATTTAAAATACAATGAGGTCTTCTGCTTTGTGTCCAGACTCGAAGGCGTTCGATTGCTGTTTATGGGCAATATGGAGGGCATCCGTGTGTGGGGAGTGCTTTTGAAACACAATCTTGCAACCCTGAACGAGGCTGTCCAACGGAAGATGGCTGTGGGGACCGGTTTAGGTGTTTTTCAGGTAATGTGTTTTCCATGGGCTCAGTCTGCAGACTGTAAATTCAAATGTCATTTGCTGACCTGCTCGATACATACTTGTTTGGATTGATATTGGCTTCCAGATTAATTTAAACCAAGTATAGGCAATATTTTTAATAGTATATCAATGTATGATCAGATAAACCACACAGTAGATACCGTCTATTCAAAAACAAGAGAGAAATCTGGTTATGAAAGCATGTGTATTCTTTGTCATGCTGGCAGAATTATAGCTATTAACAGCCTCAATTGTATATACATATATGATGTATATACACACACACACACACACATATATATATATGATGCATATATATCATTCTCCTATCTCTGTCTCCTGAGTTCTAGGCTTAATGGCATACACCACCACACCTTGCTACATATTAGAATTTTAGGGACAAATTATTGGATAGAGAGTCATTGTGTTAGAATTTTTTTTTTTTACAATTAGTGTTTAAGAATTTCATACAATATATTCTGATCACATTTTCCTCTCCTCTAGATCATCTCTATCCCCCTATCCATCCAATTTCATGGTTTTCCTCTCTCAAAATAAAATAAAAAACTTAAGTCAAAAAAAAAAAAAAACTCAAAAAGATAAATCCCACAAAACCACAACAACAGAAAGCACACAGGAAAACATGGAATTTCTTTTGTATTGACCAAATTACTCCTGAGAATGAGGCCCACCCTGTGTGGTGGCTATACTCAGTATCATCCCTCTGGAGAAAAGAATTTCCTTTTTGTTAGTGGGTATAAATTGCAAATAGCTTCTTCATTAGGAATGGGACTCTGTGTCTACTTTCCCTTCTCAGTGCTGGGACCCCATTTGACCTGAACTTGTGTGGGTCTTGTGCATATATACGTATGTTGTCATTATACATATGTCATTATACACACACACACACACACACACACACACACACACACACATATGACATCAGCTTTTTTTTTTTCTACCTGGAAAATGCTATTTGCTGGAGTCATTCACCATAACTAGTTCCTACAATTTTTTTATTTCCTCTTCTGCATAGATCTCTGAACCTCGAGGAGAGGGCTTTGATAAAGACATCTCATTTAGGACTGAGTGCATCTGAGCCTACAGTTGTTCTTAAATAACACTTGTAAAGCTTCTCTTTTATTTTGAAACTCAAATCAGGTGCTAGCTGCTTTGAGACACTTTTGCTAAGCCCTCTGGTGATAGAATTAATCAACAAATCACTTCTCACTGTGTATCTCAGTCCAAATCGATGACCTGCATATCTCTCTGCACTTTTGTAGACGTAAGCTTTATTTTGTTTATTTTCTCACAAAGAGTGCCTGGAGCATAGGCAGACTCTCAACAGATGTCTGCTGCATTGCCTTGAGTGATATGTAGAGTGAGCTATGTGTTATACTGTAAACATTTCTATGCACAAAACATCCTTTGACTAGAGGATGCTTAAATAGAGGAAGAATTCCCTTCATAGTGCAAGGAATAAAGATAGTTTTCAGGACTGATGAGATGACTCAGTGGTTAAGAGCACTGACGGTTCTTCCAGAGGTCCTGAGTTCAATTTCCAGCAACCACATGGTGGCTCAAAACCATCTGTGATAGGATCTAATGCCTTTTTCCTGGTGTGTCTGAAGACAGCTACAGTGTACTCAAATAAATAAAATAAATACATTTGTAAAAGGAGATAGTTTTCAAAAAAAGGATAATATTTAATTTGATATTTGAAAGACACATCAGAGGGGAGTAGAGAAAGTCCTAGACAGAGAGAAGGATGTGTATCATTGAGATGACAGGAAATTTGGACCTGTATTCATGCAAATGGTCCGATATGCAGAGGGCATAAGGAAAAGGCTGGGATGCTGCTGGGAAGGAGGACAAGGCCAAGATCATCTTTTGCCAGTGCAGTGTTTCTCAACCTTCCTAATGCTGCACCTGTTAAATACAGTTCTTCATGTGCTGACTTCCAACCATAAAATTATTTTCGTGGCTACTTTATATCTGTAATTTTTGACTGTTATGCACCATAATGTAAATATCAGATATGCAGGATGTCTGATATGTGACCCCTGTTGTTCAACCCCCAAAGAGGTCACAACCCATATGCTGGGCATTGATGCACTAGTGCTTCCTTGGAATTCTGAGCTATCAGGAAAAAAATGCTGATTTTCATTGATTCCTGTCTTCATGGTCTTCACTAGCAGATTACCCAGCATATGCAAAGTCTTGCGATGACTATACCATACATATTTGTTTCTCAGCACCAGGTAGTCTTCCACAGAATGGGTGTTGAAAACTGCTGACTTTCAACTTTCTGATTCAATTTCTTTGCTTTCAAAAATTACATGTTAGTCACTGAGAAAAGCACACGTTTGGCATCTTGGTTAACAGTTACACAAAAACAAAGCTGAGGGATAGAACAACAATCTGTTTTACCAGTAAGAACCATTGTGTGAAACTTGGAGGAGGTAGACAAAAATGTACAGTGATAATGTTTGACTCTGGACTTTTGAGTTCAAGTCTATTTTCAATCTCCCACCCCCGGGGAAGGTGAAAAATCAGCTCTGTATTCTTCAAAATAGAGACCCAAAACATCACAAGTTCTTTTCTAGACAATCTGAAAATTTGTCTGAAACTCACATCAGTCTATCATTACAGTGCTGGGGTGACCCCAGCCCATGTTTCTCCCTCCTCCCTCTTTTATATTTTCTGGGTGTTTCTTTCCCAGGTCAGTGCATCAGCAAATCATTGGTTTGCAATGGGGATTCTGACTGTGAGGAAGATGGTGCTGATGAAGACAGGTGTGAGGATGCAGAAAGCAGACCTTCCTGTGACATTGACAAACCTCCTCCCAACATAGAACTTACGGGCAATGGGTAAGGAGCTGAGCAGCCTTCCAAGAGTACTGATGGATTCTAGTTTTTTGCTTTTGTCCTGTTTTAATGGTTTGATGAGTCTAATAATAAGTTACCCAAGATCTAAGCATGTACATTAACTCAGACATTTTTGCCACATTCTGCTTCAATTAAAAATTCATAGCTGAATACCTATAGGTGTGTGCAGTAAGACAGAGTATGAACCACGGTTTCAGATATATCTGTGGTTAGCACTGAAAGTCTCACATCAAGGAAAACCTCTCAGCCTCAGGGAAATCAGGACTGTTAGTCCCTCTAAAGGGAGGAAAAGGAGAAGGAGAAGGAGAAGGAGAAGGAGAAGGAGAAGGAGAAGGAGAAGGAGAAGGAGAAGGAGAAGGAGGAGAAGAAGGAAGAGAAGAAGAAGAAGGGGAAGGGGAAGGGGAAGGGGAAGGGGAAGGAGGAGGGGAAGGGGAAGGGGAAGGGGAAGGGGAAGGGGAAGGGGAAGGGGAAGGAGGAGGAGGAGGAGGAGGAGAAGGAGAAGGAGAAGGAGAAGGAGAAGGAGAAGGAGAAGGAGAAGGAGAAGGAGAAGGAGAAGGAGAAGGAGAAGGAGAAGAGAGAAACAGAGACAGAAAGACACACACAGAGAGAAGACAGGAGAGAAGAGAGAGAGAAGAGAGGAGAGAGCAGAGAGGGAAAGAGAGAAGAGAGGAGGGGGGAGAGAGAGGAGAACAGGAGGAGGAGACAGAAAAGGGACATAGCTGAACATGAAACTATCAAGGAATGTTTTTAGAAATTCAGAATTAAATCAATTCTAGGCTTCTATTTTTCTAAAATTAACTTACAAAAATCAATGCACGTTTTCCTATAATATCTTCAAGTTTTTAACAGAAAAACGGCAGAGTTACTTTAACCCTCCTTGCCATACTAAGAGAATCAGCTGGAAACTCATTGTAGAAACAACCTGTCCTCTCCAGTAACCTTAGTTGTATTGGTTTTATCTATAGAATCAATTCTAAAGCAGCCGTTGCCATAGATACAAAAGGCCTGTGCTTCCCAAATATGTTCTCAGGCTGACAGAATGTTGGGTTTCCTCTGCTTGTAGTGTTAGCTCTTCTAACAGGAGGAGCTGGCTAATGGAAGGGAGGCATTAGATTTTGTTCTCTTTAATGCAACTTCCCAGGAGGTAAACTGTAGAAGATGTTAATGACTGACTTCTAGAAGCCTTTAATCATCCCCCCTACCCCCAAGCAGCTAATAGTTTTTTAATCTCCACACCCTACCCCTCCTTCTTCTTTTATCTCCTCTTCACAGTTACAACGCACTTACTGGCGAGTTTAGGAACAGAGTCATCAACACCAAAAGTTTCGGTGGTCAGTGCAGGAAAGTGTTCAGCGGGGATGGAAAAGATTTCTACAGACTAAGTGGAAATATCCTTTCTTATACATTTCAGGTACTTAATCATACCAACTTGGTTAACTGTAATCAGTGACACGCTCAGCAATCATTGCTTGTATACATCAAGATTTTGGTATTTGTTTAGAATTTGTTGACCTAATATATGGTCAGTTTTGCATTGTTTTAAAATTTTACATAATATATTATATAAATATATTAAAATATATATTCTTATTTCTTTCCGGTGAGAGTTCTTTCAACCTTGCTATGCATGAATCTTACGCAAATAAGATGGAGTTTCTTTGGGTTATACAACCTGCCACTCAAATTATCATTTTGTAGGATCTGCACGATGAAACTTTTCTAAGATTCCAAAATGGCTGCATCAGTTTGTATTTTAGCATTGTCATAGGTCCATGCTATCCACGTGGGTCTTACCTGACTACTCCTCTTTGCTTTTGATCAGAATATCCTTATGCATCAAGCTTCTGCTCCTTGGATATCCCTATTGTGCTCATTCCATTTCTTGGTACCAGCACAAAATCTGCTTATACAAAATATTAAAGGGTTTTGGAGACTTTCTTAAGGATTTGGGTAGAGAAAGTTTCTAGTACAGTAACCTGAATATATTCCACCCATTCTGGTTCATACCCAGACTCTCAAAACTCTCCTCACAGCCTCTCCAAAGTGGAGTTTCTGGTCTCATTCTGTTTTAACTTCTTTGTTGACTTCATCTCCCAACAGCTACCTTCTTGCTCTTTTCTTTTCCTCATCTCCGAATTCCCTGTTTGTCCAGTTGAGTTATCCTTACATTTAACTCTCAGATTTGTAAACAAAAACGACTGTTATTGAGACAGAAGGACCTTCTGCTCTATATAGAAACAGCTTTGACAACAAACACTAAGCACCAACCTCCAGCTTGTAGTAGAATGAGCTGGTTTTGTGAACACTTAATCATGGAGTACTCAGTCAAGGAGTACCAGGGTTGGGGAAGGCAGTGAGAAAAAGAGACATAAAAATGTGTAATACAGGAGGTGAATATGATACAAGTGCATGGTATGTGTGCATGGGAGTGAAACTATAAATCTCTAATGTTTATGCAGTTAACAATAAGCTAAAAAATGTTTCTTGAGCCAGTCAAGTGAGACATAAAACAGATTTGAGAAACAGCTGTAGTCACCAAGATTTGAATACCTACTCTGTATTTGCTCTCTTTTAGGAAAAACAATCTTTTAAGATTAAATTCTGGTACTATTCTTAGTGCTATAAGATAATATTTTGCTATTTTGTCATGTATAAACTGAGGCTTAGAGGACTTCAGCCTATTCCATATTACCGCATTAAAACAGTGTATCCTAGATCCAGAGAATCGGATTCTACAGCTCTTTATTTTTTTTCTGTCATATTTTGTTTTCCTCATTTCTTGCCTCTAGTTTCTTTTTCAATTCTGAATTCTATATAATGAATAACAAGTGTCGCAATGTAACCTCTGGCTAGAAGGAAGAACATGAGATTATATGCATGTGGATCCTACTAATTATTGTTCAACTTCCATTCCTGGTGGGATATGTTACTAATTCTTTCATAATTATAGTGGAGAGAAGTTGCATATAAATTTTTAGAGGGGTCAAATTTAGAGTGTCACAGAGAAAAGGAAATAATGAGGAAGAACATTTCTGAGTTAGTCAGAAAGTAGACATACTAGAAGCCTGCAGCTTCTGAAGACATTGATTTACCCACAGCCCCATCCTGACGTTTCTTTTTCTCAGCACGGCTTGGTTTGGGGATTGACATCTGAAATGCCTTGCCCGTCACTGAGAGTGAAGGTGTTTGTCAGAAGTAGAGGGAAATTATAGCCTGTTACTGAGTGCGGAATAGCAATGATTTGCAAATCCAGCCTGGGAGAAGCAAGGCGGAAGCAACAGGCAGAGAGCCAGTCATCTGAGTGCTTCGAGACAGGGCAGCAAGAGTTCCCAGAGTTCAAATAAATCGAGCAAGGGCTCACAGGTCAATTTTCCACATGGTAGAGGGTGGCTTTGGACTTACTCGGGACATGCATATTAATAAGCATGAAACATGCATGATCTCTTACAATCTGCATGTTGGCTGATAACAATGTCATCTTTTAGGGAAAACCTGGTTTCTTCATGACTAAGCTACATACCTTGTCATACGCATTCTCTACTTCATGGTTTTCACACACAAAACTCTACTGAAAACGAAGCACACATTAGGTCTCGTGAGTTACTTGGAATGGTGTCATGTGGCTTCCTTCATTCTCAGCACTTGACAAGTTGTAGATGAGAGTGAGCTACAGATCACGCTGGGTACAGATCATGGATTTTCCTCATTTTGGTTATGAATGTATTTCATATTTCATCATTTGCTTGAAGAGAGACCTTGCATACACACAGACACACAGACACACAGACACACACACAGACACAGACACACACACACACACACACACACAGAGAGAGAGAGAGAGAGAGAGAGAGAGAGAGAGAGAGAGAGAGAGA
>JANHMN010000014.1:42274867-42308590 GCA_030674055.1 Rhabdomys pumilio | reverse complement strand
GAGAGAGAGAGAGAGAGAGAGAGAGAGAGAGAGAGAGAGAGAGAGAGGAATAATGAAAAAGCCAACCTTAATGCTATCTATATATGGATGATACCTAAGATTGTTTGATCTACCTTATAATCTGGAATAATTGAGGCAGTAAGAAAATTAGTTCTCATATGAGAACCTTCATATTCTAGGCACTGTTACAAGAATTTCATATGGATATTTTTTCACATGGATATTTTTTTCTTATGAAAGTTGATTGTACCTAGTATGAATATTTCAAATTCAAAATTATTCAAAATTCTGAAACTTCTGGAGTAGTGACATAGAGTAGAAAATTCCACCTCCTGAAGCTATGTTTCATGCACAAAATACTCAAAAAATCATATAAAATTAATTGTATATAGACCATGACTACAAGTTACAGGTGAAATAAAAATATATTGTGTATTTAGACATGTCTTACTCCCAACATATCTGGTTATGTATGCAAGTATGCTAAGATATAAATATCTGAAACACAATACACTTTAGTTCTAAACATTATGAGTATATGCCAGGGTTCAATACTAGTATTGACATGAAATATATGTATAGACTCCTATCTATGTATTTATAGGCTTATATAATATATAATCTATGTATTTATAGCTGCTAATACTATAAATATTTATACTATGATTTTATAATAGCTTTGGTTGTAATGGGAATGACAAGAGGAGAGAAGGAACACATGAAAAGATAAGAGGCGCTTCTCAGTAACAGGAGTTAAAACCAGCTGGAGTAAAGAATGAAGGTTATGAATGATCAGAAACAGGAGGAGGAAAGAAGAGAGGAAAGAAGAAAGAAGGTTTTTGATGGACATTAAGGGGTTTCTGGTATGGTTAGAGAAAGATACAGTTTACTGAGAGGACAGGAAGTTTTCATAGAGAAGATGCTGGTGGGGGAAGGACTGTGAAGTTTAACCTGAAATGGGAAGGCAGTAAAAAGCGAGTGAAAAATACTAATAACAAGAGAGAATAAGTTGAAGAACAGGTCTCTGATTTTGAATGATGGGTGTGTCAATAATAAAATAGTTGTCAGAAGACCTTGAGATGTTAGTGTGTTGGATGTTTTGATGAGTGATTGGGAGCGGCTATTTGAGTCAAAAGAGGGGAAATGAACAAGATTGCACTGTTTTGTAAAAGATAATTCCGCAGCCATGTGTAGATGACACAGGAGTGAGGAGAAACCAGTTACACTAACGCAGCCAAGAGCATCATTTGCATAACCAGGAATCAGAGATTCGAGTTGGAGATGTGAAGGTGGGGAAAAGAAGCAGAACATTTGGCATTAGATTCTTCTTTCTCAAAAGAAATTTAAATAAAAATAACTTAAATATTGTTTATCTGAAGCCAAATGGTCCAGAGGCAGTGTTGTGATTGAGAAAACTGTCACATTTATTTTATTTTAATTTTGTGTTTATATGAGCAGTTGTGCAAATGATAATAATATTAGAAAAAAATTAAGTATGTTAAAACCTATCTTTTCTTGTTTTCTGCATTTAGTATGTGTGCATATAAAACAATATTTCATTATAACACCTTTCTTCTTTATTATTTTCTTCCTTTTGAGATAGTCTTGCTCTGTAACTCTGGCCTGGAACTTACAAAACAGCCTAGCCTCAAGTGTGTCAGGATCCTCACCTTTTGAAGTGATGGATTACCCATGTGAGCTATACCAGTGCTTGTATCATGACATTTTCATATGTGACTGTCATCCTGCTTTGCTCATATTCTCTTACATTACCTTCTGTGTTCCCTCCTCTTCTCCTACTGAAGTTCTTCCTGCCTCCAAGTAGCCTCCTGCTTTCATTGCCTGCCTCTATCTGCCTCTATCTATCTATCTATCTATCTATCTATCTATCTATCTATCTATCTATCACCTGTCTATCTATCTGTCATCTATCACCTATCTATCATCTATCATTTATCCGTCCATCTATCATATATCTATCTGTCATGTGCCATCTGACTGTCTGACTGACTATCTATCTATCTATCTATCTATCTATCTATCTATCTATCTAATCTCCCTACCTATCTAACACACTACCATCTTTAACTGTGGACTCCACAGTTAAACTATTTAGAGAAAACACACAACATTTTACTTCTGAGCTCAGCTTTATTTGACTAACAATGATATCCATTTCCATGTATTTTTCTATAAATGACATAACATACATTATTGAAAAGATCTTATGTGTGGTGTACACAGTCCATATTTTCCTTGAGTTTTAGTAATATTTTAGGTTATCACGCCAAATGATGGATTTCTTTATGGCTTCTTTGTACATATATATTTTTATATAGCACATTTTTCTGTTCCATTCATTTCTTGATGAACTTCTGGGCTGATTCTATGTTTTGATTACATGAACATAACTGATACTGTTAATTATGCCAAGTATCTCTGCAGTACCTTGACTTAGATTTCTTTGTTTGTATACCCAGGGCTGGCATACTTGGATTATATGGTAGAACTATTTTCATCATGGTCCTCTATGATGATTTCCATACTGGTTGCACCAACTTAATCTCACTAGTGATGTTGCTTCTTCTCTGTATCTACCATGTTTCATTTTTCTTTTTAGAGTTGCTGGTTCAGTTCATCTATCTATTTGTTGAATGTTATCTTTTTAAAATGTATGTGTTTGTAGTAAATAATTTAAGTTTTTTTAAAAATAAAGTTTACATATTAATCCCTGCCAGTTGTATAGCTGGAAAGAATTTTCCCACATTGGGTAGACTGTCTTTTCTATCTGTTGATTATTTATTTCCCTTGATCTACAGAAACTTAAATTTCAATGCATTCCTAATTTTCAGCATTCATTAAAATTGTAATACCTTTTGGTATTTTGGTCTGTTTTAATTGTGGTCTTTTTTTTTTTTTTTTTTTTTACCCCTCTGGAGAAAGGGTACCATTGTGTGGGACATAGAATTCTGATAGTTATAGCCCCACCATTGAATGCAACAGTATAAATACTTCCCTTCAGAAACATCATATAGGATGGCTGCATAATTTTCTATTCTTTTCAGTGTCATGTTGGGAATTGCTCATTTCCAGCTCTTTTGTTCTGTCTGCGTTTATTAATGCTTTGATCACAAAAACAGACGTGTGTGAAATAGAAATGCTTGTGGAAGGTCAGCTCCAATTTAAAGAAGACAGAAAACAGGAACTGATAAAACAGGCTTTTGAGCGTGCTTTGTTTTACACTACGGGAACTCACATTTTTAGCAGATTTGTTGGTTATAACGATGAGGAACTAAGAGACTTTTGCATAAGGGATTCTCTTGCAAAATAGTGAAAAAAAGTATGCCATCCTCTGGTGCTGCAGCCTGTAGCTATAGTGTGAGCTCATGGATCTGATGCTGGGTGTCCTTTGCACAGGAGACAGTCTTAAGAGTTCACCCTCACGATTCCCACAAGGGTCTTGCTCTCTTTATGGCAGCTGCCAGTTCTTGGGCTTACACCATTTTGATGCAAGGGAAAATTCAGGAGAAACAAGTCTTTTTTTTTTTTCTCTCCATGAAAGACTCGTCTAGGTCCCATATGACTCAATTGTAGCTTGTTTTAAAATTCCAGTGGAAAAAGATAATTGAACTTTAGGATTAACCCAATAGAATCAGAAAACTAGTATCGTGTGACAAAATCCAAATGATCTAAATGTTTCATGTTACCCATGTATTTCTCCATTCTTCAATGTGGAAAATCGAGAGTTAAAGTCTTCAAGTTCTCTGTTGGTAGATCTGTATGAATTTGTTCACTTTGGGGCTAAATTCTTTGTAAAGAAAATGAGTAAAAAACATTGTACACAAATGTGTTTTGTGAATTGCTTTGAGTTGCTGTTATTAACACTACAGGTCCTGCCCAGCTGTGATGTTGGTGTCTTAGAACACTGCAGACATAGCTGTTCGGTGTAAGTGCAGAGATTTGTGTTTGTGCAAGACTGTGTGAAGAAAGCATGCATCTTAAAAGATCCAACAAAAGCATCTTGAATATATACCAACTTCCTATAGTAAAACTTCTTATTTTCCTTTTAGGTCAAAGTAGATAATGATTTTAACTATGAATTTTACGACAGCAGTTGGTCTTATGTAAAGAGCACAAACACATACCATACATCATCTAGTTCAAGCAAGTTCTTATTTTTCTCCTCCTCGTCGAATCGCCACTCTCAGACTTCAAGTACCAAGAAAATCTACATGCAAAAGGTTAGTATGAACCATTAGTTATTTTTTTTCTGTTTTTACCTAGTTTAGAGTGTTATTATCATTTACAAATGTGTACTTGTCAAAAGTACTAGATTTCTGATTTACATTAAGGCAAAAATAACTTTTTTAAAAGACAGTGAATTCTTTAATGGTATATTTTTTGTTATTTTTGACAATATATTTATCTTTCTCTCATTAGAGTATTTGTTTCTATTATTGCACTTATACTCACTGACCGTGGTCAGACTCCCAGTGGCCAGCCCCTTAAAGAAAACTCAGTTCGGGTTCCTCTACCTCCCCTCCCCCACTGGCAAACCATGAGCTATGCTTGTATCTTTTAAAAGGCATTTTTATTACTTAATTGTTTATTTACACCCCCAAAAGCTTCAGAGTTTACATCTTACAAGCTAAGCCCTCACAGAGTTCTTCTGCCCATGCCCCCCTCCTTCGCCTCTGAGAGGGTGCCCCCACACCATGTCTTCCTGTCCTGGGATATCAAGTCTGTACCGGGTTAGATATATCCTTTCCCACTGAGATCAGATGAGCGAGCCTTCTGCTACATAAGTGTGGGGCAGGGGGTGGGGGAATTGGACCAGCCGGTATATGCTCTTTGGTTCGTGGCTTAGTCTCTGGGAGTTCCCAGGGATCCAAGTTAGTCGATACTGTTGGTCTTCCTATGGGGTTTCATCTCCTTCAGTTCCTTCAATCCTTGCCCTAAGTCTTCCAAAGGAGTCCCGGACCTCCAGGAAAAATCAAACTGGGTGACTAGAATTGGCAGCTGATCAAGATGACAGATAGTGAACTATTTTTCATATCTTTTTTTCTTCCACCTAAAACTTTGTTTACTTTTTCTCTTTCCTGCAGAGTTACAAATTGTTGGTTGTTCAGAACACGGTTGAGGTGGCCCAGTTCATTAATAACAATCCTGAATTTTTACAACTTTCAGAGCCATTCTGGAAGGAACTCTCCCATCTTCCCACTCTGTATGACTACAGTGCCTACCGACGGTTAATCGACCAGTATGGGACACATTACCTGCAGTCCGGGTCCTTAGGAGGAGAATACAGAGTTCTATTTTATGTGGATTCAGAAAATACCAAACACAGTGGTATGGCATTAAAAATGTTATCTAAAAGCATCTGAAGCGTTTTAATGGGCGAGTATATGTGGCTAACTTAAACTTTTAAGCTTTAAAATTCGATAAAGATTTAAATTGCAGAGGAGTCCAAAATTGCAGGAATGTATTATACTGTTCTCAAATTCTCACATGATTATAGCAGTGTCTGCCTACTCCTTAGAATAATGTCGAGCTAAACCATTACCATTATCACCTGTCTCTAGAAAATGTTAGATTTTTATAATATGTTACACTCTTTCCCATTTCTTGGATTAAAAAGTACTTCTTTTATTTAAAAGCACATGTTTAAGTTAGCTTACAAAGCCATGGATTTGGTGCACATCTACATACATGTGTTGTTTTTATTTATCTCCCTCATCCATGGTCTTTTCTTTGTACCCAATGTCCTTCTTCCTTAGCTCTTCCCACCTCCTCTTGTCCCCTTTACTTTCCTGTCACATTACACTCCATCAGTCCCCATCCCTAATACTTCTTCTTCTTCTTTCATAGACTCCACGTCTGATCCTCTTCTCTCTTTCTTCTTACTCTCCTGCCTTAGTTAGGGTTTCCATTGCTGTGAACAGACACCATGTCCAAGGCAACTCTTAAAAGGACAAAGTTTAATTGGGACTGAATTACAGGTTCAGAGTTTTAGTCCATTATTATCAAGGCAGGAACATGTCAGCATCTAGGCAGGCATGGTACAGGAGAAGCTGAGAGTTCTATATCTTCATCTAAAGGTCACTAGGAAAAGACTGGCTTCCACATGGTGAGGAGGAGGGTCTCATTGCTCACTTCCACAGTGACGCACTTCCTCCAACAAGGTCACACCTACTCCAACAAGGCCGCACTTCCTAATAGTGCTACTCCCTGGGCCAAACATATTTAAACCACCACATCTCCCCACATTTCTTTTTTCCATTAATTAATTACCTAATTAACTAATTCATTTTACACCCTGATTGCAGCCCACCTTCTCTCCCAGTCCCCCCTAGTCCCTTTCTCCAGCCCTCTTTCTTCTCCTCTGAGAAGGGAGAAGTCCCATGGGTACCAACCCACCCTGGCACATCAAGTCATTGGAGGACTAGGCTTATCCTCTCCCATTGAGGTCAGACAAGGCCACCAGAGTTAGAGGAAGAGGATCCACAGGGAGGCAACAGATTCAGAGACAGCCCCTGGTCCAGCTATTTTTTTCCCCACATTTAAATCTAGGTCTCTCATACTATCAGTAGGGAAACTATTAGTACCCATCTTTCTAACCTTGGCTTATTTCACTTAATACAATATTTTCTACTTTCTTCAATTTTCATGCAAATGTCATAATTTTGTTACTTTTTCTTTTCTAGCAGAATAAAATTCGATTGTGTTTATATAAATTTTCTTTATCCATTTATCTGTGGATAAACATCTAAGCTGGTTTGATATCCTTCTATCATGTTGTAGATAACGCCACAATAATCATGGATGTGCATGTATCTCTCAGTGTATTGACATAGTCAACCCTAGGATAAGGGAGTACCAGAAGTGGTGGGGTCCTGATTTCCATTGTGGCTATACCAGTCTATATTCTCAACAGTAATGAGCAGGGTTCTTTTTCCTTATGTTCTCCAAAATTTGTTGTAAAGATTAGATAATATTTCTTAAGAAAAATCAAATGAACAATTTATTGATAAGCTTTCTTGTTTCACTAGTCCCTGATTCTTAGGCTCTACTGATGTTCCCTCATAATACTCAAATGTGAAAGCAGCCTACATGTCCATCAACATATGGACAAATTCTTGATGCATCAGGGTTTTCAGGATTTAGTTCCTGAGCTCAACGCTTAGGAAGAGTCCATTGTTGATCCTCAGTTCTCTTGGAGCTGACTCTTGATCTCTTCCACCAAAGCATGTAGACATTATATTTTCTTTAGGCTTGTACCCCAACCAAACTGCCTACAAAGGAGGACTATTTTGTTCTTAATTCCTGTCATTAGGAAACACAGATATTGACAAAGGGGTCAAGTTAGTTGTGCCAGGAGTTCAGGAATTTAATTTGTATAGTTCAGCTTTTAGAATCTTCAATGAGTAGGAAGATGTCACACTCCTGTGTTCATCTATTTGTTTTATTTCTAAGAAACTGACCACGAGTGGGTAAAAGATGCCTCTTTTTGAAGTATTCAGTTTCTGCTTCTCATTTATGTGAAACTTACTTGGGATTGCCTGACCCAACCCCCTCGTCAGCCAAAGCTAATAAGAGGAAAAGAACAAATCCAATTCTCCTCTTTCCTGAACAGTGCCCTTAGAGAGCGCTTGAAACTGCACATTTTGTTATTCTTTTAGCAAACAGCCTCAGCAGTTGGGAAACTACACCTGGTTATATACCAAAGAAGGTCTTTAATAAACACAGAAACTAAACACTTGGCATTTCCATTTCTTCCCAGATTTTGGGTCAGCCCAGCATAAGGGATGCTCGTCTTCCGACTTCAAGTTTTTGTTTGTATCATCAGCAGATAAGAGATGTAAGGAACTGGAAGATGCTTTCAAATCAACTTCAGGTAAATGAGAAAGAGTCCAATTTGCATTACTAGCTTAGCTTTGATCATTCTTATAATTAATTAAGTTTTGGTCTCCAGAGCTTTTTAATCTTTAGCAAGTATTCAGCTTAAAAGATCTATTTGGTTATTTTTATGCTTTGCTTTATTTTTTTTAATTATTGTACTATTTTACTTTATTGAGATAGTTTCTTACTATGTTACTAATCTAGACTTGAACCAGTGGGATCAAGTGATTCTTTCGTTACCAGAAAATTAGGGAATCCCCATGTTGTGCATTATATGATAACAGGGAAATTAGAGCCTCTTTAGATTCCTAATATTGTTCATTAAAGAATTTAAAAATGGACTGATTAGGAAGCTTGTGAACAATTAGAGTTTGAAAGAAAATAGGAAAGACAGCTGTAAATTAGCAGCTAGTAGGGGAGAGTTTATGGAGACAAGGAAGAGAGAAAGCCATGCCTTTTGAGCATGCTCTGAAATGGAGCTATATGGTAGAACATGTATGATAGTCTTAGAGAAAGAGTGGAAAAGCACTAATGTGCTTAGGAACCATGCTTAGGCTTTAGCCAGGATCAGATAGAAAAGAAGGCAAAAGAACAGGTAGGCTTTTTAGGGTTAGAATTAAGGAAAGCAGGCAGACATAGTGAGTGGAGCTGTATGGGAGGGTTTCTGTAAGAGACTGCACCAAAAACCAAGTTTCCGTGAAGCAAAAATACATTATCTCACTTGAATAATTATTCTTCCTACCTTTTTAGCATGCCTTATGTGAACCAGCCTTCTTGAGGGATGGTCTCTTAGTCAAGTGAATGACAGACCCAGATGAATTAATTCTGTTTTTTAATAAAGTATTTATTTATTTTACATATACAACTTCACTGTAGCTGTCTTCAGACACACCAGAGGAGGGCATCAGATCTCATTTCAGATGGTTGTGAGCCACCATGTGGTTGCTGGGAATTGAACTCAGGACCTCTGGAAGAGTAATCAGTGCTCTTAACCACTGAGCCATCTCTCCAGCCCCCCTGAATTAATTTTTTTTTTGAGACAAGGTTTCTCTGTATAGCCTTGGCTGTCCTGGAACTCACTCTGTAGACCAGGCTGGCCACAAACTCAGAAATCCACCTGCCTCTGTCTCCCAAGTGCTGGGATTAAAGGCGTGCGCCACCACCGCCCGGCCGAATTAATTCTTAATAGAAGACACAGTAGTATATAATGTTCTAATCTTTGGAGAAGATCAGAATGTCACATGTCCTCTTCCCATGTCATTGATGGGACCCCATCTAGTCTGAACCTGTGCAGATTCTATGCATATTGCCAATATCTCTGTGAGTTCATATGTGTACCAGTCCTGCTCTTTCTGGAAGATACTGTTTCCTTGCTGTTCTCCATCTGTGCTGGTTCTTACAACCTGTCTACCTCCTCTTCCTCATAGATCCTTCCGTTCCAGTAAAAGAACAAAGTACGTTTTCTGTTAGACCAATGTCCTGTCTAGTTTCAGGTTCTTGGTCATAAAAGCAGGAGAGGAGTTTGATAAAGACATCCTGTATAGGACTTAGTTCTTCAAACTCTGTCACTCTCTGCACATTGTCCAGTTGTGGGTCTCTGTGTTATTTCCCATCTACTGCAAGAAAAAGCTTCTCTGATGAGCTTTGAACAACATTTATGTGTTTAGTAGTATGTCATCAGGAGTAATTTTATAGCTATGATCCTTTAAGAGAATAAAATAGGTTTTCTGTTAGGCCAATGACCTGCCTAGTTTCAGGTTCTTGGTCACGATAGCAGTGTCATGTATGGGTTTCTTCTCATAGGATGGACCTTAAATCCAACCAAAAAGTGGTTGATAACTTCCATATTCTTTGTACCACTATTACACCAGAATATCTTATATGTAGTTCACAGTTGTAGGCTGCAAGCTGAGTGACGCTAATGATTACCTTTCTTCTTTAATCATGTACAGAGCATTGTCCACCACAAAGAAATGCCAGTCAGTAGGAGCGAAGCTTTTAGTTAGGCATCAGTCCAATTTCTCCATGCTCGATAACATGAAAATATTGTATTCAGCAGTAGGGCCTTACCATCATGTTGTGGAGAGCAACCCATAGCCTTTGCAATAGCCTGTGATGTGTGTGTGTGTGTGTGTGTGTGTGTGTGTGTGTGTGTGTTTCATAGGGCTCCTTTGGCTAACAACTCAATAATATGTAACTCATTCCTGGACCTGGAGGTGTTACTTTGTGACATAAGATGTCTAAATGGATCTTTCTCTCTGCAGTTATTTAGTGGCTCCATTTATATTCTTTTCATACACATGTAGCTTAGGAAGCTTCAATCGTAGATTTCCATGTTTTATCAAATGGCCTTTGATGTTAGTTTTCCCTCCCCAGGTTCCCCCCCTTACCATTCTCTTTTATCCCACTCTCTGTTTAATACTTTTATTCTAGTTTCCCCTGTATCTCTCTATAATACTACATTCTACTTCCCTTTCCTTGGGAGACTCTCTTCCCTCTTGTCCCTAACTAGGCACCTAATCTCTGTGATTATTTGGGTTGTAGCACAACATATCAAAAGCTGAAAAGCTAACATCCACATGTAAGAGTAAACATGCAGTATTTGTCTTTTGGGGGTCTGGGTTACCTCACTAAGGATGATTTTTCTAGCTTGATGCATTTACTTGTAAATAAAAGTTTTTTTTAACAGTTGAATAATATTTTATTATGTGAATAGATTACATTTTCATTATCCATTCAGTTGGTGATGAACATCTAGATTGTTTCCAATTTCCGACTGTTATGAATAGAGCAGCAATGAACACGGATAGGCAAGTGTTTCTATAGTAAGGTGTAGAGTCCTTTGGGTATATGCCCAAGAGTGGTGTTGCTGGGTCTTATAATAGTGCTTTCCCCAGTTTCCTGAGGAATCTCCACACTGATTTCCATAGTGGCTATACAAGTTTGTGCTTCTACCAGCAATGGATGACTGTCTATTATCACCAGTAAGAGCTGCCTTTGTTGTTGCTGTTGTTTAAATATTGATCTTGGTCATTTTGGATTAGGTTAAGGTCAAATTTCTAAGTAGTTTTAATTTACATTTCCCTGATAGCTAAAGATGTTGAACATTTCTTTGTTTCTCAGACATTTACGTTTCATCTTTTGAGAATTCTCTGCTTAGTTCTGTATACTATTTTAGAATCACTTTTTGATGTTTATTTAAAAAGTTCTTTATATATTTTGGATATTAACCTTCTAGTAGATGTATAATTGGTAAAGATCTTTCCCTATTCTGTAGTCTGCCACTTTGTCTGAATGATGTAGTCCTTCACTGATCAGAAGCTTTTCAGTTTCATGAGGTCTTATTTATTAATTGTTGATCTTAGGATCTATGTTAACAGTGTTCTGATCAGAAAGTCTTTTCTTGCGCTAATCATTTCAAGGCTATTCCTCAGTTTCTTTTCTATCAGACTCAGCGTATCTTGTCCTCTGTTGAGGTCCCTGATCCATTTGAGGTGAGTTTTGTGTGGGGTGATAAGTACAGGTATATTTACATTCTTCTATATTCAGCCATCCATTTTAATCAACATCATTTATTAAAGATGTTGTCTTTTCTCTAGTGTATATTCTTTAGTTTATTTGTGAAAAAAAATCAGGTGTTTGTAGATGTGTGGAATTATGTCTAGGTCTTCAGCTTGGTTATATTGATCAAAGGATTAGTTTCATGAAATATCATGCTATTTTTATTATAACTCTGAAATACAAGTTGAAATCTGAAATGGCTATACCTCCTGCAGTTCTGTTCAAGGTGTGTGTGTGTGTGTGTGTGTGTGTGTGTGTGTGTGTGTGTGTGTATGTTTCATGTGAAGTGGAAGACTGTTGGAATTTAATGGGTATTGTCTTGAATCTAAGGATTACTTTTGGTGAAGGGTCATTCTCACAATGTTATTTCTACTAATCTATGAACACGGGAGTTCTTTGTATCTTTGGTGACTTTTTCAATTTCTTCGATGTCTTAGAGTTTTTATTATATGAGTCTTTCATTTGCTTGCTTAGAGTTAGAGATCTCCCAAGATGGTTTATTTTTTATTTTATCTTATAGAAGATAATGCTTCCCTGATTTTTTTGTCTGTCTATTTATCTTTTGTATTTAGGAGATCTACTGATTTTTTTGTGTGTTATTGTTTTGCATCCTACTACTTTGCTGATAGTATTATTCAGATTAGAAGATATAGATTACATAGGCACGGTGTTAAGGAATTTGAATTTGGTTCTGGTGGCTATTGGTCGCTGTTAAAAGGTTGATTGCAGGAGTAAAGAAGTGATGGTTTACCTAGATATAGTTGTAGAGGAGGAGGAAAGAAGTACAAATGACCCTTTAAGGTGAGAAGCAAAGAGAATAAAAGAGTGAGAGGCCAACAGGGAAATGCTAGAAAATGTCAAGTTAGCCAAGAGCAAATAAAAACATCCACTGGGTACCAAGACTACAGCTTATTTTCATAAAAGGAATGGGTTTTGTCACAGGGGATGGGGTGGAAAGGAGATACCCATAAGGTAAAGGACTTGGCAGCATCAGAGCTTAAATATTCTTGGGAATGAGGGTAGAGATAGGAACGAAGACTGACTTCAGCTGCTGTGGTGCTCAATGAGGAAGCAGAAACCTTTGGAGGAGGTCCTAGGCACCAAGAACATGGTGGTGACAAGGCCAGGGATTCTGTTCAAGGGAATTGATGTGGCCAAAGAAGAACAGTTTTTTTTTTCCATTAAAAATCAATTAAAGTATAATTAAATCATCTTCCCTTCTCTTTCCTACTTCTAATTCCTCCCATCTTCTTCCCATTCATCCCCTCCCACTATCCCCCTCAATTCCAATTATTTGGAAAAGTAGCTCTCTGGATGCAGAGGTGGAGAGAGAAGATCTTGGAAGATGGTGACATTGATGTCCGCTATGCTGTCAACAGAGAGCTGCTCACTGTCTTTAGTTTGCATTTAATAAACATATAGCACTTATTTTCTACCAAAACAATTTTATATCCTACCTATGAAGTTCTTAGTATTTTTTTTAAAGATTTATTTTTTTTTATTTCATATATGTGGGTACACTGTTGCTGTCTTCAGGCATATCAGAAGAGGGCATTGTATCCCATTACAGATGGTTGTGAGTTACCATGTGGTTGCTGGGAATTGAACTCAGGACCTCTGGAAGAGCAGTCAATGCTCTTAACTGCTGAGCCATCTCTTCAGCCCAAAGTTCTTAGTGTTTATATTGTCATTTTACACACAGCCACCTTGAAATACAAAAAAAAGGTCAGCAGAGATCACAGCTAGCAAGAACCAGATATGAGATGTAAATACACAGAATCGGGTTCTTTGTTGTTTTACTTGCCATGCTTTCTCAGGGGAATGCCTTAGCCAGAGAGGAGAGTTCATGAAGTCTGGAGGCAGAGCATAAATGATTAGAAATGGCACCTGTTTTGTAGAACCTGCTCATTATAGCCTGGCATGTCAGTAAAGCAATGATCCCCAATCTTTCTCGCTCATGAAGATCACTGGGGAAAGTGGGGTGACAGGTGTAGATTCTGAGGCATTTTCCTTTAGATGTTCTCTTCTAGGTCTGATTTGAGCTGCAGGCACCCCAGCTGGTGGTGATTCAGTAACTCAAGGCTTGGAATTGTGAGATATTTCATTTAAAAGGCTACTATTTGCATATCAAACCAGAATTAACAATGGAAATGAGGCACTCAGGTAATTTATTAAAAATACCAGGCTTTCATAATTTCTCATTACAAAAGTACAGTGTGTTCATTTGACAAAATTGCAAAATTTGGACAGTTATAAAAAGGGAAAGTGGAAATCACTCAAAATGTGATCTGTAGGATTAGAAATGTCTAGTCATGACCTTTGTAAGAACCAATTTTTAGTGGAGATAAAAATACATCTAAAATTATGAGACACATAAATGGAAAATAGGAATTCAATTAGCATTCAAACTTTTCAGAACACTTTTCATGTTTTAGGTAATGTATTCCTGTTAATTAACAGCTTTTAAAAATTTGTTAATGTGCTAGACCCTGAGTTGTTTTTTCCTTCAGTATTTTATCAAATACAAAAAAATAATATGTAAGGAACACAGTAGTTGTTTATGTATCTATTATCTAGACATGACAATTATTATTCTGGCATTTTGTCACATATACACATGTAATATTTATAATATTGACTGACTATCAGCATCACCGAGCATGTGTTTCAAATGCTTATGCTATTTATGGAGTTTTTTGAAAGTAAGTTTCACCTTCATGATACTTCATCCTTTAATGTATGTACGCTTCTTCTAATGATATTCTTCTGCAAAACATGCCTGGTATTCTTACTGAACTTAAGCATTTAAAGTTAGCAGTAATTGTATGATGTCCTCTACTTGTCCAGAGATGTTTTCTTCTTCTCCTTCTCCTCCCACTCCTCTTCTTCATCCTCTTCCTCCTCCACCACCACCACCAACATCATCACTGCAATCATTATTTAGACAGGGTCTGACGTATCCTAGTCTGTCCTTCAACTTGTTATGTAGTAGAGGATGACCTTGAACCTCTGATCCCCTTTACTTCCTGTGTGAGTGTTGAGATTATAGCCTTGTGCTCCCACAACTAATCTTATGCAGTGCAGGGATAGACACAGACTTTCCCAAGGGTTAGCAAATGCTTTACCTACTAAACAAATCCCCAGCCACCTACTCTTCTTTTCAATCTTATTTTTTATGTCCACTGAGAGTCACGGCACCATCATGAGAAAAATGTAGAGATTTGCCATACCCTCCCCAACCCCAAGCCTCTCAGTCTAGCCACACCTCCCGAAACTGTGGCACAACTGCTAAGACTGATGGATCTACATAGAGATAGCTTTTCATATAATAGATATCAATACTATGTATGATACTTACTGACATTAGTGTTTGCTCTTGGTGTTGTATATTTTATGGGTCTTCTAAGGATGTCAGATGGATAACACACTGTAGTGTTGTATAGAATGGTTTAAATTCTCTAAAAATCCAGGCATCCCTTACACCATTGTCTTCACGGTTTGCTTTTCTCAAGATGCCATAGTTTGATGAATTTTTTTTTAACATCTGACAGACTTTGGGCTTTCCCTTGATAATTTCATTTTATTTGTGCATGCTAACTTACCCTGATTCTTTTCACTTGTTTCCTCTATTTGTAGGAAACCGGGGCAGAGTGCTTCGAGGAGAGCCATTTGTCAGAGGTGGAGGCCCTGGCTTTGTAGCTGACCTTAGTTTTCTGGACCTGGATAATCCTGCTGGAAACAAAGAACGGTATTCCTCCTGGGCCAGCTCTGTAACCAATCTTCCCCAAGTCATAAAACAAAAGGTATGTGAGGCACTGCCTGGAGCAGTGGGAGCAGTCATGTTTACTTGTGTTGGAAAATGAGATTACATCAAGGTGATTAAACAGAATTGGCTGCAATTAGCATTTCCCGCATCCCAATTATGTTTTATATAGTAAAATGAATATATACATGATAATAAGAAACAGATGATGTGGTTTATTTGGAGATCAGCAGGAAAGCTTACACATCCTATAAATCCCAAGACAATAATGAAGACATTTGTATTTTACCTTTGGCCCTAAAGAGGATTATGTTTTCTTTTAAAACTTTGCCTATTTTGGTTTATTATCAGTGTATGTGTGTGTGCTATGTATGTGGGCTCACACATGCTGTCACGTGGAGAGCCACAGACAATTTTGTGACGTCAGTTCTCTCGTTCGACCTTTGTGTGGATCTTGAAGATCGAACTCAGGTTGCCAGGCTGTGGAGCAAGTGCCTGTATCTGGCAGGTCGTCTTGCCAGCCCTTGACCATGTTTTCTTTGCTTTGTAATTGGGGGCGGGGTTATGGATTTTCCAAGAGGAATGCATAGAGACTCGCTTGCTGTTACATCTGTCAGTCTGTTCACTTCTCTTCATGTGCTATAGTTCATGGGCTCTGAAATTACAGTAACCCACATGTACCAACTGCCCCTATGTACCAAATAACAGGTAGAACAGAGGGTGTTTCTATCACCAAAATGTGTTTTATTTTATAACATACTATGTGTATTCCAAACAACAACAATAGCAAAATAAAAACAAAGACCCCCCCCCTTAAAAAAAACCCAACCCTACTGAGTTACATGTACTTGTACAATGAAGACCAAAAATCATACTGGAAATTGAAGTGAGGGCTTCAACACTCAAAATCTGCTATGATGTTGACTTAAGAAAGGTTGCATTGATAACAATGGAAGCAAGGCTTTATGCATGTTAAATTCTTAGGAACTGCATCCATGCTACCATGAATGAGGCACCTTGCCTAGAAAACCCCGAAGCCCCTTGTGTGTTGGAAGTGTTACAGTGTTTTAGATCACGTAAAGTAGAACAATCAAACATCAAAAAAATCTGGTGGCCAGTTTACCAGTTGAGTGGGTGTGGCTTATGGTGCAGTAGGTTAACAAATGTGGAGGTCTGAGCTGTGTGTGCGTCTACACTGCATGTGTCCCTGAGCAGCGAGGTTCTGTGTCCTCTCACACTGTGTATCTTGTGGATACCACTGCACAGGAGAGAATGCAAAATCTGCAAAACGCTCACGTTGTACTCTAACATGTCAACCTCAGTAGAGCAAATCCACCTCTTCTTATGCTAGTCAGTATCCCAGACAACAACAAAACGAACAATCAAACACCCACAGTAGTTCTTCGTGTACGCCTAACACTGTTTACCTCAAACAAGGCAGGCAGCAAGCATTTCAGCATTTCCAGAAAAGGCATCTCACAGTCCCATAACTTCTTTAGCAATGGAGGAAAGTAGACATTCTTTCACAGCCTCAACTATGTCCTTTGTCCACAAGGGACTGTAAACTGTGGCGGATGTACCAGCTTCCTGGTTGGGCAGGAAAGGCACAATGGAAGAACAGACAGCATCCGGGCCATTGCTCAGAAGAGCCTGGTTGTCACATGTCTTTCCAGTTGAGTTCTTGGTGACATCATTGTCATAGTCTGAATTTAGCCATCATAATAGTGTGCAGGAAAATTTAGAATCTGTTACAAAGCAGAGACTCTGTTTTTTTTTTTTTTAAATGTGGAAAAGCATGTTCCCACATAGGCTGTTAAAATTTAGCAGCCAGACCCTTGGTTTCGAAATGGATTTTCTTCTGAAAAACCAAATACAAGATAATAATGTTTCCCTGCTTTAAATTTTTTCAGAAGAGAGCCTTGCTCTATGGGAAAAGAGGTATTAAATTTGAGTCAGAAAATTTAATTCTAAGTGTAATTGTACTCCCTTCCTTCCTATAATTTAAGCACAAATTCCTTCCTTCTGTCTTCTATGGAGGTGACAACTCATTGTCTTTGAAACAGTTTTCCATTAACTAGACAATGAATGTTCTTTGGCTTTCGTTTTTTAAAATTAATGCACATTTAAGATGTAAACAATATCCATCCCCTATCTGGTTCTAAATTTTCCTAAGTTTGTATAGATTTTGTTGCAAGGAGTGTGAATTCACTTTTTTTATTCCAATTTAAACAAGAAGCAATTTTACGGTAGCACATACTCAGAGCAGATTCACCTTCTTTAGTTTTGGGGTCTGACGACATTAAATAGAAAATTCCAGAAGTAGGCAATTTATAAGTATTATTTTATTATTATTGTTAATCCCACGCTGGGCCTGGTTGATAAACCACTCTCTGTCATAGGGAGCTGGAGAGAAGGCTCATCAGTTAGGAACACTGGCTGCTCATCTTGAGGGCCCCACATTGCTTCCTTCTATTCATGTTGAGAGGCTTACGACTGCCTATAATTAATTCTAGCTCTTAGAGATCTGGCATCTTTCTCTTGCTTCTGTGGGCACGTGCCCACATGTGACAGTCATTCAATTCACAGGGATACACACACACACACACACACAGAGAGAGAGAGAGAGAGAGAGAGAGAGAGAGAGAGAGAGAGAGAGAGGGAGAGAGAGAGAGAGCTTTATCATAGGTCCATATGAATAGGAAGACGCAGCCTATGTAGGATTTGGTTCTGTTCTTGCTTTGGGGGACAGTATTAAGGGTCTTGAGACATACACACTATGGGGCAACTGTAATGAACGCAAGAATGTCCTTTGTTTTTGTCTCAGTGGGGTTAGGTGTATGTATAATAAGAACCATGCTCTTTCCTGAAGCTTGGAGTACTGACTGATATCTTTCTCTGTAGCTGACACCATTGTATGAGCTGGTTAAGGAAGTGCCCTGTGCCTCTGTGAAGAGACTGTACCTGAAGCAGGCTCTCGAGGAGTACTTGGACGAATTTGATCCCTGCCACTGCCAGCCTTGCCAGAATGGTGGCCTTGCTACTGTTGTGGGGACACAGTGCCAGTGTCACTGCAAACCATACACATTTGGTATGGCATGTGAGAAAGGAAACCTTGTCGGCAGTCAAGCAGGTCAGCATTATAGGTTTTCACTCATTTCGAGGGATACATTGAATTCTCCTTGGCCCTCGACATGCGCTGCTTTGTGTTTGAAGAAGTGAAGTTGCATTTGAACTCAGAATCTCCCTTCGTTTTCCATCTCCACATTGTAGTTTTTAAGGTTAAGGTCTTTTGCTGTTTCTCTTCTTACTCAGCTGACTTAGAGACACCATTCTGGTTTGACTCTTTATTTTCTACTAGGATAGAATTGTGTTTAAAACATCTCTCCAGTCTTTCATAATTATCTCAAGAAGGTTTTATTTTAACACAGCTCGGTGGGAGCTAGCCTTTAAGACAGTGAGCTCTTTGGAAAATCTCTACTATTTTGTATTATGTACCATTAGCCAGTATTTTTCAATAGACACGTGGATTTTCAATTATGTGTTAAAATGGAAGCACCCTTTGCTAGCAAGTATTGGAATATGCAGTAGGAATGGTAATGTGTCTTCCTCTTCCCTTTGGTCATAGTCTGGAGAAGCAAATACATGATAGAAGGTACATGAAAGCACTTTGACACTCATAATCAGCACACTTAAGATATTGCAAGAATTTTTCCACAGCAGGCTGAACATGGATACCTCAAGTCAGTGAGGAGAGCCATTCTGGTTGCTGTGAAAACTCCAAGAAAACCCCAGAACAACAAAGGAACAAGAAGTTTGAAAGCTTGGTTGAAGGTTGTGTACTTATAAAATGCCACAGCTGGGTTCACATCCAGCCACTGCAGATCCCACAGTACACCCACTCCAAGTCTCACAAGGCCATTATCCACACCCCCATCCCCAGTGAGCACATTAGCAGGAAGCACAGCACTGAACTCTGAAGTCTTGCTCTCCAGCAGTCAAGAGCCTCTTTTTGTTCTATGACAGGAGGGGTTGATGGAGGTTGGAGCTGTTGGTCCTCTTGGAGCCCCTGTGTTCAAGGGAAGAGATCAAGAAGCCGAGAATGCAATAATCCCCCTCCCAGTGCAGGTGGAAAGTCCTGTATTGGAGAAACGACTGAAAGCAGGCAGTGTGAAGACCAGGACTTGGAGAATTTGCGGTAATGGAAACAACCTTTAACAGTTACCAAGAGAACATGTGCTGTGCAGTGAATGCGAGACTGATGATCACTGCTCTGAGATGATTAGAAGTTAAGTGGTGATTTTTTTGGTCAGTGTTTGCTTTGCTCCTTAGAACCAGTGTCAATGAAGGCGGGAGGCCTGTCAGGGCTAGTAACACTGGCTGTGAGCTTCAGGTTTTCAGGATACACAGGGCTAGTCACTGGGTGTAGGAGTCCAGTGGGTTTGCTCCCTGCCTGCTGTAGCCTTGAGCAACTCACTCGATGTATTTTTAACATCAGAACAGTAGCTGTAGATAAGCTGATGATAAAATATAAGAGCTAAATCATGTAAAAGTAACTCATGGGCACATGAAAAGCATTTGTAAGTGTGTTAATTTTCAGATACATCAACGTCTCCTACTTTCTTGGTCTCTGGGTTAAGTATAAAGCCAGACACTTTAGCTGGATGATATTTTGCCCAGCTGATCTGGTGGAAATCTGCCAGTAACATTACATTGGACGTGAGCATGCTAAAGGTTTCTCAACTTTGTTGACTCAGCTGTACCCCTGTATCAGAATTCTTTGAAAATATTTATCATTTATACTTGAGGCAGGATCTTTTGTATCCTGGTGCTCTCCTCAAACTGTGTGGTGGAGACTGACTTTGGGCTCCTGATCTTTCTGCTTTTACTTCCAAAGTGCTGAGATCACAAGCTTGTGTCTCCATGCCAAGTTTTTTTTTTTTTTTTTCTGTTGCAGAAATATTTTGTTTTTCTAGGCAGGAAGGCAATTTTATTAGAGTTTAAAAGAAATACTTCTAGGGGGAGTGAGCTATAAATCTCATCAGCTTCCCAGAGGAGAAATAATGGAAGAGTGAAGGGGGCAGAAGAAAGAAAGGAAAAGAAAGGCCATGGAGGTGAGGCATGTGACACACTAGTAGTCATATGGTGAACAGGGGAGCTTTAGGGAACAAATAAGAAATTGGCAAATGTGGGTGGGGGAATGCCAAAGTGTTAGGGAAGGCATGTTTAGTTAGAGCAGAGACAGAGAAGGAAAAGTTATATTTTCCTGAGTACTTAAGATGGACAGATGTGTGAAGCAGTATGGTTGTGCTCTGTAAGAGACTGCATTGGGGGGGGGGCACAGGGTATCAGGCAAGGCAAAGTATAGTATCTCATTGAAGAAATAATTATTCTGTCAATCTCTTTAGCATAGCTTAAGGTGAGCCTGTCTGCTTAGGGCAAGTCCCTTGGTCAAGAGACTGATCTGGCTTAACTAGAATTTTAGTTCTTCCCAGAGATTCTGTTCATTTGGTTAGAAAGAAGTTTTAATTCTCTTAAAAAAATAATTTCTTATTTTTAACTATCTATCTGTCCATGTGAGTATCCGTGCTCAAGAAGGTTGGAGGCTAAGGATTCTCCTGGAGCTAGAATTATAGGCAGTAATAAATCATCTGACTTGACTGCTAGGAACAGAACCCTGGTCCTCTGTAAGAGCAGTAAGCGCTCTCAACTACAGAACCATCTCTCTAGTCCCAAAAGAAGGGATTTGTTTTTAAATTGGGACTTTATTGTTGCTTTAACATCTATCCCCTCAAAAGAGGTGATCCTAAAATCATTTAGGAACCAGACCATGGATCTCAGCCCCAAAATGCTCCCAAATTCTGCTAAAGATGAGGTGGCCAAAGAGGTACAAGGCCATGTTTGGGTTTTAGCCACAAAAGAAACAGGCTACTGTTCTTTCAGGTCTTCTGAGCCAGTTTTACCTCCTCTTCTCATCATTTCCCCCTCTTGGAATTAGGGTAATGATGAATCTGGCTAACATCTGAATGGGGGCATTGTGTGTGGCATTTGGGAGTGCTTTTCCAGCGGACCCATCTAAAAGGCTCAAGAAGTGCATGTGTTGGTTCACGTGTTCCACATTCCAAAGGTTAGAAACTAGACCAAAAATTCTAGTAAGATAATTTGAAGGCCATGTGAGTTAAAGAAAGAAACAATGTGCTTTGGTATATGGATATATACTAGGTGCCATGGATAAGGACATAGGCTGCCTTGCCTTGATCCTAGGACTTTCATGTCTTTTTTTTTTTCTTTTTTTTCTTTTTTTGGTTTTTCGAGACAGGGTTTCTCTGTGTAGTCTTGGCTGTCCTGGAACTCACTCTGTAGACCAGGCTGGCCTCGAACTCAGAAATCCACCTGCCTCTGCCTCCCAAGTGCTGGGATTAAAGGCGTGCGCCACCACCACCCAGCACTTTCATGCCTTGTAAGACAACAGTAACCCATATTACTTCAGTGAGGAAGCCAAAGGACACATGGGTTATAGGGGAAAAAGAATGCACATATGTCTCCAAGACTGAGAGTGTGAAAGTGAGATTCTATCTGAGGGACCCACTTCTCTGAACTTGTGAAATCACTTTTACACAAAATTAAGCCTGTTTAATGGAGAAATAACAAAACTTTATATATATAAAGCCAGAGAGAAGGGAACATTCTAAGGGACTAAAAGAGATTTCATTCTCTTTCTCTTCTTTTTTGTTCTTGTTTGTTCAGAGGAGGGAATCTGTCCTGATCAGACCTAATAAGAAATTTTTGATATTTCACATTTCTGTTTTTTGGGGGGTGTTTTTGAAAGATGAGGAATTTAACTGAGAGAGAAGTGTCACAGCCTGTGTTTGTTCTTCCTGCTCAGATTTCACTCGCTGGGGTGGATTGGTAGTATATTGATCACAGAGGCACTATGGACAATCACAGTTTAATGATGGATGTTTTCATTATCACTAGAATAATTATAAGCTCCTGTAGGGATGATCATGGTGATGGCAAATTTTCAGCAATAGCATTGGTGATGTGACCTTCAGGATCTGTTTCTCTTACTCTTGATATTCTTACTAAGTAGAATTAATTTTGTGATAAAAAGATTTCAGAGCCCAACAGCAGGAAGCACAGTGATATGTAAGATAGATGAACCTAGAAGTCATACAATGTAAATGCATCATCCAAAGATGTCCATCCTTCTTCCTGTTTGCTTTTCATAGCACTGATCCTATAGATATTTAAATCACCATCTTTTGCTAGATTGAGTTTACACTCAAGTTTTTACAAATACAATGTAATCAAATATTTGGTTCTGTGAATGACAGAAATATATATCTGTGTCCTTATATTTTCTGTTTGAATGACTTCAGATGTAAGGGAAAAATATAATATAATAATACAATATAATATATATTCAACTAAACTATGGAAACCAATCACATTGATTTTTATTTGTTTCTGTTTCTTTTCTAGATTACTTGAGCCACATTGCTTTCATTTGTCTTTGGTTCCAAAAGGATTCTGCCCATCACCCCCCACCTTAAAAGATGGATTTGTTCAAGTTGGTTATCAAAAGATATATTTTTTCTTTATGAATATTCCAACTTCTATCTCTTTACTTGGATATAACCTATATCTTTCTCCGTGGTCAAATAGTACTAATATATTTTATATGTGCAGTTTTACTTCAGTAATGGAGGGGATTTCATTCATGACATTTTCCCCTTGGCTCAAGTAATATTTTTTAGACGGTAGCATTCCTTCTATGGCATGGGAAGTCAATACTGCCACCTGATGCTGCCATCATGCCTACTGAATATTGCTAATGGTACTGTTAATTGTGAATGCACACTCAATTTCCTAAGTCAGAGTCTAAAGAATTTTTTTTATTCTTTTCATTGAAAAAGGTTTTCTTAAAAACATTTCATCATGAAATCAAATATTTCATTTAACCCAAAAGTCAGTTTTAACCACTATTTGATGAGATGTATGTTATCATACTTTTACCAGTTTTTATGTTCATAAAAGATTGGTCATCTTCCACTTGTTGTTTTAGTGACTTCACTTGGCATTGCGATGATCTAAATTAGTTCTGTTCCCAGTCTTTCTTATGACTGAGCTTTGGCCCCAAGATTCAATGACATCTCTTTGTGGCTCATATAAGAAACATGTCTTCATAAGGATGCTCCCAACATTGGCAGTTCAACTTCTACACGAGAAATTTTGATTCTTCAGTTTACAATAATGAGTTTGCTTAGGTTTCCACAGTGTAGACACTGTTGAGAAAGCAATGAGGCAGAGGAAGATGGAGATAAAGTAGAAGGTGCCGGAATGTTCTACATACTCACCATGATCTATGGGGCTCCTGAATCAAACACATTTTGAGAGCAATATAATGTAAACACACATACCTTAGCAAGTCATGAAGCTCACGTGCCCTTTTAGGAGCCAACATTTTAAAACACTGTTTCAGAATGCCCACATACATCATTCAGGGAACTTCGAGATAGAGACTGCTGCTTGATTCCTGTCCTCCAATCTTTTCTGATTCAGTAGGTTGGATGTGGAGCCTGCAAGTCTTCCTTTTTTAATTGCTACAAGTGGTTTTTGAATAGAAATATTTGGATGGTGTTGAGTTAAAATTCCTCATCATGAAGTCCCTCTTGCAAAGTAGAAGACCTAAGTCAAAAGCTGACATGTACCAACCCCATTGTTTCCTATTGGCTTCAACAATGGAGGCAGACTAAGCCTGGGATAGAATGCCTGGCAATGATAATTAGGCACCAGGAAGTTGGGTTTTATTTGCTAGAGTATCTCCAAAACATCCCCAGGACTGTGTTTCTCCAGTGTTTCTCTACAGGGCACAGAGAACCAGAAAGTAAGGAAAGGAAGCAAGGACCCCGGTGAGGGTAACTATCCTCTTGCAGGCTTGGATTTGAAATTCCTTACTTCATTATGAGAACTCACCTACCAATATGATTAAACTAATGAAGTAGCCAATCCATTCACAGCAGCATTTCCATAACTACAGTGAAGAGTGGAAGAAGATCACCATCATGTTTTTTAGTAGTCATTGGTGAGCCAGGTAGGGCAGCACAAGCCTATAAGCCAAGCACTGAGGTGGAGGTGTGAGGATTCTAAGTTTGAGACCTGCTAAGGCTCCACAGCCATTTGCAGGTTGACCTGAGATGCACAGTGAGACTCTATCTCAAAAAGCAAAAACAAACAACCAGATGATATAATGCCCTCAACGAGACTTTCATGAAGACATTGAGAAGATGCAAATATTTCTGATATGCTCACACTTACTAGGTACTGTTGTCAGTGAACAGAATATAAAGCCTTCACATAAAGAACTGCTGGACAAAATTTCTTCTAAATCTGATGGCAAACTGCTTTTTACTACATGAAGAAGGGAAGGAAGTTACCAGAACAGTGTCCACTAAGGTGGTTTTAATAAAATGCTTAGTGTAGCACTTGGTATTTTGGGACCAATCAATACATTGTAATATGTTAGCATTATGACTTTATTTTAATCAATGGTGGTATTAGTGTTGTTGAATAGAGGTGGTATTAGTGTTCTTGAACATGAGGGAAAATGTCTTATATTGATTTTCTAAATCAATTGTTTGAATGTAGGTCGACTAATGAGTAAAGTTAATTTTGATTTTCAGGCCAAATAAAAACTAAGAAAGCTTTTTTTTTTTTTTTTAAATGAGAAACAGGACAACTCAATCTTTCTCCACTTTTTATTTTTGTTTAGGGTGAAGGTACCATGTTTCCTGTTGGGAAAAACATAGTATATGCTTGTAATGAAGGGTATTCTCTTATCGGAGATCCTGTTGCCAGGTGTGGAGAAGATTTACAGTGGCTTGTTGGAGAAATGCATTGTCAAAGTGAGTGGTCTTAGTTGTAGTGTATGTATATTAAGATGGCAGATTGGGAGAGAAGAAAATAAATGAGGATAAATAATCACCTGTGTTAACCCCAACACTAAGGAGCAAATCATCATAAGCTCCATCTGTCTCCTTTTCCGGAAAATCTGTTAGGAGCCTGTATTAGTAATTTTTCTCAACACTGTGACAAAAATATCACACATCCACAGTCAGGAAGTGGAGAGAGATGGAGGCTGGTGCTTGCGGCACTATAGATAATGCTTTATATTCTTTGCACTGTTTTTCATGTTAAATATTCTATTGTTTTATCTTTCATCCATGAATTTTCTGTGTAACTGTGAAATAGTCTTTTAAAAATTTTATTTGAACTGTTAATATGTTTTTTTTGCTCTAGATATTTCTCAATATTTTATAAAAAATTTCCATCTAGTAATTTAGATTTTTTGAAACAAAATCTCACTTGGTAGCTCAAGCAGGTATGAAATTCACCTGAACACAACTAATGGCATTTCTCTTTGCTTCAGCCTCCCAAGTGCTGAGATTATAGATATGAGACATTGTATCTGGCACCATTTAAATTTATCAAACTAATTGCAACTTCTTCAAGGTCCATAATTGTTAATTTTTTTATTTGTATCTTTTATGAGTTTGTTTCTGTTGTATTTCCTATAGGCTTAGATTTACTTTATTAGGGTTTTTGAATGCTTCAACCTTCCTTGTAGCCCACTGACCAAAGGTAGAGGAGAAAGATGGTTAATAGGACAAGGGGGTTGTAAACTTGTTTAAAAGTAGATTTTTGGAGATGATTCCAATCTTTGGTGTAAGGATATGGAGAGTCTAGTCCAATAGCAAACACCAAACATGAATCAGTAACGGCTCAATCTAACAGAAACCACGAGGTTTGGCCGAATCAGCACAAGTCTGCAGAAGCAGCAAGAAGTGGTCGTAATACAACGAAAAGTTCTTTGGAGCTTTTTTTCTACAAAGTCATGACAAGTGAAGATCAATGAAGAAAAGTATTGCAAGGTGAACCAATGCAAGTGTGTCATCAGCAAAGACCAGTGAAGCATCGCAAGGCGAACTAATGCAAGTGTGTCATCAGCAAAGACCAGTGAAGCATCGCAAGGCGAACTAATGCAAGTGTGTCATCAGCAAAGACCAGTGAAGCATCGCAAGGTGAACCAATGCAAGTGTGTCATCAGCAAAGACCAGTGAAGCATCGCAAGGCGAACTAATGCAAGAACATCATTCGCTGTCTGCTGGGTTCTACTTATCTTCGTTCCCAATATCCTCTCAAGTGTCTGCCTCAGCAAATATCCTCTCATGTGTCTGCCTCAGCAGAACATCCTCTCCTAAGACAGCTTCATATGACACAACTGAGACCCCAAAGAAACCAGAAATTTCCACTTCACATTCTTACGTTTTTGAATGTTAGATTAGCTCTGACTAAATGCTACTCTATGCATGAAAAACTTTAAGAACAATTTGAGGCTTTGGTGACATCTTTAGAGAAGATGAGTTTTCTATCTGGTGAGCAGCAACAAGGGCACTTTATGGCTGGTTAAGCTTCATTCCAATGGTGCCTCAGCACGGAGTGATCCAAATGAACAGAGTGGACCTGCTCCCTGCGTATTTCCTTTTTTTTTTTTGACAGAACTGGAGCCTCGGATTTGATTCCCTACCCTGTGTCTTTCCTGTAAGCGTCATAAATAATTCAGCCTCTTATCTGCAGTTCTCTCTCAGTTTATCTGTTCTGCATTATGTTTTTATTCTTTTTTTTTTTTTTTTTTTTTTTTTTTTGGTTTTTCGAGACAGGGTTTCTCTGTGTAGCCCTGGCTGTCCTGGAACTCACTCTGTAGACCAGGCTGCCCCCGAACTCAGAAATCCGCCTGCCTCTGCCTCCCAAGTGCTGAGATTAAAGGCGTGCGCCACCACCACCTGGCATGTTTTTATTCTTATTTTATCTTAGTTTTTCAAATTTACAAGTGCCTCACGGGAAAAGGATTACCAAATCTGTAACTACTACTTTAGATTTCTCTTCTGTCTGGAATCTTGAATCTTCAAACATGTACTTTTTTTTTTGGCAACTCTATGATTCTCAGAAACATTTTTCTTTTAGTCTTGTGCAACTTTGCTATCTGGCTTGGTAGGGCAGAGGCTGCAGAACATCCTTGTGATACATTTGGCAGATGTATCATACCAGAAACAAACTCACTGTCAGATTTTGAAGGCACAGCATGTGACCTGTTCTTAGCTTTTCTCCATCATTACACAATATATTTTGCAACATTTAGTTACTCAATAAATGATAAAAATAGTGATTGGATAAATAAATGGATGGATCATATGATAAAGACAGTGCTGAAACACAGCAGTGTTGTATAGTATTGTCCAAAATCCATGAGGGGCATTGCAAAGATTTTTGTCTTCAATCATAAATTCCAACCTGTTCATATCTATGTTTTTTTTTTAGCTGCTTTATTTTTAAATATATTTGAACTAATGAATGTCATTAAGGGAAAGATTGGGATGGGGAAATACTGAACACTGAACACTTTCTTGCAGCAAGGTGAAAGGTGCTGCTTTAAGTCTTTAGATGGTGACATATCTAATTAGAGCTAATGATATGCAAATGAGTAAAGCTCTTGGGAGAAGTCTGGTGGGACACCATCTCACTACAGAGATAAGTGGCATCTGTGAAGGCTGCTTTTAGCAGCAGGCCGGGCTTTGGGGCTCTATTTGTAGGCTTGTTCATTTTAGGTTGTCACATTGCTTTGAGGGCAGGGGAAGGAGATGACAGCTGTTTTGTCTTTCGTCGTTCATTGGTCAATTACATGTCAGACACAGTGAAGAGTGCTTTTTGGAGCACTGTATAAGTAGACTCTCTTTTTTCCCCCCTACTTGTCTTGTGATATGAAAAAGCAGAACAAGTATATTAACATAACATAAGGCTATTTTTAAAAAGGTTCCAAGCAGTGACCCATTCTGTTCTTTTTTATCTTCAGAAATTGCTTGTTTTCTACCTGGAGTGATGAATGGCATGCAGAGTCACCCCCAGAAACCATTTTACATGGTTGGTGAGAAGGTGACCCTTTCCTGTGCTAGCGGTATGTCCTTAGAAGGTCCTTCAACCTTCCTCTGTGGCTCCAGCCTTAAGTGGAGTCCCGAGTTGAAGAGTGCCCAGTGTGTGCAAAAAGGTGAGTAGCTTCTATGTCTCTTCAATGTCACTTGTGTTTAGACAGGTAAGAGTCCTTTTGGTGACCGTCATGGCACTGCATGAGAGTACGTCATTCTCTCCATCTGACTCTCTGGGAGAATGAGGTCAGTGTGTAGTCTGTGGAATAGACTAATGGCATGTAGGGACAGGAAAGATGGCACAACAAACTTCACTCCTCCATATGCACGAAGAGCTTTTTATTGGCTGGAGTGACAAGAAAATGAAGACTTTCTGAAGGCTGATACTTGATTCTCTTCTGATTTTCTAAATTCAGAGTTAATGATAATTTATTTAAAAATTGAATGTTTGTTTCTGGATTCACAGTTATTGATATTAAAGTGAAAATTTATAAAAAATTATTAAAATATAAACATACACTTATATTTAATACTGCAAAGTAGACATCATTCATTATGGTTTGTCAAGTTAGTCTTCATAAGGATGAAAATTAAGTTTACAGGAAAAAAAATCAAAGGTGAGAACTTGGATGAGCTCAATAGCCGAAACATGGTTTATTTAGTATCAGAGAGGTGGCATCTCTAATTCTGGCCATCTCATGATCAGGGCACAGAATTCAATCACTTGATGACCAGAGGTCAAAAGAATGGGGGATCTAGGCTTTAGGGTGAGGGTTTTGTAGTTAAAGATGAGGGAGGAGCATGAGGAACTTAGAAGAATAGGGAGGTCAGCTGTTTTCCTTAAAGAAGCCATGTGGTTGTAGAATCTGTTGCTTCCTTCTACAACCACTGGTTTCTGGGCTTGAGTCAGCAGCCTTTCTTCTGAAATATCCAAATAGATGTTGCTTCCTGGGACTTTGAGTTTAGTTTCAGGTCCTTGGCTTTTGGTGGGAGGTATGGGTATGTTTTTTTTCTGTTCCTGGTAGTGGAAATCCAGCAATCTAATATTCTAAATCCTAGTCACATTCAAACATTATTTAAGAACCTAAAATAAACTGGTTGTGTTGGTCCACATCTTTAATTCCAACACTCAGATGCAGAGGCAGTTGGATCTCTGTGAGCTTAAGGCCAGCCTGGTCTACAGAGTGAGTTCCACAACAGCCAGGGCTATTTAGAGAGACCACATTTCAACAAACAAACAAACAAACAAACACCTTAGGCAGAAAAAATAATTTAGAAAGATAAATTATGTATTTTCAGAGACTTATTTAAAAGTCTCTGGAATTTGTTTATTAAAACATATTGTTTTATTGCACATTAATAAATATAAATACATTGCTTAATAGTTTTAAAAGATATTTTTTTTTATTTTATGTAGATGCATGTTTTGCCTGCATGAATGTGTTTGAGCCTAGTACTTGCAGAGGCCAAAAGAGGGCATTGGATAGGATACTCTGGAACTGGAGTTAAGTACAGTTGTGAGCTGCTATGTGGGTGTCAGAAACTGAACCCAGGTCTATTGTAAGAACAGCAAGTACTCTTAACTGCTGAGCTACCTCTCCAGCCTGGAAAGATGCTTTTAACAGTTATAACTGAGGAAGAAGGAAAGCTCATGTACACGCTTCTTTCCATAATATTTCTTTAGTGTAAGTTTTTACTCAGTGCCGAAATCTGTCTGTTCTTATGAGGATGAAGTACTAGAGTCCAAGATGAACGCTGCTAAGTGAACTAGACATTTACAACTGAGAACAGCAGGCTTCTTGGAGCCCTGTTCCACTGAATGCAGGCTTGGATTGTAGTGATGTATGACAGTAGAGAGGAGTGGAGCAGATGAATGGAGTGCCTTCCACATCAGCTTTCATGTGCTCTTTTCTCACCACATGAGAAAATAACTGCTTTTATGACTATGTCCCCTGTCGCACAGATATGAGTTGAGTTGTGTAAAGGAATGCACCTGTACCCATGATTTGAAAATGAAAGAGAACAATATATACTTAATGAGGACATAATTCTGTTTCAAAGGAAATTAGATAGTTTTTCTGCAATGTTTGCTTCTGTCATTTTATAGCATAGTTTAGTATGAAAATTTCCCTGCTCAGTAGAAAATGGCATTAATTAAGAATATTTTATGGACTCTTTTATTTTTTCTGAATATGTAGATAGCAATAATCACACTTAAGATAAACCTATGGCAAACAAAAATTCCTATGTTTGTCAGCTTTCAGGGTCGGTATTTAAAAAAAGTCTGCTAAATGTGGGAGTGGGAGGATGGTTCAGTAGGAGGAGTGTTTGCTGCATCTGCACGAAGACCCTGGTTGGGATCTCCAGCTTCCATATAAAAGCTGGGCACTGTGGTGTATGTCTTTAGTCCCATCACTGGGGACATGCAGACAGGTGCATGCTGGCAGCTGGCTGGCAGGCTCCTCTAGCCAAAATGGTAAGCACCAGGTTCAAAGAGTCATCTTGTCCCCAAAAATACGGCAGAAAGGGATAGAAGATACCCTGAGACTGATCTCTCATTTCCACATATACACACTCTTGTACACATACCTCTAATACACACGCACGCATGCACACACACACGCACGCTCGCTCACATGCACACATGCAAGCACTCTGTTAAGTAATAAATAAATTACTAGCGCTTTGAATATTTAATTTTTTAAAAGTTGTACTAATAACATGAACACATATATATTCCATATACAGACACAAAATATTGGTTAAGTAGCAAGTGAACGAAATAAAGACTAGATCTTTCAATATTTAGTCATTTAAAAATTTGCTAAGCTATGCGTGTCATAAGATTCACTATTTTCATCATTTAAAATACACAGATAATGAATATTAGGCCCACTCTTCCTGTTGAGCGGCCACCACCTCTACCCATCTCCACAAGTTTTGCAGATAAATGTGCCTTGATTTAGCAAATATAATTAAAAACATTTTACCAAACAGCAACACGTTTTGACAGTGTAAAGAAAAGAACTCTTACAGACTACTGACACTAATGTATATTAGTTCAAACTCTGTGGAAACCAATTCAGAGATGCCTCAAACAACAAAAACTAGAACTACCATAAAACCCGATGATATCACACATCTAATGGACTCGAAATCACCGCAGGACATAAAACCTGCGCCTCCACATTTATTATAGCACTTATAATAGCAAAATGGGATCAGCTTAGATTTTGACCAACAGATAAATGTAGACAACATGATATATCACGCACAAGACCTGTACAAGATCAAACTAGAAAAAAAAGTTCTAGCATGCATTGGGGAGAAAGTCATGGAGTCCCACTGATAGCTGAGGAACTAGGTAATGGGATCACCTATAGGGGAGCTGCTGTGTGGGGTCAGGTTTCTTCAGGCATGTAGCCTCTGAAAGGCTACCCATGTCCCAGCAAATGGCTAAACATTCATGTACATATAGGCATCACTGAGTGAACTCACTGGGTTGACAAAATAAAAGAGCATACAAAGTTTGGCAGGAATTGGAGTGTGTGTGTGTGTGTGTGTGTGTGTGTGTGTGTGTGTGTGTGTGTGTTTAGAAAAATAATTTAAAGGGAGGAGAGTGAGGTGTAAGCTTGAGACTTTAAAAATATTAATATTAAAAACACAATTAAAAATTAGAACAAAAAGAAAATGTGGTATATGTACACAGTGGACTCTTATCAGCCTCAAAGAGAAACAAAACTGTGTCATCAGAAAGAAAGTGGGTGGAGCTGGAGATCGTCATATAGACAGAATAAGACTGAAGCATGTTTTTCTCTCATATGTTCAATGCACTCTTTTTTTTTTTTTGGTGTGGGGGTTTCGAGACAGGGTTTCTCTGTGTAGTCCTGTCTGTCCTGGAACTCACTCTGTAGACCAGGCTGGCCTTGAACTCAGAAATCTGCCTGCCTCTGCCTCCCAAGTGCTGGGATTAAAGGTATGTGCTACCACTGCTGGCAGTTCAATGCACTCTTAAAAAATCTGTATCTGAGGCCTGGTAATGTGGCTCAGCATGTAGAAGCACATGCCATACAAACCTGATGACTTGAGTTGATCCTTGGAACCGAAGTAAAAAGTCAGACAGAGGAGTGAGTGTCTGTAATCCCAGCAATTCTAATGTGAGATGGGAGGTCAGGGGTCAGCTATCTGGAGTGTGCAGTACAGTAGAAACAAGAAACCCTTCCTCTAAAAACCAGGTGAAAGGAGTGATTTACTTCTGGAAATTGTCCTCTGAGCTCCAGCCCACCATACACACACACACACACACACACACACACACACACACACTCATACACACAAACTCATATACACATATACACACACATACACATACACACACACACTCATACACACAAACTCACACACATACACACATATACACACATGCACACACACATGCACACATACACACACACATACACTCACTCATACACACAAACTCACACATACATGCATACATACACCCACTCACACAGTGACACATATGTACTTATGTGTACATACAAACGACAACAAAACCAAAAGCAACAGTGCTAGACACATATGGTATTAAAGAGGATGACTACTTAGAGGGAAGAAGTGTACCAGCAGGGAGAGGAAGGCAGTAAGAGAGAGCAACAGAGAACATAATATAAGCAAAGTACAGTATATGCATGAATAACGATATCATAATGAAATCTATTCTTTTATAAGCTACATTAACTAATTTTCTTTTACTTTGATAAAATACCATGACCCAAAGCAGAAGAAAGGGTTTGTTTACTTTCAGATGGAGAGTCCACGATGGTTGGGGAGGAATGGAATTAGGTGACAGGAGTTGGACACTTGCTGATTACATCACAACTGTACCCAGGAAAGAGAGTGAGACTTGGAGGTGGAGCCAGGCTAAATTCTCAAAGCCACCTCTCCTGATATACTTCTTCCATCAAGGCTGTACCTCTTAAAGGTCCTATAACGTCCCCAGACAGTGCTACCAATTGTTCAAATACATGAGCTTATTTCGTATGTCTTTAATTCAAACTACAATATGTGCTAATAAAAAATAGAGAACCATTTTACTTTGGAATCATTTTAGATCTCAGAAAAGTTTCAAAATGTAGATTTTATATACCCTCAACTATCTTCACTTTTTACATAAACCGACACAACATAGTTGATGAAAACAAAGGACCAGTGGTACACAAGCCTGTGTCCTAGTTACTGCTCTATCTCTGGGTCTCTTCACACAGTGTGACACATATAAAAGAAAGAAGTCAACTGGGAGTCTGCTTACAGTTTTAGAGATTTAATTCATTATTGTCGTGGTGGAGAATATAGCAGCAGGCAGGCAGGCATGTTGCTGCAGCAGTAGCTGGAAGCTTCAGGCAGGCAGGCATGGTGCTGCAGCAGTAGCTGGAAGCTTCACATCCTGATCTGCAGCAGGTAGGGGAGAGAGAGAGAGAGAGAGAGAGAGAGAGAGAGAGAGAGAGAGAGAGAGAGAGA
>JANHMN010000014.1:42240780-42259978 GCA_030674055.1 Rhabdomys pumilio | reverse complement strand
AATAAATAAATAAATAAATAAATAAATAAATAAATAAATAAATAAATGGCAGTCCTGGAGGAACAACACCCAGGGTTGACCTCTGACCTCTACAAGCGCAATTATGTGCATACACTCCCCTAAAAAAGGTGAAGGTAAAAATTTCATACTAACACAATGGATGTGTGTATTTATTTTACATAGAGAACAAATATTTATTTGTTTTAATTTAAGGTATTAAATTAAAACAAATTTTAATTTAAAGTATTAAATTAAATGATTTAATACTTCAGGACATAAGGCATCTTCAAAATTTTTCAAATGTAATCAATACTTAGATGTTGTAATGGTCAAGCTGAGGATGTAACCTCACATAAATAAACAAAACGGGAGAAGTATGTTTGCCGTTTCAGAAATGAGTTGAGATTTTGTCCTTGTCTTGAACTCAAAGTCACTAATGATTTTTAAAACATAAAACTCAAGTCAGTAACTCAAGCAGCAATTAAAAAAATCAAATATTGTTAACACAATTCAATCTGAAGATATACTAATTTGATACAAGCTGCCAAACGACAGCAGGAAAACAATGCACATTTTGCTTTCTTTAATTAAACCATTGTGTTTCTATAAGAGCAGAGACTTTGTATGCATGATAAAAACAGTGCAATAAGTGACACAGAATAGTCTCGAATCTGAACTGAGGTGTTTTAGCCAATATTGCTGTCCTGTCATGGGAGCCACATAGTATGGATGCTGGATGTTCAGAACTAAGAGCTGCTGGGAACACCCTGGATTTGTTAAGTTTGATTTTTGGCTATTATGCACTTTGTTGTTGCCAGATTTCTCCTGACTGCCGCATTTAGCTACACAAATCCAAATGGAACTCATAAGATTCTGTAGCTTCAACAACCAACTATAGTCTATCCCTGTTCAGAAAGCTAGAAAATCAAGATCAAGAAGATCTGGTGTCTGTGGAAGACTACTTCCTGCTTTGCACATGGCTACCTTCTTATGGCATCTGCACACAGAGAAAGAGAGAGCTCAGATTCCTCTTTTTCATGGGCACCAATCCCACCATAAGGTCCCACTCTCATATCTTCATCTACATATACTGTTTCATTTCAGTAACCAGGTCTTAGCTTGAATATTGGATTCTACTCAAGGGGCCTGAAGGAGCTGTAGCAATGCTTCTCAATCTTCCTAACGGTGCAACCTTTTAATAGAGCTTTTTATGTTGTGATGACCCCCAAGGATAAAACTTCATAAATGTAGTTTTTCTACTGTTATGATTTGTAATGTAAATATCAGTGGCTTCTGATGATCTTGAGCGACCCCTGTAAAATGGTTATTCAACCCCCAAAAGGTTGAGAACTTCTGTGCGATACCCACGAGAGGTGGCATTTATTATCACTCTTCTCCACAACTCAGTCTGTATCCCTTCGTCTTCAGTAAACTTATAAACTGGAAGTTGTTCTTTCTTTATAGTCTGAGGATAAACAAGCCTTTATTTATTGAGGAAATTTGGCCATTAGTAATCATTTCCATATTAGGTTAAAGTTTCTCATTGAACCTTAATCACAGGGTGTGTTAATATCAAGAGACATCCTAAGATACCTTCCACATTCCAGACATGTTCCTGGCAAACCACCCCTGGGCTGTATAGCAGTCTGTTTTGCCCTGGGTAATCAGAATCAATCACAATGTCCTATATTACAACAGTCTTTTATCGACCTTTGCAATCTGATTTATGACTGATGTCCTCTGAGGTATGGTAGTGAAAGTGTTTTGCTGCTCTTTTTAGATGAAGGGAAATTGCTTTGCATGCTTTTCACTAATAGGTCTGGAGAGAAAAGCATTTGTTAGATCAACAGCTGCACGCTAGATGCCAGAGGGTTTGTTAATTTGCTCAAACAATGAAATCACATCTGGTGCGGCAGCCAGCTGCAGTTGGAGTCATCACTTGGTTGAGCCGTTGGTTCTCCACTGCTGTTTTCTAAGATCCATCTCTCTTCTGTATGGGCAAAATAGATGAATTAAATGAAGAGGAGACTTGGAGTTATTCAGAACCCCTCATCACTGAAGTCCTTGATTTCAGCAATCCCTTCAGAAATGCAATGCTGTTTTGGGATTAATATTTTACTAGATTGAAGCAATTCTATTACTTTCTGCTTTAATTTTCCAACCATAATAGATCTGACTCTCCAAGTCTGAGAAGCAATATAGCACTTCTGCCAGCTGCTGATGGTGTGTACTGTATTCCATATTCTGGACTGGCAAGATAAACACAGGGCAGATTCGGGCCCACTGTAAGTGGATGCGGGGCAAAATTCCATTGATTGCTTCACCTTCAGAACTTCCTGGCCTGGAGGGCCTAAGTGATGTTTTGTGTCTCCTGTACCTGTGTCAGTGCACAGCCGGAGCAGCAGTTTTCGAAATGACCTCTTGTTTTGTTTCCAAAGTTCATTGTCACCCTGATGAAAGGATACAGGAAGCTAGGAAAGAGTCAGTATCAACAGTCAGTAGTGAATTAGGGATCTAACCTTTCTTTCATTAGAGATTGTAGGTCTGTAAACTAAGTTTGGGAATGGAGGAAGGAGCTGGGACTCTGCTTTTACTTGACAGGTTTGAGTTTTAGTCAATTGACCGAGAACTTTTCTGCTCATACAAGTCAAGAATCAAACAGGCATCCAATCAATTTTACCTCCTTCATTAGGAACGTGGACCAGCCAGAGATGGTTGCTTTGATCCCACTGCCCAACATGGTAATCACATCACCTTCAGTACTGCCTATGTCTGATATCTGCTTCCTCATTGTCTACTCAATTCTATTCCATTATTCAATGGCTTCTCTTTCCAATGGGAGATCTTTGCAAAGACTAATGAGCATGGCTCTTTTCAGTGATGCGGGGGGGGCCTTACCAGTCTGGGTGAGGAGATGTGTTATGACAAATCCACGCCAGCATCCCAATCTTCCTAAACTTTTGACTTCTACATTAAAGCAAGGTGAACCAGGCATCTCCAATTCACTCATTGTGGTCCTCATTTTAATCCCACAAGCAGACAGACCAGGTAATGGAGGAGAATTGTAATAAATGGCACCTCTATTGGTATGGCACAGAAGTTTTCAACTTATGGATAGCAACCCCTTTTGGACGTTGAACAACCTTTTCACAAGGGTCACCCATGGCTATCAGCAAACATGGATATTTACATTACAATTTATAACAGTAGAAAAACTACAGTTATAAAGTAGTCATGAAAACAATTCTGTGGTTGGGGGTCACCATAACATGAAGAATTGTGTTAAAGGGCTACAGTATCAGGAAGGTTGAGCCAACCACGTTTAGTTAACCAATTGAAATGTTGAACTCTTTCTTATTCCCTGAGCATCTGATGTCTGCTCAGTAAGTCCATATTAACAAATTGGTCAACCCAAACCTTATTTTATCAGCATTCAAATCCCACACAGTTTCCATTCTCATACTCCCGTATCTGTAAAATGAAAATACTCAGCTTGCTCGTTTGAAGAATAACATACCTTCTTTTGGACTGTAATTTGTACTTCAACTTTAAGATGACATATTTGGACTTAAATTTACAGTTTTAGAAGCAAAGGAAGATCTAGAGATGGGTCCAAAGGAAAATCAGCATGCCCCTCCTTGCATAGCCACTGCCTTAAAGAAGGGAGTCTGGCTTCTTGTACTGTTGATGTGACAAAACACCTTTATCGCAACTAAAGAGAGCAAGGTTTATTTTGCCTTCCAGTTTGAGGGAACAATGTATCATAGTGGGGAGGTCCTGATGTTAGGAGATTGAAGCAGTTGATCAATGGCATCTGAGGTCAGCAAGAAGAGAGTGATGGATGAATGCTGCTTAACTCTTGTTCTTCTTTGTATTCAGCCCAAGACCCTACCCTAGGAAATAGTGCTTTCCATGTGTACGGTGTGACTCCCTATCTTAGTTGGACCTAATTAATAAATTTTTTCACAGCGTGCTGAGGTTAGTGCATCTACACAGGCATGTCTTGAGGCCCCTTTCATAGATACATCCAGATCCAGAGGGTTAACAGTCAACGCAAACCATAATAACGTCTGTGCAATTTCTGGAATAATCCCTTGTTTTGGGATGGAAGATGGTTGTTTGTTTATATTTTCTATGTCTTGGTACTTCAAGAATGCTGTTAATTGGGCTAGAACAAAGAAGTAGGCTTCAGGCATGGAAATGACTTTGGGCTAGGACAGGGAAGTAGTCTCTGATATTTTGGTCATCCTGATAAGCCCTTAGAAATAGTGATCATGGGACTCTGTTTATTGTCCTGCTTGTTCTTTGACTATCTGGATTTATTGGTTTGCTTGTTCCTTGACTATTTGCATCTATTTATTGTATTGCTAGTTCATCAACCTAGAATTGACCTTAATACTGCAAGGAGGAGGAGGGATGGGATAGGGGATTAATTGGGGGTGGGGTGGGGAAAGGGGATAACATCTGAAATGTAAATAAATAAAATATCAAATAGAAAAATCTTTCCCTAACCCCTCACCCCCCAAAAAAAAGAGTGTTGTTAAAGGGCATTATTGCTCATTGAGAGATGCAATGAAAACTTTACTGTTTTTATAAAACAAACATTAATTTTTCCTTTCTATTTTCCCCTCATTTGCCTTTTCTCTGTTATACATGAAAACATTAAAACTGTACATACTAATTTGTTATGCATACTAATTTGTATAAGATTCTGAAACTGACACCAAATATATTTATCTATTTAAATATTTATTATTATTTTGGTGAGACTTTGAAGAAAATCTTAGCTTTGGCAGATGTAGAGTGTATTATCATTACGCATAGCTACTCTACTGTGCAGAAGCTCACCAATTTTTCTTGCTTCCATGTAACTGTAAATATTACCCATTGGTCATTCTTCCCTCATTCCTCCATTTTTTCTGCTGTTGCAGGATCCTGGTAATGACCATTTCTTACTTGGCTTCTATACTTTTGTGTTTTAGTGTGTACACATGGGTGAGACCATGTGGCACTTGACTTTCTGTGCCTGGTCTACTTCAATTACCACGATGGCTGCCCATTTCCTTTAGTTTGTCACATGTGGCGGAATTTCATTTTTTTTATAGGTAGAAAGATATTCTGTTGTGTATACGAACCACATTTTCATTATGTGTTCATCTGTTGATGGATATTTGTTTCCGTTTCTTGACTATTGGTCATACTGCTGTAGTAAACGTAGGCACCCACGTGTCTCTTTAGCATGCTGATTTCATGTCCCTTGAATGTATAGTCAGTAGCTAGATTGCTAGTTTTATATGACACATATATTTTTAGTCTGTTGAGGTGTCTCCATGTCATTTTCATTTACATTTCTATCAACATGTACGAGGACTGTATTTTCTCCATATTCACACCAGGTCTGTCATGGTTAGTTTTTTTTTTTTTTTTTTTTTTTTTTCCTAACATCCATTGTTCTTGAGGTAATAGCTCACTGTAGTTTTGAAGTGTATTTCCCCCAATCACTCTTATCTGTTAGTGAAACCTTTCTGCTGTCTAGATGGGACTTCAGTCTAAGAAGTTAACAGACTGAAAAATAATAGACTTGCCTTTCCCACAGGACAATATACTTCATCTGTAGGTGTGGCACACTCTCCCAACCCTAATTACAGCCTCTGAAAAGAATGTCATGATTCTATTGAAAGCAGGGAAAGATCAACTCAACTTCTCCCTACTTCTCTGCAGAACTGAAAAAGTTCTGGCAATCCTGTCCTGAAGGCAAAGCAGTTCCCCAAGCTCTCTGTTTCTAAAGAAGAGCCAAATTTTGGCCCTTTGCACTTGAGAATGGATTTAGGGAACTGATGCATGCATAGGTTTTACCTATGAGAGTATTTGGAGGAAGTGGAAGTTGATACATAAGGAAAGATTTCTTATCTTGTGTCTTCCAATGGCTCTCAAATTGAAAAAGAAGTGTGAGTTCCATGTATTTGGAAAATCATATTCTATAAGTTTATCTTGCCTTTAGGATAGCTACATAATTTAATAAATAAAGTCTAGGATACTTTATCCAGGACGAATGCATGTAAGTATGAATATTTGTTGCATTAAAAAAGTTTGACAACTAGAGACAGGAACAAATGCCATTATTTATTTTAGGTCATGCCTTTTTAGGGTGGCTTTCTATGCATATAGGCACACACACACACACACACACACACAGAGTTTTACTTTGGTAAAAATTCCCACTGTCCCTTCCTAATGTTTCTCTTGATCTCATCATGTTTTCTAGTGTCCTAGTATAAGAGACATCTGCAACAAAATGAATGAGAGAGACTTATCAAGAAGTTAAAACTCTATATACTTGAAGTCAGATAGCTGTGCTCTGCCAGCAATTTTTGGCTAGTTCCCAGGCTACTAACTATCTGATTAACTATGTTTTCTCCAATTTCTGTACAAAGGTGATTTAAAAGATAATTGTTTAGGATCAAGCATAAAAAGTACTATTAGGGGCTATTTGCTTAATTTCAGAATCTATTGAGGGCTCCAGATGAAATGCTTCATTCTGAATTTTATCCTTTGAAACTTTGGCAGTGTAGAGACAATTCTTCCTAAACCACTCTTTTGGAATCCTATTTGTTTCTTCCCGTCTGTAATCTCTGTTCTCTATTCCAGTAAAACTGTTCTCATCTAAGGGTCAGCAGAACGAAACATCCCTAATTTACCAGCAGAACACTGGCTTTCATCATTGAGTTCAAGGGAAGTACACAGAATTGCAAAAGAAATATGATCCATGGCCTTCTGCACCAGTTGCCGGACCTTTTGGGCAGTCTGTGACCACTGCAGAATTTATCTTACAGCAAACACGAGTGGAAAAGGGATTGCACAAGACAGCAACAGTGAGACAAACAGCAGGAGCCACACTAACAGGGATCTGTAGTGTCTCCCATAGAAAGTCAACACATTTCTTCTCTCCCTGAGAGCCACAAGGACTCTTTCTCACATGCTAAGTAAACCCTTGGGAAGAAGCACAAAGGGCTCCTAGAAGACTGAGTGGGAATGTTTTTGGTGACAATTATAGAGAGAGGGAGAGATCAGTGAAGAGTATATTTGAGGGAAAGATCTAAGTTTCTTCTGCCACAAAGACTATTTGATTTAGTTGGCTTATTCGGTGAGTCAGTCCATCTAGGTGTTACATACATATTAAAAACTATTGAAAAAAGTGCTAACTCAAAATTTGTACTACCGTTGAAGATTATAATTCAAAGTGTGTCTCAAACCAATTTATATATTTTTTTGTTTTATTTTGTTTTAAAGACAGAGTCTCCTATGGGCCAGGTTGACGTTGGATGTGATGGGAAGTTATAGAAGGTCTTGAAGAGTTGATCCTCTTGCCTCTACCTCCTGAGCGCTGGCATTGAAGATGTCCGTCACCATTCCCAGCTCAAGCCAAATTCTATTAAGGCTTTCGCTACACATTCTGAAGTTACTCAGCACAGTGTTAAAATAGAAAACTATACTTGGATACACACTTAAAATTAGTTGAGAGTAAATAAAAATAAAAATTTAAAATTTCAGATGTATGAACCACTTTTCAAGCTTCTTATGGCTACTAACTATCACATTGGTTAGTGTAGAAAAATGAAATTAGTTAATCAGTGAAGAAAGTTTCATTGGATAATGCTATTTTGAAAAGTTATTTGATTTAGAATAACCTGACAAAGGAGATCAATTAAATCCACATTTCTCTATTATTTTTATTGCTCTGTTTCATATATGTTATGATTGGGAATAGTTTGTTATTTTATTAGGAATTTAATGAAAGCCATTACCCAGATAATGTATTTGTTTGATTAGACATATATGTTTGCAAATCATTTTGCTGGGATCATCGACCCACTGGGTAATGGCTACCTACAGGTACATAATGAATTACCTTCAAAACTTGGTGTTTTAAAATGCAAACATTTATGGTCTAAGTTTTGTGGCTCAGAAGCTTGGGCATAGCTTAGCTTGATTCGGTCTTAGAATCAGAGTGCACTGCTTCTGAAGAGTAAGCAGTTTAGAAGAACATGATATCTTTTAAGAATCTGTCTTGGCCACTACATGCATGAATTCACAGTAGCTGTGGTCACCTGCACAAGATTTGCATAATATCAATCTAATCACCATTCTAATATAGAGGGAGAAGGGTTTGAGAGATCCCACTCCTGAGGTTCTCTGGACAGTTGATGGCTTCTGAATGAGGGAGGGAGTCAGTTTTCTTTAAGAATGTGGTCCCTGGTAGGTTAACCACACTCCAGTGGGTTGTCGTGTACCTGGGAGTAAATGGACAGCACAAAATAAACTCAATGTCATTAAAAAAAAAAGGCATGAAGTTGGGAGGGGCAGGGATGTGGATGTAGATATAGAATGAGTGTGTGTGTGTGTGTGTGTGTGTGTGTGTGTGTGTGTGTGTGATTAAAATGCATTGTATGACATTTTCCCTCCAAAAAAAAGGGCATGGTGCCTTGCATGCAGCAAAGACTAAATAAATGAGATTATTGAAAAAAAAAAATAAAATAAAAGCCCTTGTCTTGGGCTTCCAAGTAGAGTCTGTCATTTTAGGACTGTGCTGAGTAACTTCAGAATGTATAGTGAGAGCCTTAATAGAATTTGGCTTGAGCTGGGAACGGTAAGAGACGTCTTTAATGCCATCGCTCAGGAGGTAGAGGCAAGAGGATCAAGTATTCAAGGTCTTTCATAACTTTTCATCACATCCAACGTCAACCTGGCCCATAGGAGACTCTGTCTTTAAAACAAAATCAAAGTACCATTTCTGAAACAGTCTATTGATTGTACTACAGGTCAGTCTTGTTTACTGGTAGAGGAAACTACATGGGGGACTAGCCACCAGGGTCCCAGATCTTGGAAACCATACTGGAGATTGGCTCCATCAACTAGAACATACACAAAGATTCCGTGGAACATTAACTTCATAAGGATAGATTATTTTTTCTCATTGTTATGTTCCAAATGGCTGTAACAATGATGTAAAATTGTAGATACATAACGGTTGTTTAAATAAATGAATAAAGGACTGTAGGGCCATATTCTTCAACTCAAAAGATTACTTCAGTCTCTAGTTTTGTAGGAACAAAAGATTTTTTCCTTGAGCGTTTGAGAGTGAGGATAAGAGAATGTAACTAGTAGGAAACTTCAGGGATACTCTGTCTAGAGGGATAGATCAATACCATTGCTAATACATAAGTATGTTTCATAGTGTTTGTTGTTAAATGATTATATATACTTTTGAAAAGAGTAACCAAATGTGATCCAGGTATATGAAGAATATATATATATATATGTATATATATATATATATTATATTAATATATTATATATCACATATATTATATATTAATATATTATACAATATATGTCACATATATTATATAATATATTAATAATATATAATTAATATATAATATATAATATATAATGTATAATATAGTATACTATATAATACATAATATATAATATATATGAAGAATATATCTACACACAAATAGATATGCACACACAATGAATGTGCATTTTATTGCTGTGTTTTAAAAATAGAAACTTTGCTTTTTAGCAGAATGTCAAAAGTGGTCTTTTGTAAAATAACACCTAGCATAGTTTTGATGCATAAATTATAACCTTGGAGACAAGAGGCAGGTTAAAGTTTATCATGTGATGATATTTGGTTGTGGGTAGTGATTCAGCGTCTGACTGCAATATTAAAGGCCTATGTGTAACAGATAATAGTAGTCCTCTTCTTACCAGTAGTATAATTGTGCGAACTATACCACTCTTCGGTGTCTGCATCTGCTTGGGTGTACATTTCTCAAGAGAAAGAGCTAATCAAAGCCATGTGGCTGTTACTAATCAAATAACAGGCCATCTCCAAAGTGAACTGATGAATTTGCTACCAAGGAAAACCACCTGGAAGACTATGGAGTGTAAGGAATATACTTGAATATTCTTATCTTAGGTGCTGTGTCTGCCTTCAAGATGTAAGTTTGTGTGTTCATAGAACAAAGACAGGAGTTAGTTTTAGAAAAAGCCTAGCAGTTTATTTCTTGATGGTTTACAGTGGGATGCTGATCTCTTTACACCTTCTCAGGAGGGTCTGTAAGGTAGCTTCAGCAGCTCTCTGGACACTGATACAGGGGTCCTGCCGAAGTGCCTGGAGTCCTGAGATGGAAACAGAGAGATGAACAAGGAGGGTCAGTGCCTAGTAAGAAAAGCAACCATGGCCAAGGCCTGGTGTATACAGTCTTAAAGTGCTGTACAGGTCAGTCCTGTGTGGTCTCAAATCAGTGCTCATCTTCTGCTCTAAAAGATAAAACGTGATGAACTGCTGGGGATGGAGCTTGGTGGTAGTGTGTGCAGTTTGAAATTATAAGCTTCAGTCTTCAGGAGAGGGGGTGGGAGAAGAAAAGAAAGAAGAGGAAGGAAAAGTGGACAACGATGGAAAGAGGAGGGGGAGGAGGAGGGGAAGGAGAAGAAGGAAGAAAAGGAGGAGGAGGAGGTCATGACTGTAATAAACAAGTTTAGATAACAAGACATCATTGGGAATAATGTCAGCAAAGGGGTGGAGCTGGAGGCCGTGATCAATTCATAGACATTCTAGGGTCTAGGCAGCTTCAGAAAATAACCGGCTGCTAAAGTTCTATATTTTGGGGCTGATCTGGAACTTGGAACAATCAGTCTCTCTTTCTCTAAGAATTAAACAAAAGTTTGTAAACAGTAGGGTTGATACTTACTCATGGTGAGTTGTTCTCTGTCTAATAACTCCACATATCGATTGGTCAAATGGAGAATAATGGCATCTAAAGTCAACAAAGGCGAAGGTTACTGAGTTCACTGTCATGGAAAAGTGTACCTGATTGTACATAGTCGAAAGGCCAATGGGCTGATTGGTGACTGGACAAATGTAAGTCCCTATATGCCCGAGGCTGATGCGAGGAGAGTGTCTATTGGGTGTTGAGCAATGTGAGTGGAAAGTGCATGTCCGGTTCATTTAGAAATTCTTTTTTTTTTGTTTTTTTGTTTTTTTTTTTGCTTTGTTTTGTTTTGTTTTGTTTTTTCGAGACAGGGTTTCTCTGTGTATCTCTGGCTGTCCTGAAACTCACTCTGTAGACCAGGCTGGCCTCAAACTCAGAAATCCACCTGCCTCTGCCTCCCAAGTGCTGGGATTAAAGGCGTGCACCACCACCGCCCAGCGTCATTTAGAAATTCACAATCTGGCCTTTGTGGGGGTGGGGAGAATGGATTGTCAGGTTTCAAACCTGCATGAGACAGGGTTTCTGAATCTGTCAAATTTATAATGTAATCAAGGCAATGCTGCGTGATCCAATAAAAAGTGGAATTAATCAGACCATACCAAGGGACTAGACCTGCTTACTGTGGGATGGGTTCATTAGAACAGGCTTACAGAGAACACTGAAAATTTTATAGTAGATAGAAGAGTCTTTATAGACTCACTTATTTTCTGTGTCATAGACTGGAGGTGACACAGGGAAGTGAAACGTTCTGTGTCACACAGCAGAACCAAGGGCCCCTGTATCAATGTGCTCCTCACGTAGATCATCTTGCTGTTCATGTGTTCGTCTTGAGAGCACAGAATGTGGTTCACAAGAAAGAAAGAGGCAAAGTATTTATTCTGTGGTAAAGCTAGGAAACAAGACTCTGGTGAAAATAAAGACCAAAGACTTGGAGCGGTGCATCTTGGAAGACTTAAGAGGAGAGCAATCAAGTCATGTGTGTGAGTTGGAAGAGGCTGTACATTTTCATTTGTGAAACAAAAGATGAAATTACAAGACAGATAACACATTTCTTCCCACTTCCCATCTTTTTCTGCCATCCATACCAATTTCATACCATTTCAGGGGGCTTTCGGTCAGAGTGAAAACTAAACAGGAAAGAGGAGAGACGTGTGGGTTGGACCCCGGAAGGGACATTCACCTGTGAGCTTGACAGCTGCGCTCCTGATCATCTCCCAGCTGCTGGTGAAGAAGGTGAATGAATGCGTGTGGAGGATCCACAGAATTTCCTGGTTCTTCTTGGCCTGGAAGAAATACGGATGAATCCAAGGACAGCCGTTGGGAAGTGACCCTTGATGACATTTGTTCATTCCACATGTCTCCGAAGAGAATGTAACGCTAAAGGCTAATTAACATCCTTAGTCATACACTGCCTGAAAGTTGTCTTCTGGCCATTTCAGCAAAGACTTAATCAGGAAGGCAGTGGAGCAAAGAGAACTAGTCAACAGACTTAGTTCCAGGACCACAGAAGAACTGGTGCTTATTGGACTTGAGGGAGAGGACAGTGTGGGAGACTACTAGGGATTGCTGCCATTTTAGCAAGGCTATGATGGCCTTGTTGTTGTTATTTCAACAAAACACAAGAATTATAACAGATGTGACCTGAAGACTTCAGTCAGCTTCTTACTAGAGATTGATACCAAGTATATGCATCCTTTTGAAGTCTCTCTAGGCTCCTGTCCTGCTATTTCAGCAGCACCATCTGCCATACACTTACTAGTTTCATGCAGAATTGTCTGTAGAAGTCCCTGGCCCGTGGCAGGTCCTGTTCAAGAAGGTGATCTAATATCCCATAGAGCTCCTGAAGGCCCAGGAAAGGGATACAGATGATCAAGACATCACGGCAAGCCTAGAAAACAGAGTTTCTGTTATGACAGTCTATAACATCGGGATCATCGGTCATTAGAGTGAAATTGCTCATTGATACAGTGAAACCAACAGTAAAAGCCTGTGGCTTGAAAGAAAGGGAAAGGTGAAAAGAGACGGCAAAATGAAATTCTGAGTGGGAGGAGTAGCTTCTGGGTTCAGTTCTGAAGGGTGACTTCTGGTCTAGTTTCTGGTTCAGAAAAAGAAAGCTTATTCGTGCATCTCAGCCCTGGAGAGAGAGGGCAGGTGAAGGTGTCTGCGGGCTTACTTACAGCTCCAATCTTGGGGTTAGGGTCCCAGAGGTGGAGGAGGAATGAGATCATGCTCTTTTTCACTTCCTCAGCAAAAAATATCTTCCACCTTCTTCCTGTTAGGGAGGCTAAGTCCTCAAACAAGAAGATGGCTGTCAGTCTCACATCATCTTGTTCCTGTGGTGACAAATGGATCTACTCACAGGCTATTCCCTGCTGGCATCCCTTTGGTACCCAATGCCACATTGCCACACTTCAAGCAAAGGGAGAAAGGCTGGAATCTGAGCACTGGTGTATTCTTGTCACTATCTCTGTGCATTCCAAGGACTCCTTATACAAACATACACAGCTTTAAAAAAGAAATCCCCCCCCCCCAAAAAAAAATAAAAAAGAAATCCTCTAGACTCAGCTTTGTTATAGAACTGAAGACTTGATTTCCGCCTTTGTGGGGAGATATGATTGCAGGATGACAAAGAGGAGAGTTGGCAGCAGGAAGTCAGGGGCGATTTCCATTTGTTATATACTTTCATAACATGTTCGGGTTGCATCATTAAACCAAAAGCTGTGGATGTCTTATCTAAACTGCATAAGGTTCAGTGCTCTTTTTTAAGATGTCAAATGTCTTGTAAGGGGATGAAAAGCTGCTCAGGAATCCTGGCATTGAGTTTCAGGTCAAATAAAAAGTTGAATTGTAGAAAGACTATGTCTGTTTGGATGTGGCTCCTGTCAATAATAAATTTGATGGTCTATGGCTTAGGCAGGAAACAGGAGGTAGGACATGCAGAAGGCATAAAGGATTCTAGGATAGTATGAGATGCAGGGGATTGTCCTGGGAGGGTGTGATGAGACAGATGCATGGTACCCGAGCAGAGGCAACCAGCCATGTGGCAGAATGTAGATTTGAATAAATGGGATATTTTAAATTGTGATCTAGTTAGAGAATAGCCAAGCTATATGGCCAAGGCATTTGTAAATATATTTTGTGTCTGAGTCTGAGTCTTATTTCTTTGAGTATGGGACTGGGAGGAAGAATCAGGTTTAACCTCTACACTGCCTCGCCCTCCTCCTGTGAACATGTGAAATTATGTAAAAAAATTTTTTTTGGTTCAGTATAGTAGAAAATGATTTCAAGAAGCAACATGTGAGATGACCGGAAAAGCCTCTGTTGGCTCACATATGTACTTTGCTGATGGGGTTCCAAGTTATAACGAGACTAAGAAGCACAGATGAGTTTTCTGTGCAGGCCAACAAAACTAGCTTAAAAATTAGGGAATATCTGTCAAGTTCAAAGTTCTCAGTTTTCACTTGAAAAATGGATCAACACGAAGTGAACTGATTGCTCCTGGTGGTAGTCAGAAGCGGATAGGAGCGGCATGGCACAACCATGGAGGGCGTGGCACAGCCATAGGGGGCGTGGCACAGCCACAAGAGTGTGGTACAGTCACACGGTTTCACTTCTGCCCTTTACTGAAGCATCATCGTGTTCTGTCCATTACAGGAAAGCACTTGCACACTGAGGGGGAAGAGAGGAAAGCTGACTGATGACAGAATTGAATGCTTAACCTACAGCGAAATATAGAGGGCAAAGTATTACCGAGTTACATACATTGCAGGAAGCAACATTGCTAGAGGGAAATTTGCATGCCTTTACTAACACACACATATATATATAAGACGGCGTAACATTGCTTTGAAATTGTTAAGAAGACTTGTGACTTACATAGGGCTCAGATTCATGAGAAATATTATTTCAACAAGAACCCAGGAAATCTAATAGACTGGGCCTGAAAGTCAGACTTCAGTTAGCCCCTTGCTAAAGATTGACATCAATTATCTGTAGAGTGAAAAAGGAAACTTTTTTTTCCAGAAATTTTTACATTGGGTGGGAGCTTAGTAAGCATTTTTGAGGATAACTTGGGAATTAAACTGTTGTTAGTAAGTTAAAGAAAATGGTTGGGAAAAAATAGGCAGAGAGCTGTTTTCACATGCCAGGTCACACTAGAATAGAAACCAAGGACAGGGTGCACTTCAGATATTATTGGCTGTGGGCATATATTACCTATTAAAATTAAAATAATAAATTAAAATTATATGTAATTAAAACTTGAAGCTAATAAACCACCAAAGTTTCAGAAAAAAAAGGGAAATATTAAGATTTTGGAGTGAATAATTAGGAAAATGTACTTGAAAGATAGTTTTTCTTTAAATTCTATTTGATACTTCTCAGGCCTCAATAGGAGATTTAACTCAATCAGTTTCCTATAAAATATATAATGAATAGAAAAATTAGGTTTGTGACAAACAGTGGAGGGAATATATATGTTTTCAGTCTGGGGACCAGAAGATAAATAAGTAATTTAATGAAGTTTTAATGTTTATGAAGGCAACACTAGAGAGAGAAGCTACCAGTTCTCTGACTCCTCACACAACAGGACATGAGGAAAATTTTATAGACGACTAAAACATTAGGTTGAAGTTGTTGTGAAACAGATTTTTACATCCACAGAAGTAAATAAACAACAATAAAAATACTAAGATACAGTTTGTAGAATACAGAAAAGAGTCCGCTTCTGCTAAGATTGCTAAGATTGCTTAGTGATCTTTGGTAATCAGTGAAATAAATTACAATTTATAAGTCCCATGGCCCCTTCATCAGTTATCAGCCCTGCAGGTAGACTGTGAAAGCCACCATGGGCAATATGTCGTCAGTGAGTGTGGCTGTGTTCCAATAAAACTTTATTGACAAATGCTGAGGGTGGGCTGGATTTGGTTCATGAGTTGAAAAGAGTCTTTGAATTTGGGAAGTGGAACAGAGTGCGTTGGAGAAACTAGGAATTGTCCCGATTTCTGTATTCCCTAAAGCAAATGAGTTGTGAACAATTTATTTGGGAGATACACCCAGGAAAGAAACCTCGGGAATGAGAATCGGCTAGGGAATGGAGGCAAGAAAGGAAGGAGCATTTGTGGGTGTGCTGCCCTCACAGGCAAGTGGTACTTGAACCTTCTGTGGAGTGAGTACCCTGAGAAATTGGTTGAAGTTCCTTCCCAGGGCTAGCATCCTCTGTAAGAATTCTAGCCCACTCTGCTTAGATCAGTTGTGTTTTCTGGGCCAGGGAGCGTGCTTGGGTAGAGGGACATTGGGAGTCAGCAGCCAGTATGGGAACTGTTTGTGGAGGCTCTCTGGAGTGGCCACAAAGTGCTGGAGAGGGCACTCACAGCCTTCTTCAAGCACTACAGTGGCCGTTCACTCACTTCTTCCAGGGAAGGGAGACTCTGGAATAGGCTCACTTACGTCTTCAAAGAAGGTTCTTGTTTGCAGGACTATTTCCTTGAAGTAGAAACTGATGTCTCTTTCTGTGAGCAGCTCCAGGATCTTTTTCAGAGCCTTCAAGCTTTCACAGACGACTTCGGTGCGAGCCAGGTGGTACAGGCCTCTGATGATACATTCTAACATTATATGCTTATGCTTCCTCACCTGCGAGGAAACAAGGTTTCTTGGTCTATAAAATGATTCTGTGTGTCTCTTGAATAGGCTGTGAGCTCTCAGGTGGGAATGGCGGTTAAAACTGGGTTATGAGCACATGTACTTCAACCCCAAAGCTGTTAACTTATTCACTTAATTTCCATGAAGCTACCAGATGGGTGTTGCTAGATTATTACCTTCAAACTACTTAAATCATTTCCCCCCAAGAAATGCCTCTTACCTTGTGAGGAGCCCCGCACGCTGTGTTGCCCAGTCCTCGGATAGCCATTTGCCTCAGAATAGCGTTGGAATCCTGGGCATTCTGATCCATGAAAATCAGTACATCTCGAAGATTTCCATGCTTCCAAAGGATTGGTTCCTTCATAAGCTGAAACCAACAAACTCCTCCCCTTTATTTAAGGGAGTCCCTTCCCTTCAGGGGAGTGTTTAAGGCATCTTAGCTACAGTTAAAGATGGCTTCCTACTGTTGGGGAGTGGAGGAAGGCAGCCCTCAAGGGAACTCGCAAATCTTGTAGTGGCTGAGCTCCAGATAGGATCTGCCCACAGGTCTAGGTAATGAAGACCAGACTATCTAGCTAGGTAGGAGGATTTACTCAAGAAGCAGCAAAGACGGAAGTTACTTACCTCGATCCCGTTCCTTCCCTAGGTTGGCTAAGCCTTTATGCTAGGGAAAGGGCTAATGACATGCTGATTTTGCATTTTGTCCCCCTTACATTTATTATCATTCCTTCTCTGACCTGGAAGGTAGGTAGGTTTTCACAGAAGAGGCAGGAGACAGTTATGAGGATTTCCCTTCTCTTTCACTGCCTGCTTGTGCACCTTCGAAATGGGTCCCCTCACTACTAAAACTCCCTTTAAAGGGCCCCGTCCATGGCTCTATATATCACTAAGCTACATGTCCTACATGAGAAATGAAGTAAGGGACTAGTGGTTGTGCTCTGTTGAGTATTTTTCCTTGCCTCAGAGAAGAATGCCATGCCTGTTATCCGGTAGTTCTCAGAGGAGGAGGTAAGAGACGAGAGTAGGTGTTCCATGATATCCAGTATGACACCATGTTGCCAGACTGCCATGCTCCTGGAAAACAAATGTTAAAAACGGACTTAATTTCCCACTACATCAGAAGTTCCTAACCCGTGGGTTTGACAAATCTCTATCTCCGGAAATACTTACATTATGATTCGTAACAGCATCGAAATTACAGTTAGGAAGAAATAACAAAAATAATTTTATGGTTGGGGTCACCACAACATGAGAGACTATATTAAAGGGTGGCCGTATTAGGAGGGCTGAGAACCACTGATCTAAATAATGGAATAAGCCATAGTGTATTTACAGGTTTTTCAAGCTAATATTTGCATCTCAACAGAAATATTAGATGAAAGACGGCCAGCCTTACATTTTAAGATGACCCATCTAAGTGGTGAATTTAATTTATTTAAATTAGTTCACTTGAATCATTTTTTTTTCTTTTGTTTTGTTTTTGTGAGAAGTGGTAAGTTTGGAGCCCAAACTACCACATCGCTTCCTTCCCTCTTTCCCCAAGGTGAATCCTTCTCCCCTCACGTTGACTTGATCGTACATTGCATCTTCATTCTGCACTTTGTTCTCATTTGCATCCGTTCTAGGTCACCCGCACATTACCTGGCCAGTGCACACACGCCTATGTGATGGGTATCAGGATTGCTAAGGAGGGTCCATAAATTGTCACCTTCATCAGATTCTTTCGCAAGGCCTTCTTTCATGGCTTGGGCTTGCAGGCATTTCAGAGTTGCAGTTGAGAGTCTACAAGAGACAGCAGAAGCCATAGAAGTAAATCAATCCTACATGAGAATTCACAATAAAGTTGTGAATTCTCAAGTTGGCTCTTCCTACTTCTTGTAAGCCTCTTTCAACTGTAGATTAATGGATGTTGTTCAAGACAGAAATAAGCCAACCCTATTCTCACACTTCAGTCTTGGGGGTCAAAGGAAACAACAGGGCATGTGAGCCAACAGATAATGACTTAAGGCCTCACCAACTGCCCATGAGTAAAAACAAACAAGTGATAAAAACCGGCTATAAATGGAAAGTGAAAAATAGCCTAGTTTACTGAATCTTTAACTGTGAACCTGTCAGTTGCCATGATGTCACTACTGTTGTCTGTGCATTCAACACGCATGCTTGCATTCAGGTACAGCCCTTTACACTGCTGTCAATTTGGTGAAGTGCCATGTATGACAGCATGTGTGGAGTTTGAATGCTGTTTAAAATGTCTTTTAAAAGGTTGCATTGTGCGTTGACATTGGAATGAGAAGCTATGCAGAGGGTCAGGGAAACAATGTCATGATGAGAATTTGTACCCCACAATTCTCATTCAATTCAATTTAGTCACGTTTAAATTCAATCATTTATATTCAAATTATTTGGATTCAAATTATTCATATTCAATAATATATATATTCAAATTCAATACAATTTATATTCTTGATGAACACAAAACAAACATTTAAAAATATAGGAAATATAAGTCAGGCAGTAGTGGCCCACACACAACTTTAATCCCATCGCTCAGGAGGCAGGGACATGTGCATTTCTGAGTTTGAGGCCAGAAATTCTGGTCTAGAGAGTTAAGTTCCAGGACTGTCAGAGCTATAAAAAAAAAAAAAAAACCTGTCTCAAAAACAGAATTAATGAACTCCATGTTTTCTTGTGGATTTTAGGTTTTATTTTGTCTTTTTCTTTTGGTCTTATTTTTTGTTTTAATTTTCAGTTTTGGTCTGTGTGTGTGTGTGTGT
>JANHMN010000014.1:42227320-42239986 GCA_030674055.1 Rhabdomys pumilio | reverse complement strand
GCAGGTGGGAGCAGGTGGGAGCAGGTGGGAGCAGGTGGGAGCAGGTGAGAGTAGGTGGGAACAGGTAGGAGCAGGTGAGAGCAGGTGGGAACAGGTGGGAGCAGGTGGGAGCAGGTGGGAGAAGGTGGGAGAAGGTGGGAGCAGGTGGGAGCAGGTGGGAGAAGGTGGGAGCAGGTGGGAGCAGGTGGGAGCAGGTGGGAGAAGGTGGGAGCAGGCCACAAAGTAGATCAGAGACAGAGGCAAGTGATCAATTGTCCAACTTACTGAGATTGCATCTGTTCCAGCTACATCATCCTCTAACCGGGCTTCCAGTTTCTTGATCAGGGCTCTCATGAGTTTGCCGCTGGAGGCTGGGTTTTCAGCCAATGCCTTCCACAATGTCTTTGTGTCCCTAGGGTGACAAGTCAGGAAGTTGACAGGTAAGGCACAACTGTCTGGATGGTGAGCTTTTCTTTCTGAATTACTTTAAGACCACATTATGATGATAATCACACATGCAAAGGCAGATAGTTATGTCAAGAGGCAGTAATGATGGTTCAGTTAACAGCCCAGTAGCTTAGCCTTGGAGAGGCATGTAAATGTCCAAATAGATGGAAAGCTCTCACACTGGTCCATTCTACATGACCAGAAGAAGTAGGAATACTCACTTTCAATATTTATTTATTCTTATTATAAACATGGTGCATTTATTTCTATTTTAAGATGAAAGCTCTTTCGCATTCAGTAAAATGCTTGGAAAAATATCACTTGGGGTGGGAAATTTCAATTTTAAGATTGTTGTTCAGGTAAGATGTTTTCAACTGTCACCATCTTTCAAACAAGGCATCCTTCCAGGTACCTTGTTAGATGGTCTTTTCTAGGGGAAGGGACCAGATGCATTAAGACTCTACCTGTCAAAGGGCAGAGGCTTCTGTAGCAGGTTGTTAACAACAACATCCATGTGAAAGCTGGCGATCTGAGAGATAGCTTCTAGCATAAACTTAAAACTTTCCTCCTTCTGTCTGAGGACAGGCATGTGATGGTAAATGGTGCTCAGGATCTCCAGAAGCTAAGAAAAAAATAAAACATTAAGCTGTCACTTTCTCTCTCCACGTGAATGACACAAGGAAGGCACTGTTTACGCTGTGGCAGGTGGTTGATGAATTGCCAGTAACGTTAAAGGTGGTGACTGTTTTTTCTGCACAACTTACTTCTCACTCAGGATTGCTGGAGAACTGGGGATCCTTTGTGAACACTAGAGAAGTGGTACACTGTGTTGGGCCTTGTAATCTCCTGTTGGGGAATTTTTCTTGATAAAGAAAAAGATGGAGCCCTTTTGTGAGAGGAGGGAGGGGTCTAATAAAGTACTTTAGTCATCTATCCAAAGGACCGAGTTCCAAGTGGTGTAAGGCAAATGGTGAACCAAAAGCAACTGGGACATTTTGGAGGAGTCTGGATCTTAAAGAGATGCGGCAATCTCACAGACATGGTAGAGCAGGGCATCCTGGTCAGAAAGGACACAGTATACATGTAAAAGTGAGAAGCATGAGGAGAGGGGTGAAAGGGCATGACCTCACGGAAAAGATGAAGCCATAGCGTGAGGAAGGCCGGCCATTTTTCTGACTTTGGGTGCCCACCAGTGACAGTGTGGAATACTTTTACATACAGCTTTTCAATATGGGTAAGGGCATGTAACTGTACAAAGATACTCTTTGCCTCTACTAGAAGTTTCATTTTCTTGTTTCATAGATATTTAAATTAAAATTTTATTATAAGCATAATTTTTTTTATAATAAGCATAACATTTTCTCAATTATTCAAAAAGTAGTACAAGTATTCCTCGCAATGATTATCTCAATGTCCCAGTTAGGTGATAATTGGGGAAGGTTTGATACCCTTTCCAAAATATTTACCACATTCTGTGAGCCAATCACCTTATGCCAATCATACCCAAACAAACAACTATCTTATATTTATCAACCATAATTTTTGCACATTTAACCTCATGCTTAACACATAGTTTGTCATGTTTTTTTTTTTAAAAAAGAACTTACTGGAAACTAAGTAGACAGGAATAATTTCTAATAACCTTATTCAGAGCTGTGTAGATGAGCATTTTGACAGAGGGATAAGGGAATAAGAACCTCTTTCCTTCTGAGATGCTCCCGTTCAGTTCTGTTTTTTTGCTTGCTTGTTGATCTTGGAGTAGTGTGTGTTCTGTCTTTGATGTGAGGAGTCAGGATAGAGTGTTTGGAGCACTGAACAGAGATTCCTGCATTTAACTTCTGTTCTTTCTGCTTAAGTTTCCAGCTGTGACACAGGACTGAGCACTCTCCCCAACTCCCTGTCGACCTCCTTACCAGATAACCCACTCTTATGGGGTGTGAAGAGCAATATGAAGAACAGCAGTGAATGGAGACCCTCCCAGGGCTTGGTGGCCATCTTAGAAGCAGACATCTACCCATTCTCAATCTTGTGAACCTACTAATCTAATTTCCAAAGGCAAGAGCTGTTTCCTTTTTCCAGACAGAGTAGGGACCATTTTTGAGTGTGTGTGTGTGTGTGTGTGTGTGTGTGTGTGTGTGTGTGTGTGTATGTGGCCTTAAACTTCTGAATTTTCTACCTTCATCCTCTAAGTGCTATTGTGTTTTGAAAGTTGTTGTAACCAGAGATTTAGCTAGGCCATACAATCTTGTTAACATAGAATTGGAACTCTGCTGAGGTCCCTGAGGCTCTTGCCTTTTCTAATGATCGGAGGAGGAACAGAATGGAAATCTGACTTGGCATTTCAGAGGTGCTCCAATCCTGCTCTATTACACGACTGGTTGTCAGTTCACCTGATCTTCCAGCAGAGCGCCATGCTCCTTCAGAGCAGCTATCATCCATATGCCACAAGCCTTTGTGCACATGGGGTTGAGAGTTTCCAGGCCATCCAGTGTTTCCTCCAAGAACGCCTGCATTTCTTCACTGGGGATGAATTTGCAGACAATCTGAGGATATAGCCACAAATGCGTTATCACATACCTTACCCTAGATCTAGATACCTAAACCTGTGACTGGGGTATGTTTTAGGATAACAGAAAACCACTGTGCTTTCAAATTGTTAACATATGACTGAAACTACAGAGACCAGAGAAAATAAGACCTCATCTGACTTTTCTCATCTCTAAGCAAACTCTACCTGGGGTGGCCCCTTTTGTCATTTTATATTTATTGACTCTCAAGCCTGCTGTTATGGTAATTTCTTCTCCAAATTCAAAGTTATAGCATACTGCAGAAGGGAAAACAGTGGAATGAATATCTATCTATCTATCTATCTATCTATCTATCTATCTATCTAATCTATATCTATATATCTTCACACACATTTTAAATATTATAGAAATATGTTTCAAGTGCAGGAGAAGTTGTCACACATACTGCGAACCATGATGAATAACCAAGTGACTGGCAGTAATCCATTCTTCACTATTAAGATCAGTTCATAAGGTCAAGAAAATAAAAACTGCAATTTTGGTCTCTGGGTATGAGAAGTTCAGAAATGTTTGATTGATAGCAGTATGTGGATGTGAATGTCTGTGTCTGAATATAAAGCTAATGACTGAGGGTAGGCAGCCAGGTGGAAGTCGGCAGGTTAAATGAGTCCCCAGGGATGTCATCTTGGGCTTTTAACTATCTTGAGTTGGCTGTACTTTATTGATATGAGAACATTCCTACACACAACCATCTCTACTCCTTATTAAGTGGTCTAATGATGTTTTGTTGAGAAGGTAATGAACTATTTTTTTTTTTCGTGTGAAGGCCAGTTTGTGAGTTGTACAGCTCCAAGAGAAACTGTTCAGGCTTCTGTGATATGCCATGAGCTAACTTCTCTTCTCCATCCCCATCAGTTTCTCTTTCTCTCTGCTATTGCCTCCACCTTGATCCAAGTTATCTCCCCTCACAGTTGGATTCTTGTACTTTCCTTCAAAATGACTTTGGTAATTTTGTGTGTGCTTTCCCCCATATCCCACTCTCCCAATAGCAACTACTGACCTTTCAGATATTTTAGGCCCAACACGACAAATGCACCCTGTCAGAATACTTTTCTCCACTCTGTGAACATGCTGTCATGTCCTGTTGACTGTACTGGAGTCTCTTTCTCTCTAGACGCTCATCTCTAACCTGTTTCTCATCCCCTTACTTGGTTTTCTTCTGTTCAATTATTATTAGTTAATGTTTTACTTATTTTTTTCAGACTTCCTGGATGCAATGTAGCTTTGGTTTCTTTTTTATTACAGCCTAGAGTTGATCTTGACATATGCTATGTTTTCAGGAGATGGTAAAGGAATGAAGACAGGTTTGAATAAAAGACAGAGTTGATGGATCAGTCCTCACAATAACTAAGAAATAAGTTGTAATCTTTCATTGCCTGAAGAAGACGAAAGTACTTTAGGCAGTGTATAGAGGGTGCATCTGATTGGCTGGAAAACACTTTCTGTTTTACTCCAGGGCCTCCACTTCCGGAGGCCATTTGTTTCAGAATGTTTCCCATATGGCCTTGTTAATCACAGCCGAGGACTTGGAACAGAACAGAAGGTCTCTCTGAAAGGCTTGTTTGGACATCTAAATCATTGCCTTGCTGTCCTCATGATGGGGAGGCCACAGCTTACTCATTTGGAAATTAAGCCAGAAATTGCTTTGTTGGAGGGGGCCAGTCTTTTACAGTCATTACCTTAGCTATTTTGGAGGATATCTTGATCTGGACCTGTTCATCCTCAGAGTACAGCCCTTCCTGCAAGCCTTGTAGTCTGTCCACCTCCTGGCAAATGCCTATAGTTAACAAAGGGAGAAAGACAGGGTTGCAAAAACCCTAATGGAGTTGAAAAGTCTAGCTGTCTTTTGATGTGACAGTAATTTAACTTTTGGATGCTTTTTTTTTTTTTTTACTAAATATGGAAAAGATTGCCTGATGTGCTGGTGACCATAAAAAAAAAAGTTTCTACAAGTAGCTCTATGCTAAAGGATCTATGTTAAATGATCACTCAGTGATCTCAATTTCTACCCGTAGAGGTTATCTGAGGTATGTTCTCTGCTCCTGTTTCTGTTTTTGCAGGTGAAGCGGCTCTGGCAGAGAGGTGTGAAGTCATTTGCCTGCGGTCACACAGTTACTAAAGATAGGGCTGCCTGATTTGAACCTGAGTTTGTCTGCCACCAATTAGCAACTGCTATTACTACTATTCTTTTTGAAGTTTTGTTCTGTGGTGAATTACCTTGAGGAAAATTAAAGAAAAATAATTTTTTAAATATAAAATTCATCAATAGCTGCATAATTCATTATTGGTAAAACTTTATGAATAGACCTGAACAGTAATGAGTTTTGCTTGTCGTGTGACTGCATGTTAATGGTAGGAACTGAACTTTGGACTCTTTCGTGGGAGGTGGCCTAGCCCAATGGATCAGACATGGACTTAGAATCAGATACAGTGTAGCAATGGTGACACACACCCTTAATGCCATCACCCAAGAGGCAGAGGCACACGGAACACTGTGAGGTAGAGGCCAGTCTAATCTACAAAGTGAGTAAATTACAAGCCAGGCAAGGTTACAATGTGGTGAGACCTCATTCATTTTTTATTTTGTATTCTTTTTCCTTTTTTATTAAAAAAACCAAATAATCAGATATATTTAGCCATAAAGCCCTACTTCATTACTTTTAGTGGTGTAAGTACTGATCTATTTCTCAATATCTAATCTCCTGTCTTAAAATGTGTGCCACTTAATTAAGTACCCCTGAATACTCAACACGTTTTAAGGATAGGGATGTCGAAATTTGAACCTGTGCCTGTCTGATGTAACTCTCTAGCTTGCTTGCTTGCTTCCTATCTTCTCCCCTTTTGTGTGTGTATTTGTGTGTATATGAGTGTGTGTACCTGTGTGTCTATGAGTATGTATGAGGTGTGTGTATCTGTGTGTGTCTGTTTGTATATGAGTGTTTGTGAGTGTGTATCTCTGTGTGTGTGTGTGTGTTATGAGGTTTCTTAGTGTGTATGAATGTGTGTATCTATGTTTGTGTGGATGAGTATGTGTGTCTGTATGTGTATGAGTGTGACTGTGTGTGTGTCTGTGTGCACACCACAATGCCAGGTATTCCCGTCTCACACTCATTGCTTTCTTCTTCTCTCTGAACCTAGAGCTGGACACTTCAGCCCACAAGCTACAGAGACCTTCCTGTCTCTTCCCTACACACTGCTGGGTTTCAGGTGTACGTGACCATGCTCAGCTTTTTATGTGGGCATTGGGGATTTGAACTCGGGTTCTCATTCTTGTAAGTGCTCTTCATTCATTAAGTGCCCTTACCCCTTGAGCCAATTCCCAGCCATCCATGCAGTGCCCGAGGCTACACTTGATCTCTGTGGAGCTATCTCCTACAATGCAGAGTTGCTTTTGGTGATGCATCCAGTCAATTAACGTTAACTAGAGGTCACAGTTCAGAACAAAGTTTTAAAATTCTTTTAAAAAGAATTTCTCTTCTTCTTTTTTTTTTTTGTACATGGTTGTTTTTCCTGAACGATGTCAATGCACCACACGTGTGTCTGGTTCCATGGACACCAAAAGAAGAACATTGGGTCCCCTGGAACTGGAGTTACAGATGGTTTTGAACTATCATGTGAATGCTAGGAATTGAACTGAGGTCATCTGGAAGATCGGCGGATGCTCTTAACTGCAGAGCCCCAAATTCTTCTTTTAAAGTACAAACAGTTCTTCACATGTAACTGAAACGCTGAGGATGGGTCTCTAATCCAGAAACAAAACAAGGTATCCACAGAACACTCTCTTAGCGAACTCTGAAAAATTACACATCATCATATTTCTTAGAGAAAAATATGTGATATAGAGACACTGCTAGTAGGTTCAACTTCTCTTTGATTTAAGCCAGAGACATTCAAAACATTTTGACCTACTTAAAGAAATCATTCAAAAAAAAAAAAAAAAACCCCAAAACAAAAAACAAACAAAAAAAAAAAACAAAAAAAAAAAGCAAAACAAAAAAACCAGGATATCAACCAAACATGGCATGACAAGATGGAAAGCCACTAGGCACCAATACTCATATCACAGCTGGGTGAGGTAACCCAGGAGGAGGAAAAGGGTCTCAAGTTGGGAAGGGATGGGAGGAACGGAGGGAGTGGAAACTGGAGTAGAGATGTAATGTATAAGAGAAAAAAAACCCAACATGGAAGCTGTTCATCTGTATTCAAAAGGGAAATTATTGTAATGCTTTTTAAAAATTATACTTTAATTTTTTAAAAAGCTGGGTGTGGCGATACACATTTTTAATTCTAGCACTCAGGAGGTAGAGACAGGTAGGTAGATCTCTGTGAGTTCCAGGTCAGCTTGGTTTACATAGTGAGTTCCAGGCCAACCAGGGCACTATAGGGATATTAAAAAAAAAAAATCCCAGTGTGGTGGTGTAAACCTTTAGTCTCAGCACTCGAGAGGCCAAGGCAGGTGGATCTTGTGTGTTCTCTACCTTTCCCGCACCTTTTGCACAGAGCAGACCAATGGTGGAGCTAGTAGCTGCCTGACGGATGGTGGGCAGGGTGTCACAGGAGTGCGGGGCCAGGAGTCCAAGGAGTGACCCGATTCTGAAGTTCTGTGGTGCCTGTAGAATAAAGGAGGCGCCTAGGTGAGGGGGTGGCTTGGTGGTACAACAAGGTTAATACGTCTATTCTCCGCCCCCCCTCCCCGCAAGCTCTAAGGATGAAATTCAATCAATGTACCTGATTTCTTATGGACCGTGGAAGACCGAGTGAGCGCTTGCACAGAGTAGCCACAGCGCCTGCTCAGCTCTGGAGTGGTGAGACACCACCCGTGGCTTTGCAGTACCCCTTCACCTGGGGCCTGAGGTCTACCAGACAAGAATCTCAGATGACCCCACGGTTCACTAGCAATGCCGTCTCTGCTTAAAGGAGTACTTGCCTCAGTGTCCTTCGTTAGGACTTTCGAAGTGACTTGGAATGCTCTTTCTCTCTCCCACTCTTTCTGGGAAACAAGCCACATCCGGAGAAGCTGTTGGGCAAAGAAGGGATGTCTTTGCTTAGTCTGCTTCATTTGCATTTGATTTTTCTTCCCTTCTCCCTCAATTTCTACCCTCTCTTTGTTTCTTCTATAACTGGGTTTCCACCTGCATGTAAACTAAAAAACAAAACAAAACAAAAACAAAAACAAAAAACCCAAAAAACAAATTGCTTCTACGTGGTGGAGTAAATGGATCATGCTGGATGGGTGGGGCTCGTTACTGTGTCTAACCTGCAGACAGGTCGGGGAGTTGGGCAGCCAGTGTGGGTGGTGCCCCCACTCACGTTAAACATTTCTTCACAGTTCTGTGCATCAGTGTCCTCCCATATCATGGACCTCAGAAGTTTCCCTAGAGCATCCATAGACCGTTCGTAGAGAAACTGAAATCAAGTGTGACTGTTAGTCTCAGGCTGCAGTGGAAAACTACCACGGGAGCTTTTCCTTTCTTCTCAGGCCCCAGCCACGTACATTAATGCGTTCCTTGTCCTTGTCCGTTTCGCCCTGACTTTTGAGTTTTTCCAGAGGTGGGAGGGGCAGCAGCCTCCGAATATTCTCTTCAAGAATATTCAGGTGGTCGTTTAGTGAGAGCGGAGGTTTCAGTTTGCTGAAATGAGACCCGCGTGGAACAAAGGATATAATTACAAACAAACCAGCCACGAGAGTGCAGAAGATCTGTCTAGAGCAGTTGAGCAGGTGACAAATATGTGACACTTTCTGAAATGTGTTTGAGGTATTGAGGGAGGTGACGATCGTAAGACAAATAAAGCGGGTCCATTGCTCTTTGGGATATTGAGAAGATGGTAAGCTCTATTAAAGCACTGTTAATATCTGTTAAAACCACTATTGATAAATTCTGTGAGCATTTCTAGTAAAATGTACAGGGCATTTCTGTTTTTTTTTTTTTTTAAAGGAAAAATTCTATTTCTTCCTCCCACCTCTCTCCTCCCTTCCTTGCATCCAAACATTTACTATATAGTTATCAGAACAAAACTTGACATGTCTTGGGACAACACAAATGTTAGTTCAACATAAAGAGCCCATTCATTGAACTTTGGAAAAATGTAAATCGAGACATTAAGGTACGCGTCTGAGCTTCCACAGTAGGAATATACGTTATAAATGAGGAGGCTGTTAGAAGACTTAGAGAAAGGTACTCAGAGAGGAACGAGAATCATGCTGAGCTGGGATGACTCATCTCATTGTCATTGTTCAACTTTTAAAATTAGCATGCTAGTGTAAAACTCGTGTACAATGAACTGCATCTACCCGAGGTCTTCACTTTAATGGATTTTGATGTGTGTGCATACAACAAGTGGAAGTGAGACCACGACTGACAAAACATTTCTGGCATCCCCTGATTTTCTTTCTCTCAATTTTCAGGTTATTTTTTTCTCTGCTTTGGCCCCATACATTCAATACTTTGTGTGTGTGTGTGTGCGCGCGCTTAGAGGATTGTCTACTTCTATACAAACTGAGTGTTGCCGTTGGCCATTGGAGTTGTTAATGTGAATTGAGATGTCATTTAAGTGTGGTTCATACTAATTTTAAGAATTTTGAATGAGAGATAATATAGATTAAAAAAATACTTAAAACATGATGAAATGATAATGTACTGTATGTATTGGATAGATTAAAACAAAACATGCAAACATATTATTAAGATTTTTTTTTAGTGCTGGGTAACCTAACCCAAGGCTTTGTGCATGCTCTATAAGTGCTCCATCAATGTCACCAATGTACTAATTCTTCTCAGATCTTACTGATTTGAAAGCTTGTTGCAATGTCACAGTAATCAAAATAGTGCAGTGGCGGTATATAGGGAGACTCTTGGACTCCTGGGACAGAATAGAGAACCTAAGATGCCAAGACCATTCAGTGTGGGGAAAGAAGGATAATCTTTTATTTTCTTTGGATACGTTTACTGTGTGCATTTTAGAAGAATACTATATGATGTATTATTTATGCTATCTATTTATAATTACATAGCATCATAATTGAATTTATATATATATGTATATACACACACACATATATACATATATACACACACACACATATATATACATATGTATATATGTATATATATGTGTGTGTGTGTATATACATATATATGTATATATATATGTGTGTATATATACATATATATATATGTACATATACACACACACATATATATATACATATATATATGTATATGTATATATATGTGTGTGTGTGTATATATGTATATATGTATATACATATATATGCCATAGAGAAACAAATTAACTTATGTAATAGGTCACATAGCCTTCTCCCATCTCACTGTAGGAAGGCCAGCTATAATTTACTTATGCAGCTGAAATCTTGAATTAGCATGCCGTTTGGCAGCACAGCTGCTAATGCCGCCCACTGTCTTCAGACCTATTCATCATACAGAATGCTGCTCTGTATTCTTTGATTGACATTTTCTTATTCTCCTTGGCCCTGCATTTAGTAGCCATTGTTTTATTGTACATTTCCTTTGTATTGGACTTTTTATTTAGATTTTTTCTGTATAAGGGAGAACCAATAGCAATCTTTCTTTCCATGTCTGGATTAGTTTATTTGGCATAATGTCCTCTAGCTGAACCCCTGTTGTGATGAAGGACAAGGTATTCTAATTTTTAAGGCCAAATGATGTTCTGTTATGTACATGCTCCCTACAATCTTTTATATCCTTGTCGATTTATGGATACTTAGGTTGGCTTCTTACTATGGGTTTTATGAGAGACCCCACAATAAACACTGGCATTAGACAGTTTACAAGATGTTTCATGTTCCTTGTGCATCCACCTACAATATGGACTGCAAGGTTGCATGATTACTCTGTTTTCAATTTCTGTTGAAATTTCCATACTGTTTCCCACAGTGTACCAACACCCATGTCCAAAGACAATGTACAGGATGCTCTTTTCTCCTGTCCCCACCAGCACTTGTTTCTTTTAAGGTAACAGCGATCTAACAGGTCTTGATTTTAATTTCCTTGACGATTACAGATCTTGAGTATCTTTATATATAACTGTCATGCAAATACATAAATAAATAAAATGTCATCATTGCTGGATCAATAATAACGTGGGAATTCATAACAGGAAGTGAGAAAAACCAGGATAAAAGGTCTTATGCAAGAAGGATCTCAGGTTTGTGAAGAAAGTGAAGGCCAGAGATAAGAGAAAAGTGATGTTGACAAATATGTCAACAAGGGCATTATGGGTGAGCTCTCTTATTGTAACTTTTCTCTACTTTTCAAATTTTAACAGTCAACAGTGCAATTCTTTAACTATGGAATGTGACTAAAAAGGTGCACAGGTGCTGGAGTGGGCAGAGACTGGTAGATTAGTGTTCTCGTGAGCAGAGAAAGGGTCCCACTGGCCAGCCAGTCTAGCAGAAACTGCGGAGTCCAGGTTCAGTGAGCGATGTGGTTTAAAAATGGGCTGGAGAGCAACTGAGGAAGACCCTCCATGTCCACCTCTGGCACATGCACATACACGGGCATGTATGCACAGAAGACACACACATACACTAAGAACAACAAAGATTTCCTCTACCTTAGATATCTGATGGCAATTAAGACTTTCCACCGAACAGGACTGGCTAAGGTATTCAGCGGTTCATCCTTTATCAAGTCCTGTAACACATACACACACACAGATAATGAGGCAAAATATTTCAAAAACGCTTGGGTCTTTGCCTTGGATCAGAAGGATGCAAGGCATGTGTTTCATGATGGTGATGATGAATGTCACCGCTTTTACATGAAACACTTGGAGACCCCCTTTCTTCCTTCTTGGGCACACACCAGCATGAAACCGATCAACATCTCCTTGTAGGTGAATTGGAACTTTTGGTCCTCAGCATCCTGGACAGCAATGCCAACCTCAGTGATGCTTCTTGTGAAACTCATTTGCAGATCCATGTCCTGAAGCAAATGAGCCCCAGTAAAAGTCAAGGTCTTAGGCACCAGGCCTGGGTCTACAAACGTGTGACCCACGGGTGACACATTTGCTCCCTTTTCCATCTCCACTCTTCACCTAGGGTCTGAATGGCAGGAAAGTTAGGATATAAAGGTCAATCTCTTCCCACAAAAATTGGAGTTTCTCTAGAGTGGTGCTGTTCAAACTTTTTTTCTAACCGTAACCACAGAAGGAAATGAAATAATTTAGAATTACTTGCACAAACAAAATCTAGGAGACACTGAAATAAACATTTAATAATACTATTGTTATATACACTGTATTGTTTATCCTTTTACTTTGTTTCATTAAACATTTTGCTGTTTATGACTAAATTGATATAATGGTCTCCTGGGGGAGGAAGTATTCCTGACTCACAGTTTGAAAGTGCTGCAATGGTTTCTACTTCTAAACTGTCTGGAGCCTTAATAATATAGCCTTTTGTTCTTAAATGAGGCTTAGGAGGCGTGGCTTCAGATTGGGTTAGTGAGTTGCATATTCAGATCTTCTCGGAAGAATCAGATCAAGAGGTCATCTACACTTGACATGCTTCCCACGGAGAAGTGTGCTCAGTGCATGCATATATTTTTCTTTCTCTCTCATCTATCTATCTATCTATCTATCTATCTATCTATCTATCTATCTATCTATC
>JANHMN010000014.1:42139569-42227310 GCA_030674055.1 Rhabdomys pumilio | reverse complement strand
ATCTATCTATCTATCTATCTATCTATCTATCTATCTATCTATCTATCATCTATCATCTATCTATCTATCATCTATTTGTTGTCTCCTACCTTATTTATGACAGACACACCCAGAACCTGAAAAATTAAAGACAAAGCAGGTATGGAGTTAGCAACAATCACAGACACTTCCAACCCCTAAAGCCACAGCCCTTATGTTGGAGCACAGCCGCAAGAGGAGTTCTGTCTCACTGGCAGGCACAATAGGAAGAGCAACAGCAAGAAGGATAAAGGTGGGTTTTCAGGCTCAGAAGGTTCTACATTTGGGCAGGAAGAAAGGTAATTTCCTGGAGTAAATTGTGGGCAAAGCTATAAGATGGAAAGGCACAGGGTGGCTGTCTGTAGAACTGAATGAACAGTCAGATTTATAGCCAAGCTTGTTCTGGGGAGTCTGAATCTGTTCTCGTGGGACTGATGCATTAGGGATACTTTTAGCATGTGCCATTTTCTGTTGCTTCTTGTGGGAGCCTGGGAAGGTGTGCAGTTGACCTAGGCCCTGTCAGAATATGCAGGGTGCAAACATGCACACAGCTGGCAGTGAGCTCGTTTACAGTGCGCCGAGCCATTCCGTCTGATTCTTGTGTTGCAACGGTCTACTGGCCTTCAGAAAACCATTTTTTTGAAATTGTCAAAACCAATTATTGCTTTTGACACAATTGTCAAAGACTTGAAGGCTGTTGCCATGAGAGCTTTCCCCCAGTTCTCCTTTCTTTTCCATTGGCCTATGTGCCTGTTTTGAGCCAGCACCATACTGTTTGTGTTACTATGGCTCTTTAGTATAATTTGAGATCACCTATCGTGACACTTACGAGACTTTTGGGTATTTGGGCTTCTCTTCGTTGCATATTAATTTTAGGATGGCGTCTTAGCCAAGGTTCTATTGCTGTGAAAAGATACCATGACCACAGCAGCTCTTATGAAGGAAAACATTTAACTGGGACTAGCTCACAGCTTAGTACATTGCCATCATGGAGGGAAGCAAGAAAGCAGGCAAGGAGACATGATGCTGCTGAGTAGCTGAGAATTCTACATTAGGATTCACAGGCAGCAGAAAGAGAGAGTGGCTGGCTTTAGCATTTGAAACCTTAAAGTCTATCACCCAGTGAAACACTCCCTTCAACAAGGCAACACCCACTCCAACAAGGCCACAGGTCATTCCCTGTGACCTATTCTAATACTGGCATTCCCTATGAGCCTATGGGGGCCATTTTCATTCAATCCACAACAGATGTATTTTCTATTGTTATAAAAATAAGATTGAATTTTGAATGGAGATGCTTTTAAATCTGTTGATCAATTCCCATAATATATTTTCGCAATATGAATTCTGCCAATTCATGAGCATGCCATGCCCCTCTATTTCCTATGTCTTCTAAAATTCCCACAGTGTCTTAAAGCGTTCACTCTAGAAGTCATTTACATCCTTGATTATGGTTATTTTTGAATATTTTTTCCTTCTGAAGTGATAGCAAATGGGATATTTTTCTTGATTTCTTTCTTGACAAGTTTGTTATTGGTATATAGAAAAGCTAATGGTTATTGTATGCTGATTTTGTGTTCTGATACTTTGTTGGAATTATTTATCAGACCTAAGAATTTTCTGGTGGAATTTTAGCACCTTTCAAGTATCAGACCATGTTGTTTGTGATGAGGAATAATTTGTTTTCTTCTTTTGTTCTTTTCATCTCTTTTATTTCTCTCTCATCTTACTGTTCCAGCTAAGGCTGTGTGCACTATATTAAGAGCAGAGTGAATATTCTTGTCTTATTCTTGATTTTAGAGGTGTTGCTTTCAGGTTTTTCTCATTTAGTATAATGTTGGCTACAACTTTATCAGGTGTAGCCATTATTATGTGGAGATGTATTATTTCAATTCCTGGTTTCTTTAAAATAAAGGGAGACTGAATCTTGTCAAAATTTTATCTATTGAGACAATGGTGTGATTGTTTTCCTTGAGTCCAATAATACACTGCATTGCAGTTATTTATGTATGCTGAACCACCTCTACTTTTCTGGAATGACATAAAATTGGTTATGGATGTGATCTTTTTAATGTAGCCTTAAATTCTATTTGCTGATATTTTATTGATTTTCTTTTTACATGTTCAAACTCTTCATCTCTCCTGTCCCTCATTTTCTCAAGCACCATGATAATAAGCACACAGTAACACACCAGACTTTATTTTTATATAAAAGATTAGGTTTTTAGCTTTGTTTTTTAAAGTATCTACAATAATTATTTTTAGTATAATATCCTAGCCACATTTCCCTACAAGTTTTATGCATTTTCTTTGTTTCATTTTTACATATATTATATTTTGCCAGAATTTCTTACTCTGAAAATACATTCCTATCCATTTCAATCATCTCTATTTTCTTTTTCCTTTTGTAGTGTTGCCTCAATAGATGACTAAAAATTAATGTATCACAAGAAATTTTATAATTAAAAATATCCTTATTGTTGCTTATTAGACTTGAGGGGAACAGAATCAGGGCCTGATGAGTGAGAGCCCCAGTCCTTGACATAACCAATTCTAGGCTGATACACTCTGCCTCTATTTTAGAACATTTTTTCCCTTTCCTGACTCATTCTTTTGAGGTTACATTGGATATTAGAAATGACATGACCGATTGGTCAACATTGTTATAGTAGGAGACTGAAGTCATTCCTAAGTGACAGTGAGACTTGTCAGACAGATTGTCCTTGAAATGAGTGTGATTATCTAGCCGCACCTCATAGGCTGTCCTCACAAGGAGTGAGATTGCTCCCCTTAAGTGATGGCAGTGTTAACAATTTTCTCAGGACCTTTTGCAGAACCAGAGCTGAGACAATGATCAATCATCCCACTGATCTGACCCAGATTATCTACTCTCTCATATCCTGACCATTTTCTTTGATTCCTTGCCTGGTAACATCTCACTTTATGTGAGCTCCTGGAAGACAGATCTGAGATCAGTGAGTGACACTCTTTCTGTTCTTCCTAACATGGACACATTTCCCTAGAAATAGGAGGGACTTGTTAAACATCCAGGTTTTGCCATCTATTCCTAAAAACTGACTTATTGAATAACTGATTGTCAGATAATTCTCAGGGGACTAAGGTGTGGGACCTACCGCCCTGCACCCTTCTCTTAGCAAGTGCTGATATCTCAAATTTTATGAATTCCCTATGAATCTATTTTTATCACATGTATGTAGGAATATGAGCCCAGGGCACTGTTATGATCTGTATATAGAATGTTCCTCATAGACTCAAGTTTTATGCTTGGTCTCAGATAATGATACTATTTTGAGAGGTTCTGGAAAAGTTAGGAGGTGGTGTGTACCTTGTTCTTGGCCTATTTTTTATCCCTCCACATTCTTCTTGTGTGCCATGGAGAACCTTTATCCTATACTCCTGATACCATAATAGCCTAGCATATTATGGTGTCAGGAGTTTATGGGGGCCAAGCAACTATGGAGAAAGCTCTCTGAAGCCATGAGCTAGCTTAACACTTCACTCTCTTAAGTTACTTCTCTGTGCAGTATTTTGTTCACAGTAATGCAAAATTCTGTCACATCCCAGCAGCAAGAGGACATGCAGTGGAAGGCAGAAGCAAATGCAGAAACAATGAGGGAGACCTCTCCACACCTGCTTTTGGATAAGAATCACTTACAAGCCTTCCAAGTCTACAGATTTGCAGACTCCTTTTGTGACTTACTTAACCGACCTTTCTGCAGACCCATCCTGCAAAGCCAAACTTTGAATTCAACCCTTTGGTGACTGACTCCTCAGGGCTGGGTCAGCCTGACTGTGGCCTGCAAAGAGACTTTGAAGTAGTAACAAGTACGAAGCAGTTCATACTTGAAACAAAGAAAGTGCTGTGGGGGAAGGAAGGTTCAGATGAGTCATGACTCAGTTTGGTGGCTCTGAGGCTGGCATCACACTCTTGGCATGGAAAAGAGTCAAGGAGCTCAGGGTACCTGCACTGAGTGCAGAGGAAGAAATGGTACAAGATGAGGTGGGTTGAGTAGCTTGATAAATGACATATTTTGGTCACTTTAAAAATAAATATATGGTGCTTATTATTTAATGTCACAGGTGATAAGTGGGAGGTTAAATAGCTGACCCTGAGTTACACTTGGAAGATTAATATACTAGGGAAGTGATATTCAAAGAAGGTTGAGATCACCATGGGTACACCTGGCCTGGAGAGGCATCTGGGAGAGACAAAGGACATGTTGAGTCCAAAGACTCAGGAAATAAAGAAAACATTTAGCCTTATTCCACAAAATAATATCTCTGCTCATAATTGTCCTCTAACATGCTGCATCTTACTTATTGGCTTGGTTTGTACCCCTTTGTCATGGGTGATTGTCCTAGGAGCTGAGCCTCTGTGAGGTGTGGCAGCTCAAGCCCGCAAACAGAGGCAGTCCCGTGACAGGGATTACCTGACAACATTGACCATAGAGAAGCAGGATTTGACTCATGATGTCTTGATCCAGCCTGGCTAGAAGTTGTTCCTTGGGGGCATGGAGGGCCACAGCTCCATAGATCAAGATGAGATCAGTCTTGGTCAGGCTCTTTTTCCCAGAAAAAATACCCTGAAGACAACAGAAGAAAAATATAAACCATGTGGAGGAATCTTTTTCTCATATTTTGTCTTAATCCAGGTGGACCACTACAAGGGTGAGATAAGTGGACTGCAATGATTACAGTGATTCTAAAACAGAAATGCTCTTGCTAGTACAAATGCCAACAAGAAGGACTGTGATGGGGGCCACGAAGCTTTTGTTAATTAGTATCCATCCTACCTGTCTTTCAGGGAAGTAGGGTATGCAACATTAAAACTGTGATAGGATAAATACAGGCACACTTAGGCTCCCTTGGTTAGCACTAGTGCCAAAGAAAATGGGGTAGACACCTTAGTTACACCACTGGCCATCCTGCTAGGTCAAGGGTAAAGATTGAGGACAAAGAGTAAGAGTGTGGAAGAGGGATATTCAGTAAAGAAATAAGTATTATTTGCCTCCGAGGGAATTATGAGCGTCAGAGAAAATTATTCCTTTACCTTACATCGATTGACAAAAAATTTCTCCTTATCTTGGAATGTTTTAAGAACGGTTAAAACAATATCCAAGTGGTTCTCGGCACAGAATCCTAAAATAGATGTTGTTCCCTAAAATCAGAAGGAACAGATTTTTGTGTGTAATTATGCATTCAGTCAATATTTACTGAAAACTTACCACTGTGTGTCAGATATTTTTCTGGTCACTGGGGATAAAGGGTTGAATGGAGCACCTTGATATCCCTATCCCTGTGGAGTTTGCAGGCAGTTAGACTACTGTGAGGCAACAGGGAGACACTGTAGTGTACCAGAGCGCAACAAATGCTACAGAGATCCAGAGAGGAGGCAGTGCTGGTGAAGACTTGGCAAATCTGTGATGTAAGTAGAGTAGGTAGAGATTCTTTTGCAAATACAGTGAAGTTAGGCAGAAGCAGGGCCCTGACTAGCAAAAACGTGAGTTGCTGGGATTCCTAAGAGGGAGAGTTTCAAACACAAAGTAAGCACAAAGGTCTGAAGCCTCTGAAGAGAGCTGAGGGAGTGAGCACAGAGCTCAGTGCTCCACAAGGTCTACAGGTTTCCTCAACAATGTTTATTGAAAACATTCGAGGAGCCAATACTCTAGTGAAATGGCCTCATATCCGAGACGGTTTCATTCTTGAGGACTGGTTGTTGGGAGCTGGTGGTATTGTATTCTAATGATACAGGCCCTCCTATTTTTCTTGCTCACTGTAGATGGCACCATAAAATCTTCTTTATGATTCTGACAAAAATCTTGTTTCATTGCTGACAGTTTGTCTCATGGTTGCTGTCACACTTCATTTGGCTAACTATGGTACTGTTTTTAGTTTGGAGACACGGGCCCCTATCAGTGGTAGGCAGTTGGCACACTCCCTTGACAGCTTGTGATCTCAGTCACCACCCTAAGAAACACATTTCTTTGGATCTTGTAGACTATGTGTGTGCTTGCCCCATGACTGTGCCTTTGTTTGCCCCATCCACCTGGCATTTCAGCCTGCCCAAAGCTAGTTCCTGGGCAAATGGACTCTCAGTTTATTCAGCACTGAGCTTCTCCAGAACATGTGAAAAAACCAGAAGGGCACACTTATGGTTCAACCTTGGTGGGGCTCTCATATAAAAAAAGAGATGTCTCAAAGCTTTTGTTTAGTTGTCTTTCTTCATTTCCCTCAACTTCCACTCCCATCTCAAAAGGCTCAGTAAAGTTCATACTCAGCTGTGGACTCTGTGTTGTGTGTGTTCCTTTCTCTTCAGTTTGACTTTGGAGGAACCCAAGCTACATAGCACCGAGGTTGGCAGTCTAGTGTTACTTGATTGCTAATCATGCTTGGGAGATGCACAGACAGAAGGACTTGGTTTCATTAGACTCGCCTACACGGATCTCCAACTGGCTGGAATGAATGAGACACTCACTAACTTCAAGGAAAGTAAAGTATCTGAAAAGCTCAGAGGCATGCATGCCACACTTGCTCATAGTTTGTAAAACTTCAAGAGCTTGAATGAGAGCCTTAATGGATGGTTATTCTGGACACAAAGTTACATTGCTTCCTAGCCTATAGTCGAATGAAAAGGGACAGGATGGTGGGGAAGTAGCGTTAGAAGCACCATCCAGAGAGATTGCTGGTAACAAGAGCTGACAAGGGAGAACAGTGATACAGGAGCAGTCTCATACAATCAATGAAGTTTAGTGGTTTCTCCTATTTACTTTGAGAGGAAGAAACGTAAGCATCCCAGAATTTCTGGGGACAGATGTTAACAAGATATTGTAAGATTTTTCTCTTAGCAATTTTTAACAAGGATGCCTCTCACAACAGCGGCACATACTAGGCTACGTAGGAAGTGAATAAAAATACTTCCCTGTATCTTTTAGGTTCAGGCTCATATTCTTTCTGGATGATCATTGAAGTCACTCTCAGTTTGAAAATTTAATGACCTTGGTGATGGTTACCATTGTGCTCTATGAAACCAGAGGTAAGACATATCACAGAGCAACAATATTTGAAGTGCATTTTTCAGTATTTTTACGCACTTGGCAAAAAGAAGTGAGGTACTGACATTTAAACAAGGACAACATTTTTTTTTCTGGGAGGAAATTGTTTTGGACTTTTCTAAATGTACTGTGAATAATTCTGGTTAATAAGACATATCAGGATTGTCCCAAGGTTTTGTGGCTAGGATTAAAAGCTAGCACTGGAGGAGGGCACTTGCAAGGGATCCCACCTGTCTTTGGTCCCCCAGCAGGCTGGGAGTAACCAGGAACTCATTGATCTGTGAGCTCACAAAGTCTCTGTCTTGGCAGGATGCTAAGGTAGTTCCCAAGGCTTTCCAAAGAAATTTCTGGAAGACAAAAGATGAGCAGGAGAATTCAAAAGTTAGGAAAGCAAGATAGATGAAAAGGGGGAGGAGTTAAAGTAGTTGTAAGAAAAGGAAACAAAATATCCAGGCTGCCTTAATTTATAATTGTCTAATATCTGTATACCTCACACACTCTCTTCTTGAGAGCATTTCCTTTAGGCTCTCTCTTCAGTGGAGCTCCCTGCATTACCTTCAGAACCTTTTCCTAATAGGTTCATTCTCTTTATCTTCCTTTTGAAAACTTATACATGTATACAATGTCTCTTGGTCACTCCTCCCTTCCAGCTCTCCTTGTCCCCTTTAACATATCTCCCATCTACTTTCCATCACATTAAATCTAGTGCTGCCCATATGAACTGTGTATGGAAGTCCTCCACTGAGGTGTGGGTAAACTACCATTTGCTCCCTCCAACCCCAATCAAAGAGAGCTGCGTCTACCTTCCTCAGCAGATACCTGACTGTAGTTTGCAGCCATGGATGGAGCTTCTGGATACCTCCCTCTTCCATGCTGCAATTTTTAATTATCTTTCACTCCCGTGGAGAAGGTAAACCTCATATGTTATTACCATATGAGGTCAAGCATAAGCTAACCAGTTAGAAATGAGACTGAGACCACATGGGCTAGAAACAAGCTGTCCTAAGACCATGATGTGGGAATCAAACCCTAGTTTATGTTGCAAGCCCAGTCGAGAAGACTGAAAGCTGAACCCAGCTGAGCTCAGTTCTGAGACACCTGTCAAAGTACAGGACTGTAGAATGAGTTGAGCGGCTGTACTTCAGACCATTAGTGATAGCTTGTTCAGACAATTAGTGACAGCAAAAACTAACTGGTATACTTTTAATTACTTGTTTTCAGTGTAAGGGTTGACCAACTGGGAGATCTCACTGCTTAATTTGTTGTCTCTCTAGGCATGGGAGCTCATGCCTATTATCTGAGCACTTAAGAACCTGAGGTAGGAGGATTGCTATGAAGTTCTGGGTTAGCTTGAACTACAAAGTAAAGCTATTTTTTTTTTTTTAAACAAAACTGGTTTCAAAAAAAAAAAACCCTCAAAACTGGTTTGCCTCTTCAGAAGGTTATTATCTTGGAGCAGTATTGTAGGTTTGGGAAGTCCTGGATAAGTGATATGACATCAAGAGCATAGGGCCAGTTTGTGCAATGAGGACTAGGCACTGCTCACAAAGTTCCCCATCTCTCCCCTACCTCCAAGAGAGGATTATTCACAGCATGGCTTTCCTGGAACTTGCCTTGTAGAGCACGCTTGCTCACAAAGTCTTAATTAATTGCATCTGCAGGTTTTGTGAAGTAGTCTGGAGAACTGGTACTCTGAACTAAGTCAGAGTGAATCAGGGCAAAGAATTTTGACAATTATATAGAAGAACTGGTGTTTAATAATGAAAAGCAAGTCACTGTTGAATTGGGTAGTAGAAATTGTAAAACTTAAGAAATATCTTTTTAGAAAACTGAAATTTATAAATGATTTTAATCTAATAATGACCATGATCAAAACTGCTTTTATACCCAGCACATATGTTGTACTAGTTGCTTTGCTTCTGCATCTGTTGAAACTCTTGACATATATCAAATCATGAATAGTCTGAGATTTAAATAGTTTTAAATAGAGATTTAAATAGTTTTCTCCAGGCTACATTAGGAGTACACAGCATATCCCGGACTAAAATCCCATTTAGAATGGAACCCTACAGGGTAGAGGGCTATGGGCATGATACATTTGAACACAAGGACTAGATTTTGAAACACCTCTTGCCTCTAACCTTGCTGAATTTTAGTGTTGTGTCTGGCTGCTCAGCTTGTAACAATGGCATAATGGAAATCAAAGCACAAACTGGCATTTAACCTGTGTTAAAATTTATTTTCCGGTGTCCATTATTCCTTCTTTAGAGATCCCTGGCTTTTAGCCAAGTGCATACTTATTGTATGCCAATAGTCCTTAAAGATGGATGGGCACCAGTAAGCATGTTGGTCTACATGTTGGGTGAAGAGAAGGAAGTACTCAACACTCAGCAAAGGACCTAAGGGAACTCCTGTCTCTAGTCATTCTGTTTCCCTTTTGGATGTACTAAAGACAAGATGGAGGTTGAGCAGTCATTTTGGATCATAAGATGGATTCCAAAGTCCCTTTGTTGAAAAACCAACCTTCTCCATCGAGCAGTTGGAGTAACTGCCCATTTGTAGGCTGAAGTCCCGAATCAGTTGGCTGGTCCAGGCCACGTCATTGATTTTCCATAAAGATTCCTTGAGCAACTATTGCAGGAAGTGGAAGGTAGATGTGAGTTTGACTATTTTAAGGCTTTCCTGGTACTTCTCTCACTTTCTAAAGTATAAATGTATATATAACTGGGACCATTCCTTTCTCATTAAGTAACTTCTTATTTTGGAACGTTTCCCTTCATTTATTTTTAAAACTACTTTCTGATATGCTCTGAATTCCCATTAAGATTAAAATACACAGATGTAGAAATTACATAAGTACCTTCCTCTCTTAAACAAAATTTATACAAAGATTAAAATAGAATACAATCAGAAACAAATTTCAGTTAACATTTTCCAAGCTTTGATAGAGTTGGAAAAACTCCATTAGTCAATGTTTGTGTGCCTTACTGCCTACAAAATATGGAAGAGAAAGAGAGAGAGGGAGGGAGGGAGGGAAAGAGAGAGAGAGAGAGAGAGAGAGAGAGAGAGAGAGAGAGAGAGAAGCTGTCAAAGAGAGAATGCAATGTCTTTAAGAACCAAACAGAGAGACACAGGTACGTTTCTACCAACTTGCCCTTTTCTAAGTGGATTTTTTGATCTTACCAGTTGTTCCCAAAGAGAGTCAGAGGGGAGACTCTTGAATTCTTGTGTTGCTACATGAGATGATGTCTTAAAAGGAATTTTTATCTCATTGGAGGACAAAAATCTGTTAGGATTTCTAAAACATATTACTTTTCTCATATTCCCTCTTCTCTAAGCTTAGAAAAGAACACTCAATGTCAAAGGCCCGTGAAAAGATTGTACGCACTTTTAAAACCAGAGCTCAGCCAGTGGGCCTCTTAAAGAAGAGAAATGAAATAGTCCTGGAACTTTGAAGGAAGAACATATGTTACACGGCTTGAAAAAAGATTAGGTGCACACTCAATGCTGGAAGAAGGAAAGGAACTGTTCTAGAGGCTTCCTGCTAGAAAAAAAAAAGAAAGAAACTCCCCATCACAAACAGCTATTTTAAAAAAAGGTAGCTGGTAAATGCATGATGGGGTTTTGAGACAGGAAGGAGGATATAAGTGAAGTAGGAATGTAAGAACCGAGAACCAGCTGAGCAGAGCTATCACTTTTAAATATATATTTAATATATATATTTTAATCAATTGCCAATTTTGGAAGAAGCATCAAAAAGAGGCAGAGGAAATAATATGGGGAAGCTGTTGAAAACTAACACTTTTGCAATTAAAAAAAAAAAACCAAACGTTTATTTATTTACTTATTGGTGCATGTGTGGAGGTGCAAGGGCAGTTTGTGGGAGTTGGTTTTCTTCTTCTCCCATAGAGGAATGGTGGTGGAACTCTAGGTTATCTGTCTTGGTAACAAGCTCTCTGATTTGCTGAGCTATCCTGCTAGTCTGGAAAGTGGCATTGCTAGCAATGGGAAATTTGTATGAAGACAGATTATGATGAGAAATCTGCCATACCAAACAAAACAAAACAAAAACAAAACAAAACAAAACAAAACACAAACAAAAAAAACCCCTCCCTGTCTCTGAGGTCCACCACTGCCTGTGGCTTCCTGAGATGGAAAACCCTTGCCCACTCCTGCCTGCAAGTTGACATTCCCCGAAGCACTGTTGAGATTTAAAAGTCTGAGGAGTTTCTTGGCTACAGAGGAGACTGTTTTCTGGAGAAAGGATACAGCAGGGTCCCTTTGGGTTTTAGAAACCAGGGGTGGGTGAGGATAACAAGAAACAGGCAGAAAGAAAGAGTTTCATTTTGGAGCTTAGAAGTGGGATTCACATTAATTTGTGTTTTGTGAATTACAAAGGAATGAAAGGGATAGAAATCCTTGAAGAGTCAAGATTTAAGAAAGAAACAGACACTAAGTACAAGTATCATAACTCTCTTTAACACAGTCAAACTGAAGAACAAATATTGTTCCCGTGACGACTTAGAGAAGATTTAAGAGGTCACTGTTAATGTGCTAGTCATTTCCCCAAGCCAAGATGCTTCATCCTCTTTGCAGTGCATTCTTTTGCTGTTAATGAGAAGAGGGATAACAAGCTGATTTTACCTTCCATCATCTATAGTTCTTGAGGATTCCCCTCACCTGCTACTCGTCAGTAGTGTGGGACCCACCCTTACCTGTAACAGCATGGTTTCCCACAGCACGATGCTGGCATTACTTCCTAGAGATGAAAACGATGTAGTAACTTCAAATCAGCCAACGTCATTTCTCCCCTACTCAACATCCAGTGCATGAGGGTGTACCAACTCAGCTTTCTCTCACAATGAGTGTTTTGAGGTGAAACACTCATTTACTGTGTTGGCAACTTTAAATCTCTCATCAAATAGACAGTGTCCTTAATCTATGATAACATCTGTTATTTTTGCTGTTTTCAGAATCAATGACTGAAATGAACATATTTTGTAATACATATTTTAATATGAATAATGTTTTTTTTTTCAGTTTGTTTTGGAAAGCTTTAACGTGTATGTGTGTGTGTGCGCACAAGTGTGTACACACCTTCCCCAACCCATATGGCGGTCAGAGAACAACTTTCAGGGACTGTTTATCTTCTACTATGCAGGCTCTGGAGACCCAGAACAGACTGTCAGGCTTGGTGGCAAATGCTTTTACCCATCAAGACATCACCTAGGTCCCCCACCTCCCTTTTAATCACATAGCCCAAGCTGGCCTCAAACTTCACTATGTATCTGAGGATGACTTTGAATAATATTTCCACATCTCAGTTATTAGGATCATGCATCAGTAAGCAGCTACCTCTTAGATAAGAACAAAGGAAAATATTTCTATATGAGAGGGGGGAAAAAAAACAGAGAAAAAAGAAAAGTTTCCGTAAAGCTGCCGCCCTGACCCATGACCGTAACCTTTTGAGAACTAGATGGTAGGGAGTCAAGTCAAACAAAACAGAGCTGACTGCCTCGCCTATCATGCTCATTGCTCATTGCCTTAATTGCCTAAAATGAGCAGTCTTGCCTTATGGGGCTACAGATAAATGGCGCATCGTTTCCCTGTGGTCTTGCTGCCTAGCATAGAGACATAGTCACACTCTCTCATACCTTCCAGAGGCTGCAGGAGCGCAGGCATGCGTATTTTCCACATCTCTACCAGCTGAGGATGGATTATTTCAGGTATAACCTTCAGAAGACCTATTGCTCCGGCCCCACACAACTGCCCTACACTGGCCAGTATAGATATTACCTACAAGGCAGAGCAGAAAACAATCAAGTGAGAATGCGTGTAACGGGCCCACCTTTGCTTTGTCCTCTCACTTTCCTCTCATCCCTATATTAGATGCTCTTTTAACAAATAACCTAAGTCTCTTCTTACTCAAGGACAAAGTTAATATTTAGATTATTCTTTAATTTTTCCTCTTTCTTTCTTTCTCTCTCCTCTTTCTTTCTTTCTTTCTTTCTTTCTCTCTTTCTTTTTTTTTTTTTGGCCTGAGGATAAAAGTGAAAAAAATACATAGAAACAAGGAACAGAAAAAGTAATGTAAAGAATCAATATTTGGATATAATCATTAATTAATTAAGGACATGTAGATTATTGTTTGAATAAGGGAAATGTTTGTGGCCAGATATGGAGAAGAGAAATCTACATTGTAGATAGGGGATTCAGTGCACGTGTTTATTTTAATTTTAATTTGGGAGGGGCTCATCTTGGACCTGAATCTGCATCCCATGTTTATTTTTTAATAATTAATTTTGGTAAGAGTTTCAGAGTGAAAAGTTTATCTTGTCAGTAATAAGTTTTCATAAATGCCATCAGCATAGCAGAGAAACATCATGTCCTCTCGGTGTGTCTTTGAAAGTGTTTAGGCAATCTTTTTCTCAGAATTTTATTTTAACTTGGACTGTCTGCATTATCAGCTTAAATTTATCCCATCTTGGTTCTGTCACTCACCAGAAGTCGTGCCAGCAGCTGCTGGGGTGAAGGAAGTTTCACTAGAAAGAGAAAGCAATTTTCAACGTCACTGTAGGGGGCCAGGGAAATTCATTTGGGGGCCGGGTGTGAGCTCAAAGTGTGGCTGGTGGCCATTCTGGAATGAGTCTCTCAAAACAGGAAAGTTTTGCTTTACGTGTAGATTTACGAACCAGCTCCTGTAGAGACGACAAGTGCTGTTGACTCCTGGATGTCACGCTTCTTCTTCTCTTCCGCCATAATCAGAATTCGGATGATGTTAAACAGGTGGTCCAGCGTTCCTGTGTATTCCTCGGGTACCACGTAAGTCAGGATTCGAGGCCACAGCACCTGTAGAAAACATGGAAAGTGTTACTTCTCGTTTTCCGCACTTTCTAATTTCTTCTTATGTTCTCCCCTTTGTTTTAGAATCCTCTCTTCTGTGTGTCATTATTTCAGTTACCAGGTCATGTCAAATAGAAATAAACATGTCTACGCAATCATGTTTGAGTGCTAGTTGTAGGAAGTGTGGGTGGGCGTTTCTCCCTGGAGTTGCTTCTTGACTTTGGAGGAGGAAAATGCTTCATTTTGAATGATGGCTGGGGTCACTAAGGGTATTCCTGCTTCCCTGGGTTCATTCACCAATGCCAGGGTGAGTATGGGGAGAGAGGCCGACTGGTAGTGGCTATTCCTTGTGCTCTGTGGCTCCGTTGCAGCTCTCCCTCTCGTTCTGATAGGAACCCTAATGCCAGCTTGGGCTTTGTGCATTTGCACTTGTATTTATTCGTGAATCTCCCTTTCCCTGTAGGACCTCTCATGCCCTCCCAGTTTCGCTTGTATTCTGAGGCTGCTGTATGACTCCTGTCATTGGCATCTGGCCTGATAAGACAGCTTCCTTCTCGTAGGCTGCCAGTGTGCCATTCCATGGGATCCCCACACTGATTCTTTTCTATATTTAGCCTTTGACTAACATTTTCATTTGTTCATCATCCACGAGGCAATAGTTCAATATGCCAGATACTTTGACATTTAGTCAAGGAATCCTAAACGTCAAGAATCTGGGATATTTTTTTCTTCTACTTTACTGATTCTTTGATCAGAAGGTTTCAAACTTTAGTGTGCACCAGAAATATTGGTGTTCTTTCAGTTGTAGACTCTGATTTATTAGGATTATAGCTTCAAAATATGTTTTTGAAACAAATATTCCAAATAACTCAAGAACTATATACTAGCCTAGAGGAAGCCTCAGATTCACTACAGTTGGAGAAGGGGCCCTATTGATTGTATCCTGGGTGTAACAATGCTTTTCAGTCATCAAAATTTATTTTCAGGCTATTTTGCTCAATAAAAATAGTTTCTTAGGATCCTCACTTTAAAGTTTAGATTAACTTTGTCTCTAACGATCCCTGAGACTGGGCACATTAAAACTGCTCTTTCTTCTTTACAATATTTCTAGGTCGGTTGAGATAAGAAGAGAAGTAATATATTAGAATCCCTACGAACTGAAATGTACTCTACACAGATCCATTGCCTTAATGACAGAGTTTATCTGGCTTTGAGAAACATCTCTCAGCTGTGGACTGAGGAGCAAATTGCAATTCTTACGAAGTATCAAGAAAGCTAAGGATATACCTTGTGTGAACTCACTCCTTTAACTCCAAGTGAGCAGGTCCTTAGACAGGTGATCACAGTAACTTAAGTGGTAATGAAAGTCCCTTACTGAGTGGTGGCCGTCTCAGACACTGTTCCCTGCCATTGGATCCCCTTCCCGGGCTTGGACTGCCTGGTTAGGCCTCAGTGGGAGAGCATGTGCTTAGTCTTACTGGAATTAGAAGTCCCAGGGTGGGCTGGTAGCCAATGGTGGCTCCCCCTTCTCTGAGGTGAAGAGGAGGAGTCATGCGTGGGGGAGGGATTTGTAAGAGACTGGAAGGAGAGGAAGAAGGTGGGGCTGTAATCAGGATGTAAAGTGAATAAAAAAGTAAATTATTGAGAAAGAAAAAAAAAGAAAGAAAGTCCCTTACCTGGGGCATCCCAATCACCAGTGGATCCAGGGATTTTAAGACCTCAAGGCTTGTTTCTTGAACAGATTTTTCCCCATTTTCATCTTCTTGGGAGTTCGATTTAATTGGTTTCTCCTTTAAAAAATGTTAAACCATTTCTTTTAACCTTACTTTGGTGTGTTTTCAGATTCTGGGCAGAAGACATGAATACTCAACCCAAGGGCTCATGGAATACACCGATCTGGATCCCTAATACCAGCCATGTCCCCAGTGGAGAAACGGGCTAGAAGATACGTGATTGGCTAAAACACAAATAGAAGGGTTCTAAGGCTTTCTTGGATGCTGTTTTTTCCCTCTGTCCTCTAGGAGTTTACCAATTTCTCTAGAGAAGAAAATGCAAATCACTGGCTGCCAGTTGTGACCATCTTCCTAAAATGGCTGAGATCCCACACACACTCCTTGACTGAAAGCTAGTCTCAGTTGCCGTGACCTGAATTTTTTTTTTCTTATAGATTCGAATGTTGAAATCTTAAACCTCACAGTGATAGTATAAATAATGGTGCCGCTCCAACAGTGGCACGTGATTGAATGGGAGTTTTGTGGAAGAGACCTAAGAATCAGCCAGTCCGTGCATCAAGGGTGGCCACACTGAGAACGCACTGTGTAAGAGGAAGATCTCATTAGACGCAGACTCTTAAATATTGTTTAGAAGTCGCCCAACTCAAAGTACTTTTGGTTTTGTGACTCAGATAAACTAAGTCACCACTGTAGTATGAATTTGTGTCTAAAGCCGTTTAAATTTTCCTAGCCTTTCTCATCTGAGGCCCTTGGAGGCTATGTTGCTTCCTCAGAGAAAACTGGCTTATCGTAGTGTGCATTCATTTCAAGTGAGAAATGACACCAGTGAAAGGGAAAAGGACGTGAGAGAACCAGGGGGCGAGAGAAACAATAAAAGGTGTAAGACAGAGGTTATACTTGGTTGCCATCATTTTCTTTGAGACTCATTGAGTCAACTGCTCTTGAAAGAAAGACTATTACAATTAATACTGTTACAATCAATACTGTATCTTGCTCATACCAGGTTCCTGTTGGACATGGCAAACTGGGAGAAGATATAATCGATCAAGGGCCATCCTTCTCGAGCTTCGACGTATCCCTTTTCACACATAGTTTGAATGAGAAGAAGAGTGGACTTCCTTACCTGGAGGAAGAGCAATACGACTGAAATGATTTATGCTTTGCAGAGGAGAGGGTGGTGCCTTCTCCACGCCTGTCAACTTCAGAACCATCCAAAGGTGGAAACTTAAAAAGTATACATTTTTACTCAATCGTGATTTATTCCAGAATCTCTTAGGGAGAAATTTGTTCTTTTTGTGAGTTCCAAACTATTGTTTCACGTGGAAATTAAAATAATCATTCATTTTTTTCTTATTATAACTTTTTTTTTAACATGGAAAATTTGAATTGAATAACAGGACACAGGAAACAACAGGCAATCTCCCACTTATAAGAATTAATCTTGGTGCTCTCAGGTTGAAAACAGGACATCTATGCTAAGAAAAAGACCCATGGTTTATTTTTGGTAAGAAGATGAACTATCTTATTAAGAAATATTTATTTTTGAAATTAACATGCAATGTCATCATTTCCCTATTCCCTCTGAACCCTCTCACATATCTCTCCCTGCTCTGTTTCATACTAATGGTCTCCTTTTTTAATTGTTACTACATACACATGTATATATAATATATGTGCTAAATATGTATATACAAAATGCTCCGTGTGTATAGTGTTTCTTGAATATGCATGTTTTTAGAACTGACCATTTGATATTGGGTAACCAGTGCTGTTCCTCAGGAAAGATTCTTTCTTCCACTCTCAGTATTCCTTAGTTGCTACTGTTCTTTCCTCTGTTCAAGGTCAGCATGTCTCTTGTTTTTCTTGTTCAGCTCACATGTTGGTAGTCATCTTTTTACAGAAAATTTCTAATTTTTTTTGTGTGTGCATGTACATGTATGCATATATTCTACAGCACACATGTAGAGATAAAAAGACAACTTTCTGGGATGAGTGCTTCCTTCCAGCACGTGGACACTCAGGATTAACCCCCAGATTGTCATGCTTAGCAGAAGGTGCATTTTCTCACCGAGCAAGTCTCTTCAGCACTTATCATCTATGTACGTAGCCTAAAAACAATCTATTTGAAGAACACCACAGAGTTGGGGTGGGGAAAGCCTTTTATTCCAGTAGGAAGCCTCGGAACTGTGTGTAAATTAGAATGTAATTTATCTTTTGTGGTTGAGTTCTTTTAAAAAAATGACAATGACCGCTGAGCAATTTATAAAAAAAAGTTTACACTAGAGTCTCAGAGAACAAGAACAATTTTTTTTTTGTCATTCCTAAAACCACCACCAACCAAACAGAAGTGCCAGTTAAGTTTCTTACTTTGACGCTGAGGTCGCTCATGACAAGTTTGACTGTCTTTTCGATTGAAGTCGTATGATTCCTAAACTTGGGCTCTGAAAATCGAAAGGAGAAACGGAGGTCAGACGCGGTAGGAATACAGTATGATCCAGAGTTGGTGAAAACCTATAGGACTAAAGCCCACAACGTGAAGGCTCTGCTTGTTAACGTGGTGCACTACTCCTTCCTCCCCTGTTCCTTTTATCTTCTAATCGTTAACCATGCCAGTTACCCTTTTAGTTTCCTGTTACATCTGTTTCTTCCATCACAGGTTAACTTACAGCATGCACTGAATACACCATGCCCACGTTGTAAAACTTAAGACTATTTTGTATTGTTTCCAGCTGATTCTTGAACAACCAGACTTTTAAACCTACCATATTAGGAAAAAAAATTGAATTTTCACATTTTACTAAATTCAGGATATCAACCATTTTATAGAGTATCATTTTTTTTTACTGCATGGAAAAAAATACTGTGGACAATTAGAATTAAAGCTACCAATGAGAAACATGTTCGCTATTATGAAAATGTGAGTTTTGGAAGTAATGTGACATAGTGACTCGTTGCATTCTATTCTGTTCTAAACGCAGAGACTTGTGTACCTCTCACCAAATTGCTAGATCTTCTAATTTTTTAAAATCTAACTCTTCAAATTTCTTTATCTTTCTCAATGAAGTGCATTTGTAAATTTCACAAAAGAAGGAAAATAACGGAAAATGCCTGCTTAGATCAGGGAGGTTACAGAAGACCAAGAAGACAGTTTCCCTCTATGTGACATCACACAGAAGATGTAGCAGAGGGTGTGGGAACCCTGGGCCACTGCTACTGTCTTGCTGACGAACTATTCTGGCTTCATCTTTTATGCTTACCTTCAGCATTGATAGTCGATCGTAACAGAGTTAAGACTCCTGTTCGAACAGCCTCATTGGCACTTCTTATTTGTTCATCAAAAAAATCCAGCAGGTCTGCAGGGTTGGCGTGAGCTGCAGGTTTAGAAATAGCAAGCCTTGAAAAAAAATTCATATGCTCACATGCTAGTTACACATTACATTATTTTAATATGTGCATGTAACATATGGAGGGACTCATTTTCTTCTTAGGTAGGGTGCTTGTGAATGGGAGGGGGGAATTTCCTCTTGAGGACTGTCAGGGCCACTCTGTGGTTGGTTTTGTGACTTCCAGGTATCTGCAGTTCTTCTGTAAGTAGTAATTCAGAACTAGCTGAATGCTGGGCGGTGCTGGCGCATGCCTTTAATCCCAGCACTTGGGAGGCAGAGGCAGGCGGATTTCTGAGTTTAAGGCCAGCCTGGTCTACAGAGTGAGTTCCAGGACAGCCAGGGCTACACAGAGAAACCCTGTCTCGGAAAAAAAAAAAGAAGTACCTGAACAAACTTAAACTTAGAACTGAATGGCAGTTCTAAGATACTTGCAGGGCTTGGGTTACTCTCCTCCAGCCTGTGTCCGTAGCCTCAAGAGGATGTTAGGGTTGTTGCAAAGACAATCTAGAGAAGGCTGGTAGAAGGAATACTAATTTAAAGCAACTAGCATCCTTATAAGAAGAGAAAGGGCACATGAAGGGGTGTGGCAAGGTCAGTGAAGACAAAGGCAGAGACTGGACCGATCCTCACCAGCACTGAAGCTAGAGGGCTGCAAGGCAGAGCAATGAAGTGCCTGGATTGAGGAAGAGCAGTTTGATTTGGACGTGATCAGAGTAAAGTGAGCTAGTGAGTTAGACCGTCAGGGAGGAAGACCGTACATCATCAGAGGAGTTGGGAGAGAGGGCGGGCTGGAGAGACTGCTTAGCAGTCAGCAGCACTGACTGCTTGTCTAAAGGGCCAGGGCTGGATTCCCAGCACCCACAGGATGCCTAAAAATCATCTTTCACTCCAGTTATAGGAAACTCAATGCTTTGTTCTGGTTTCCAAAGGCATGCACATGGTGCACAGACATACACCCAAACAAAATACCCATAAGTGTAAAAATAAAGCTATAAAAATACTTAAAAACATAATACATATGTGATGAAGTAAGTGAGACCTGGAAGAGGTGATCTCGCAGAGGAATCCAATGGCTGCTTTCAAATGTGCTGCTGCAGGGACTTTGGCATCTCCTTGTAATCTGTGCCCGGTGTTTAAAAGATGATAGAAAGAAGTATGCTAATGCACAAGTAAAACAGAGAGAGAGAGAGAGAAAGAGAGAGAGAGAGAGAGAGAGAGAGAGAGAGAGAGATAGATAGATAGATAGATAGATAGATAGGAGAGGTGTTTTTTGTTTGTTTGTTTAAATTAAAGTTCTTGGGATCAAAGGAATGACCAAATATGAAACAAAGAACCAAGCCATGACTTTGAACTTGACAGTAGTACAGCATCTGACATACCCAGAGGAAAAGCCATCTCCTATCTTTAGGGTGAGAAATTTATGTTGGTTTCCCAGAAAAGTCTTCTGGTTGTTAGCAGATAATACTCTCTACCTGGAATCGCCTTGTCTTGGGTAGCCTGGCATGACTTACCACCCTTTCCATGCCACTCCTCCTCCCCTCCTCTGGGGAAGAAGGGCAGGCACAAACTGCTGTGAGCTGAAGGAACATTCTGTATGTGTGGGAGCAGTTACAGCAACAGCACACTCTCCCATCTTTATCACTTTGAGCTTTCTCTGTTAGCACTCTGGATGCTGGGTCATACCTAGAATGAGGAAACAGCTGGAAGCTTCAAGTTTGTTTTCCTTTATTGGTGGCTCTGGAACTTTGCAGATCTGAATAGGAAGGAACAACAATCGGGGTGTAAGCGGAAATCAAAAGGGGAGAAATAGTGTGGACCGAACAAAGAGATCCCACAGCATGGACTTCCTACCTGGTGCAGCAAACTGGTGAGGATTGATCTTCTCAGGTTCTTGGGAAGGACAGTGTCATAGAGGACCGTGGCAGTGAGGATCTGCTTTAGACTCTAAAACAGAAACAGTCGTGGGTTAGCGGACCGCTGCCACTGAGGCAGATGCACCGGAGACAAAAGGCCAATGAGAAGAGCAAACCCAACTGTGCTTCAGTTACTAGAGTTTTCACAGTGATTCTCATGTCACTAGCTCGGATTGACAGTTCTTTGTTCCTCTTTGCAGTTTCATCAGTGGTTGTGGTGGTGAGCTCTCTCTGTCTGCTATGTACCAGCAAGGGAGTTACTGAACAGGTGCTTGAGTTCCCTAAGCTTTTTGAGACTTGGTGTTCTCAGAAAGGTTTCAAATGGAGCCTCTCCTCTCACCTGTGTGATGTAGAAATCATTCTCCTTGTCTTGGTACTGGATGAGGAGCCAGGATATTTGGCTCAGTGTGAATTCAGAAAAGTCTTCCCGATGCAGCAACAGGCTCACAGTGGGGCCATGGGCCTTAATTATGGCCAAAGTCTATAGAGGCAATAAACATAGATCATTGGTGACAGTGCGCTATGTTTTGTGCATAGCTTTCAGTGTATGGGTGCTTCTTACATACAAACATCCCCTTTAGAAGAAAACACCTTTAGAAACAAAGCCATTCTGTTTGTTTGTTTGTTTGTTTGAAAATGCATGAGCAAAGGCAGGTGTATTCACACCTATGTCTATGTGGGTGTTTATTTCAATATTTGTTCTTTAATTGTTTTCAGTGTATGATCTCCGTCCCCCTCCCCGTGTTTGTATACATGTACAGATATGTGCATTACTGAGGCTTATATATAGAAGTCAGAGGACAAGCCCAGGTGTCAGTCTTCCATCTTGTGAGACAGGTTGCTTTTGTTTGTTTCTGTGTTAGTCAGGTTTAGCAGACTAGAGCTTCCTCTAATTCTCATGTCTTTGCCTCCAGCTCTCAGTAGGAGTGTGCTGAGAATTCAGATGCCTGCCCTGCTACATCTGGCTGTTGTGTGAGTTCTGGAGATTCAAATTAAGGATCATCAGACTTGTGTGGCAACTGCCTTACCAACATCTCTCATAGTTACTTTCTTTTGATATATTAATAAGTTAAAAATTTTCTGATATTAGAAAACATTTTGGGACTCTATTATTATCTCCAGATGAAAACCTTCCATTTGGAGGGAAGCTTGTAAAGACAGGAGATGGGAATTAAAACAATAGGGTATTTTCAAAGAGAAATGAAACATTCCTTTCAGAAGGGAAGTCTGTTTTTAGTGAATACCTCATCATCTGAAATGGGAAAGCAATCCATATTTCAATTTGCAGAGAAGGTAATCAAGACACATGTTTATATGGAGATGAAACAGTAAGATGTTGTATGAGAAGGTGATACACAGCATCCTTCTGGGAAGCTTATTAATAATCTCAGGAAATTAAAAAAAAAAGTGTCTTCAGGAAGTTCCTGAAACTGACAAGGTTCACTAGGTCCCTCTTTCTCCAGTCATATATAAGCAGTAAGCATAGCTGAGAGACTCTCTCAGACAAGCTGAACTGCCTGAAAGAAGCAGAAATTATCTTAGCTGCCTAGAAAAGGCTCAGAACAACTGATCTACCTGGACACCCTTCAACTTGGTAGAGCCACCTGAAGGTTGTATAGTATACTCTAAGTTTCTCACTTCCTTGAGCTGTTACCCATGTTGGGATGGACTTTGGTTATGTGGCTGTCTTGGAGCCATTTCTGCTCCTGTATCTAACCCCTCACTTAAATACCGGTAAGTAAGCCCAATCAAAGCTATTGGTTCACCAATTTGGACTTTGGTGGTACTTGGATCTATTGTCAATTCCCTGTCTGTGATGAGTAGATGCTTGTTTATAGATTCACAAGAAGACTGTCACACAGCATTGAATGCTATTTTGTCTGTTTCCTCTCACGCTATTTCCCCTACAATATTCTACTTACTTTCCTTCTTTTCTCAGGGTAAATTTGTTAAGATGCTTTGTTTTGAATTTTCTACCTCCACTTCTTACAACCCCCATTGCAAAGTCTACTGCAACCTAGCTTCTGTTTGACATTTGGAAAGACCAACTTTCAGAGCTGAACATATGACAAACATTGATCATAAAATCTAGAGTCTTAGTACCTTTCTGTCAAAAAAGTAATTTTGAGGTAAAAACAAACAGTTTAGTATATAATTTTACAGCCTATATTCTGTAGCTAATGTATGTAATGGTCTGTAAAATTTTATTTTACAATAAGCCATATTAAAATTTTGTGACTCATTATACCACATTTACTTGAGACTCATTTACTTGAGACTGTGTCAACTGTGGTGGTTCTTCTAATGTACCTTACTGTCCACTGCATACTTTCCAATGTTTTTCTTGACTTCTCTAGTAATGGTCTGTACATCTTTACTTGCTATTATAAAAATTCTTTTTTTAGTTTCTAGAATCTCACTCTCATTTCTTCTTCCCTCAGAAACCTTTATCCTTTATTCTGTCATGAGTTTTTCACAGAACTCAGGTTTTGCCACACTCAGTTCTTCATGCTGTTCTTGGATGACACTATCCAGGAATTATTCAGTTATTTAAATTATGATGATTCCCAAACCTATGTAACTAGTTTTAATTATGAGCCCAAAGTATCCAAGCTTACTAATAAATATATCATAGGCATTTAGACCATCATAAAATTGCAGTATTTTTGCACAGCTGAGTGACTTCTTTTGATGTTATCTATTTAAGTGTGTTACTGGTAGACACCAGAGTTGTGTTTTTTTTTTTTAAATTTGGACCTGTTGTTTTTTTGTCAAGTTAGTGATTCAGTTCAAATGTAGTTTATGACATAAAAAACAAAAGAATTGACAGTCTTTCATTTACTTATTTATTCTCCCTACACATTGCAACATCAGAGTGAGATTTTGGTCTCAAGCTTTGACACTTCTGAATCATCTGAAACAGGATCGTGCATATTGTTGTTCTTCAAGAAACTTTGAATGGGCCTTCTGGTCTGGGCCAGGCACAGAGCAGATCCTGGGTGACAGCCCTGACCCCAATCTCACAAAACCCAGAGGAAGCGGGCCTCCCAGGAGCTCTAACCCGGGCAGTATCTTAGGTAAAGAGACAGCAACATCTGCCCCAAACAGAGAGTAACTGGGACTCACTAGGACCCAGGAATTCACTCCTGGCTTAAAGCACTGGTTCCTTCCTGTCTGCACCTGAGCCCTGAGCAGATATTGGGCCCCAGCTCTAACCTCAGTAGCAACACCCACTCCACAGAGTTATAATACAACCAAGATAATAGGAAGAACAGACTCCAGTCAGAGACAGGGCAGGTAGCACTTAGGAGATCCAGATGGTGAAAGGCAAGTGCAAGAACATAAGCATCAGCAACCCAGGGTACTTGGCATCATTAGGACATATTTCTCTGACACAAAAAAGTCTTGAATTCCTTATATCACTAGGAAAGCAAGATTCAGATTTAAAATCAATCTAATGATGATAATAGAGGACTTTAAGAAGGACATAAATAACATTCTCAAAGAATTTGAGGAGAACACAGGTAAACAGGGAGAAGCCTTTGAAGAGGAAACACAAAAATCCCTTAAAGAATTGCAAGAAAACACAACCAAACAGGTAACGGAGTTGAACAAAACCATCAGAACATAAAAATGGAAGTAGAAACCATCAAGAAATCACAAAGAGAGACTACTCTGGAGATAGAAAACCTAGGAAAGAAATCAGGAGTCATAGACACAAGCATCACTAACAGAATACAAGAGATAGAAGAGAGAATCTCAGGTGCAGAAGAAACCATAGAAAATATTGACACAACTGTCAAAAAAAAAAAAAAGGCAAAGTGCAAAAAATTATTAGCACAAAACATCCAGAAAATCTAGGACACAACAAGAAGACCAAATCTAAGGATAGTAGGTATAGATGAGAGCGAAGATTCCCAAATTAAAGGGCCAATAAATATCTTCAACAAAGTAATAGAAGAAAACTGTCCTAACCTAAAGAACGAGATGCCCATAAACATATAAGAAGCCTACAGAACTCAAAATAGACTAGACCATAAAAGAAATACCTCCCATCACATAATAATCAAAACACCAAATGCACAAAACAAAGAAAGAATACTAAACACAGTAAGGGAAAAAAGCCAAGTAACATATAAAGGCAGACCTATCAGAATTACACCAGACTTCTCACCAGATACTATAAAAGCCAGAAGATGCTGAACAGATGTCATACAGACCCTAAGAGAACACAAATGCCAGCCCAGGTTACTATACCCAGCAAAACTCTCAATTACCATAGATGGAGAAACCAAGATATTCTATGACAAAACCAAATTTACACAATATCTTTCCACAAACCCAGCACTACAAAGGATAATAGCAGGAAAGCTTCAATACAAGGAGGGAAATTATACCCTAGAAAGAGCAAGAAAGTAATCCTTTTCCAACAAATCCAAAAGAAGATAGCCACACAAAGATAATTCCACCTCTAATAACAAAAATAACAGAAAGCAACAATCACTGTTCGTTAATATCTTTTAACATCAATGGAGTCAATCCTCCAATTAAAAGACATAAGATAACAGACTAGATAAGTAAATAGGACCCATCATTTTGCTGCATATAGGAAATACACCTCAGTGACAAAGACAGACTCTACCTTAGAGTAAAAGACTGGAAAACAATTTTTCAAGCAAATGGTCCTAAGAAACAAGCTGGAGTAGCCACTCTAAAATCTCCAGCCTGAGAACACAAAGGGAGGAACTTATGGCTCCACTTGTATAGGTAGTTGAGGGTGGCCTTGCCTGGCATCAGTGGAAGTGGACGGCCTTGGTGCCTGAAAGTTTAGATTCCCTAGTGTTGGAGAATTCGAGAGCAGGGAGGTGGGAATGGGAGGAAGGTGGGAGCACACCCTCATAGTAATAGGAGGAGGGGGGATGGGGTAAGGGGTTTTGGGGAGGGGAAATGGGAGAGGAGATAATATTAAAATGTAAATAAATAAAATATCCAATTTAAAAAAAACCCAGATAGTGGGTCTGGTAATTTTAGTTGATCAGTTGAGACTTTTTGTCAACAATTTATTACGGGAATTTTGTATAATCCTCAAGGACAAGGTATTGTGGAAGAGGCCCATGGCGTTTTAAAAAGACTGGTGAGACATACTGTTGCTGACACGAAGAATGATGCCAACCTGTGAGCTTGCTGAGTGCCCTGACAAGGGTGACTGGTGAGCTGTATTGGACATATGTTCCTGACCCACCTTTGCTTATCTATATCCCAGATGGGAAAAGCTGCCTTGCCTCAAATTTTTAGACCTTGTGAGACAGAGAATTGAAAAGAGAAACTATGTCTCTTGTATTCTTCAAGAATACATGATTGAGTCCTAATAGCTGAGATTATTAGGACTCAATCGTGTACTGGTCTAGAAATCAATCCAATATGAGAAATAACAGTCCACTTTTGGAAGACTGGATCTGGACTTTGTCAGGAACATATTTGGAAGCTAGCTGTAGCTTGCTATGATGTTAGGATAGCAAGAGATAATGTTGGGACAAGATTTGGATTTCAAACAAGGGTTAGTGCATGTTTTAAGGCTCTTTTAATTGTCAAGCTAAAATTGGTTTTGTATCTTCTACAGCATTTATTGTAAGTTGCATTTGCTGTATAATTTCCAATTATATTAGTGTGTTGAAACCTGTCATGTCTGTTATGGGGTTCTATCAACCAGCTTTTGTCTCACTGCCCTGAATATTAGAAAATCTTGATTCTCTGAAAAAAGCTGGAAAGTGCTGGAAGAAGTGAGTTAAGCTTTAAACAGAAGCAAGAGGGCAACAGGCTTGATTATTGTTGGTATAACAGCTTTAATTCCATTAATTGCTAACTCCACTGCTTCTGCAATAGAATTGACACAAAAAGTTAAAAGTAGTTAAAATATTTTTGTTAACTATCTAGCAAATGTTACTAATGTATTGAGTATACAAAAGGATTTATATAGGTATCTGGAACAACAAATGTTGCTCTACAACTCATTCAAATTATCTGAAGGAGGTTCAGGGTTCAAGAGTTAGGAGCCATCCCAAGCGTTATGACAAATATTATTGGAGTAGTGTTACTTTTGAAATTCACAACGCTTGTCATTATAATTAGAAAAACATTTAAAGAAATCTGTAGAATATTTGGCATAATCCTAATACTTCTCAGGGTTATTAAGTTTGCATAATGAGATTATGAATTTAAAGAATTAAAGAATACTGCTCTGTTGACCTTTGATGCTGTAAATAATGACAATAAAATTATCCATGGCCTGAGCTCAGTATTTCCATTTTGGAGAAACCTCAGGAATGGCATATAAAACTTGATCAGGCTAAGCCCTTCTTCTCCTGGGAATACTTTTTTCCTGCCCATCATGTAAAGCTTGTATTTAACATCATCAACATGATGGCAGCCAAAGTACATGGCTTAAATCTGAAAATGGACCTCCATACAAAGTTATTAAATTAACAGTTTGACAGGTAAGCCAAGGACAGTTAAGAGTCTGCACAGAGCCTTACCAACCTAAGACAAAAGTTCATTGCCTTTGATAATGCATATTTCATGATGGGTAAGAAAGGCATTCTTGTCAGAACAACCTGAGACAGACTCAGTCTTGTTAAGGAAATAAAAAAGGGGGAGAGGTGGAGAGTCTTTACGTCTGCTTGGCAAGAAGCTGACATGGGCCAAGAACAAGGAAAGAGGCTGCTTGACAGAAATATGACATTGGTCAAGCACAAGGAAGTAGGCTTCAAGCAGGACTCTGACATTAGAGTAGAACAAAGAAGTAATCTTAGGCAGGAATCTAAATCTTAGGCCAAAACAAAGAATTTCAGACAGGATTCTAAATTTTAGCCTAGAACAAGGAAGTAGGCTTCAGACATGAAAATGACCTTGGGCTAGGATAGGGAAGTAGGCTTAGATACTTTGGTCATGCTGATAAGCCTTTAGAAACAGTGATCACAGGAGTGTTCACGTAACTGGGTTTAATGTCTTGCTTTTTCTTTGACTATTTGTGTTTATTCTCTTGCTTGTTCCTTGACTATTTGCATCTATTGTATTGCTAGATCCTCAACCTAGAACTGACCTTATTACATACATGTAATTAAAATGGTATAAAAGTATAAAGGAAGAAGGGTTTCTAGGGAGGGGAACTGGGGGAAGGGGATGACATCTGTACTGTAAATTAATAAAATATCCAATAAAGAAAAAGCAAAAGCAAAAAAAAAAAAAACCAAAAAACCCAAGAAACTTTGAATGGGACAATGGATACACAGTGACTTAAAGTAGATGGAAATATTGGTAGATTTAATATACCTTCTAAAACATAACTAATGATACCCACAAGAAATTCCACATTTGTTGATTTAACCATGTAATATTCTTTAAAAACTGTTTTAACAGCTTAAAGTATAGGCAAGAAACCAAAGAAGGTCACTACATTTTAAGTCACACACACACACACACACACACACACACACACACACACACATGAAGATGTGTGTGTGTGTGTGTGTGTGTGTGTGTGTGTGTGTGTGTGTGTAAGATACACATATGTAAGATACAACCAAACTCTAAATCTGGTATGACCAGCATGGGGATTTGCAACTTGAGCCTCTTTGAAACCCCACTCACATGCATGGGTGAGGCCTGTGGGGCCCATCTCTCCATTATGTACCGGAACAGCATGAAGATCTTGTCAGAGAGCCGGTTAGCATCTAATTTGGGATATGGGAAATCCTTCCAGTGGTTGACATATTTGTAAATGGACTTGCTGAATTTTTCGAGGGCTGCATTTAAAAACATCCAACCACAGACTGAGACAAACATGAAGATGGAAAGAACCATCAAATTATTCTACAAGAGTGCACAGACAATTAGCAAAAAGTTTCTAAATCATCTTAAACCTTCATCAAATAAACATGAAAACATAAAAATTGTTTAGCCAATTTTAATAAATAGATAATAGAGCATAAATTGAGACTGTTATTAATCATATACTATCAGTAGAAGATAATCCAGAATGGGATATATTTAATGTAGCCAAAGCCACATGTCAAGTAGATTAAGTTATAGGTTGTATTCTTACACATTGATGGCAGAGAAGATTTGATATAAACTCTTCTGGAAACTATGTGTGATTTATATGCACCACGTGAGAAATGTCCTGGAAGCACAACTATTCTTGAGTAAAATCAAATCATAGGGAAACCCACCTAAACAGAAGGTTTGCCTCATACTGTCATCCTCCACCAGCCTGAGCATGGTCTGCATGGTGAGCAAGGTCATCATCATGAAGGGGATGCTCTGGGACACTGCAGTGAAGGGCACAAGAAGCAACGGCGTCATTCGCTTTTCATGTGGGTGTCCCTGACTCTTTCTTTCATCCATGAAAAGCATGCCAGGACTTGACTGGCGTACAGAGGTGAAGAGCAGTAGGAAGCTTGTGTCCTTGCTCTTCCTCCCCCAGCTGAAAGCCTGAGTATCATTAATCAAGGTGTTGTGGGTCTGAAGGAAACTACTAGCTAGGTAGCCACCTCTGCCTGCTGAATACTAATAAGCAATTTTGGATTGTTAGTTCGTTAATATCCATTATCCTCCATCTAGTTTTGCCCATGTGCCCAAGGTATAGCAAATGAACAGATTTTTCTGTTCATAGCAAATGAAATTTTTTCTCTTCGATAAAATACTATAGAAACAAATGGTGGACTGTTTGGCCATGGAAGGGTATCCTGGTTCTTGGGTTGTGGGTTCGGCCATGTCCCCAGAACCCAGGCTCCTGACATGAGGCCTAATCTCCGGTCCACCTTTACCATTCAGTCACGTATGTACACGTACACAGGTGGGCGTGATAAACAGCCCCCAGGCCCTTGAGAGATTTACATACTAATAAGGTACCTGAAGACCAGAGGGTGGAGCTGACTAAACATTCCTCCCCAGCCCCTCCCTCTTTTTCCCCCTCCCTTTTTCACTCAGGCATGGCTTGGGTTTTGTGGGGTATGAATCCAGATCCATTCACCATCCACCATGCCAATAAACCAGTTTTGGAAACCCAAGGACTTCCTCGTGTGTTGGGGCCACGCAGTGAGGAACCCTGGAGAGGCTTTTAGTTAATGAGCAGCCGGGCCTAACTTCCAGCTGGAGGAACCCAGAGCGTTCCCAGCCGACTACCCACAGCATGGCAGGAGGAACTCTGGGTTCCACAGTCATAATTTTCTCACAGTGGACATCCTTTTTCATATAAGTGTCTTGTTATTGGCAGTCTCATGGAGAATGTGTTCCTGTAGATGAGAAGACAGGAGGGGAAGAGGAGGGTGGAAGAGAGCCTGTTATATTTAGCAGTGCATCCTGAATCAATGGCTGGTCATCAGGCTCATCATGGATTTTACTGCAGTAGAACAGAGAGAGACAATCTTGCTTTTGCTAAACTTTCTGGGGCTTTAGACAAAGTCAGGGGTAGCTATTTCCTAGGGAAGGTGCAGAATGCTCCTTTCATACCGTAGCTGGTTGCCAGTTCAGCCAGGGCAAGCACAACAAATTCATTTGGCAGCTCTAGAATCCTAAAATTACTTTGCACTTCATACATCACAGAGTTGAAATCATGAGCAGCAAGAGACACCAACACCTCACCAGCCAGCATTCTGATTTCTCTGGGAATCTGAGAAAGGAAATAACAAGAATAAGTAGAAGAGTGAGTCTAAAGGCGGGTGGGGGGTGGGCAATAGTCTATGCAGTATTCTAAGTTTACCTTGATTTGAAAGAGAGGGAGAACAAACTGTTTCAAAGTCACAGTTCCGATCTCTCACATAGGGGCCAGTAACGGAGAATGCTGAGACAATGTTGATACAGTTCTTACAGACTTGGGGCTCATCAATCTTTCTTTTCTTCAGAGTTTCACTCATGTAGTTCAGGTAGACCTTGAACTCATAACACCCCTGTCCCTGCTTCCAGAGGATTAGTGCTATAGGCGTGGGCTACTAATTTTACCTTATTATTTTCTTGCTATTTAATCAGGTACCTTGATGCAGAGTTTATGTTTTACGTCTAAGAAATAGGAATTACTGTGTTTGAGTAAACAGGTAAAAGGGATTGGACTAGGTGTGAGAGCTTTAATTCTGCTGTCATTCTGATGAAATTATCTTTAAATTTAGACATATGGGGAGATAGATGCTTCTATTTTGGATGATGGTGAGCTAGGTAAATTTAATCAACCTTCCCACCAAGGAAAATGAAACCACAACAAAAAAGGTGTACTCATAAACGAACAAGATAGTTTAAGTACAGAGTATAAGAAATTCCTGTATTGATATCTGGAACAATTAGGTATTTCAAGATGATGGAGCTATATACAAAGATGGAAGCGATATGGCAGCCAAGAGCACTGGGGTCTAGGGACTCTTTTTGTCAACAGTTTTCTGAGTTTCAATGTGATCGACTCTCACAAGTACAAACTTCCTCATCTACAAAGATGAATGGATGATACTTCCTTTAAAGTCTTCCTTACATTTGTCTCATTTTCCTAATCTGTGTAGTGGTAATCAAGAGACTCTGTAAGTAGCTCTATGTAAGCTACTACAAAGAACAAATATTCCAGTTATGGTCCATGGATGACGGACAGGCTTTTGTGCATCCACATGGTGTATTTGAGGCACTCAAAGTCACCAATACCAGTCCTAGTGCACATTCACCACCAAGACCAAAACTTACTTCTTCATCTCTCATGTCCTTAGAAGTGTAATAAATCAGCCTTTGGACTATTGCATCATCCAAGATGTCAGTATTCTGAATAAAGGAAGTGAGATGACCATAAATGTCTTCCTGTGAACACAGAAGGGGAGAAAAGTTTTTGAGTTGCAAACATGAAGAACTCAGATAAAGCCTAAATAAAGGGTGCCATGAAACTAAGCAAGATATGTTTGCTGTACAGTCATGTGGACTTTCTAAGCATAATATGCATCTTTAGGAATTAAGCACTTACACATAGAGCAACACTAATTCTAAGACTTATTTTGTTACATTTGTAAGACAATATCTGATTGAACTGGAGGCAGAGTAGTCAGTATCTCAAAGTGTCTGACCATCCCTGTTGTAGAGTTCTCAGGACTGAGGCTTTTGTTATGGTACTAAGGAGCATGCTATATCATCAAGAACATTACTGTGCTGTGAAGCTGTGTCCCAAGGAGTATTACAGTCTTTTGTTTCATCCATTCCTTTTCTGAGACAATATGTGAGACCTTTTTGGATGGCAGTGCATCTCTAGGAGACATGTGATTTAAACAAATGCCCTATTGGGGCTTTTTACAAATCTTGTAGATGATGAAGATATCCTGTGAAGTATGAAAGGAAGACTGGAGATCTCAGATCTCCAATTGCCTCAAGCACATACTTCCAGAAATGGTATCAGTGTTTATTGTGTTTCTATTAGTCTATAGGGCTGGTCCTAGAAAATGTTAGAAAAAGGTATGGTTAGTCTTTCTTCTCTGTGTTTCCTGAGCCTATTAAAGCACCTGTAAAATTTTGCCTTGCTCCAAGCGTATTTTCTGATTCCTGAAGGCCTTGTTCTCTTTGCAAGGGTCACCTTATAGAGTCTTCGCCATGTTTTGAAGCTGGGACCTGCCCTTTATTTAGAACATTTCACTAATGTTCACAATTCTTTATGTTTGGTGCCACTAATAGACTCACACCTGAGGAAAGAGTCATAAAGAACTTCATTCATTGACTGCTGATGCTGTAAGTACTTCAATCTTAGCACCTCACATTGACTGTAGTGCTGGATAAGTTCATTGTGATAGTATACCTGGGGGCCATGTTTATAAAAAAAAAAAGACATCTCACATGTAGGCGTAGCCTGCTTGGAACCTGCTATGTAGTCCAGGCTGATCTCAAACTCCAATGGTCTACCTGCCTCTGCCTCTTGAGAGCTGGGGTTAAAGGTATGATCAACCATGCTTGAACCCATGTCTACTTCTTTTAAAAATGGTATTTGTTTTTGTTTATTGTGTGTTTCCGTGTGCATCTATGTACATGTGAGTATAATGATTACAGAGGCAATTAGAGGGAGTTATATCCTCTGGAACTAGGGTCTATAAGAACTAGGGCTATGGGCACTTATGAACTACTATGTATGGAAAATGGGGACCAGTCCAGGTCCTCTGTGAGAGCAGCATGTTTTCTTAACTGCTGAGCTATTGGTCTAGACCCTCACGCCATTTTCATTGATCAGTTTTATTCAGCAGGAAAGCAACTTAGAAGTGGCTGCTAAACTTTCTATAATTTAGTCTCTTTTTTAGAAATTCTATCATAGTACTTAAACAGTCCAGAAATCATTTCCAAAGTGTCTCTAAGTGTTTAAAGCATTGCTCTACTGGGAATGTTAAGATCTACTATGAGATTCATAAAATGGTTTTTAATCATACCTAATGTTAGGGCCATGTCTATGAACTTCCTGTGCCTCATCTTTCATTGAAGGAAATAATTAGAACCCCTGTCAGTGAGTCTTTGGTATTTTCTTCAAGCTACCAACAGGCAAGCAGGGTTGAACATCACTAAGTCATGAGAAAATAGCACAGACTCTGCCTTTCACAAGAGGCAATGTTGAACAATTATTAGGGTGACTTTGTTGGCATTAGACGGGCTTCTGCTTGGATATGCTGCAGCTGCCCTTATTTAGGTAAGTCATACAATGTATTAGTGTTTCATTTTTTCCAGCTGTCAAATGAAAATAGAAATACAACAGCATAGAGTTGTGAGGAATGAATATTATATAACACATGTTCTGTGGAGAGCATGAAGCACTGTACTTCATAGACAAGTGTTCAGTGAAAGGCAGTAACTGTTATTTGGCTGTTGATGCCGGAAAAGCCTTCAATTTTCAGAGTAATTTTCAAGTTCTGGGAGAGGATGATAGATGGGCATGGGAAGTCTTTGCACACTTTCAAAGCAATCCTCATATTGCAAGGAGGAGAATATAACTCACAGGGTTAGATCTGGGTATTTCCCTCTTTCCACATCTACCTACATGTAGTTGTGAACACGAGCATTCTTGAGTAACTTCTGTGAGTCTTGAAATGCTAAATACCATTATTTCAGCACTACAATGACTTCTATTACAAATGCAATTTCTAAAAGATTTAGTGACATAAGAGAAGTCAGAAAAAATGAAGGAGGAACAAGAAGAGGAGGAGGAGGAAGAGGAGGAGGAGGAAGAAGAGGAGAAAAAGGAAGAATAAGAAGAAGAAGAAGAAGAAGAGGAGGAGGAGGAGGAGGAGGAGGAGGAGGAGGAGGAGGAGGAAGAAGAGGAGGAGGAGGCCAAAGCAAAGGAAACCACATGTATGGAATGCCTCAATATCTGGATTTTAAAAGGTGAATAAGAAAGAGAACTTTCATACCTTGCTAATGTTGTCTTCCTTACTCAGCATCCCAATAGTGAGGTTAATATCTCCAAACATCTCTAAATTACACAGACAAAGAATTAAAATATGTATCAAACTGCAATCCTCCCTCTGCAGCAGTTGTCACAGATACTCACTTCTTGTCTGCCTCCACTCTCCTTTTTAAAAACTTTTCTATTTTATAACTAGTTCTTGATGATAGGGATATATTGTACTTATATTCTCTATCCCTAAGAGACTTGAAACTAACAGCTGCGTGGTGATTATTCACTGTACAGGTGCAGATAGAGCATTCTGGATTCCCATGGATAGCTTTGATCAAGTGTGCACCACCTTCTACATCTCCTCTAGTAAGGTCTGACTTCAAGGTTCAATAAGATAAATTCTTCTCATCTAATTGAGCATTAGATGAAACAGGGGAAGTCCTCGAGTTTTCTTTTTCCCTTCCTTAGTGAGCCTCTGTGTTTCCACCCCACATTTTCTTCCTGTTTAGTTGCCTTTCTGTGCTTTCTAGAACCTTCTTCTGGCTCCATGTTCATGACGCTTTGCTTTTTCCCCAATAAAGATCTAAGTATTGGTTTTGTATTTTTCTAGAAATATGTCTTTTTTGATGAAAGACTCTGAAAACGTAATGAAATGCTACAGCTGCCACCACCACCACTGCCACTGTCATCAGCATCACCACTACCATCACCACCACCACTGTCACCACCACCACCGTCACCACCACCACCATCACTATACCAGACCACCACTATGTCACACCACCATCACCACCATACCACACTACCACCACCACCATCAATGACAACAACAAAAACCACCACAACAAAGTTGGAATGGAAAGACTGCAACAAATTCAGGCCAATGGCAGGCTGATGGGAGGAACAGGTAATGACTTCCCATGAGCCTTTGAGCCAAGGATATACCCTGTTAGTGTAGAACTTTTGGCAAAGCAAAAAGATAGAGCTATTTAAAATTGGAAGAAAACTTTGTCCAAAGATTTTAAAATATTCAAAATTAAATAAGAGCCAACTTTCCTGGTATATAGCTACTCTTTCCTTCAAGTGGATTGAAGTACACCTATCTCAGGCTTTCAGTCTGTCACTGGCCCTTCATAATAAACATTTTATTTCTATTTATTTTTTCATAAGAATGAATAGAGGAAAATAATCTGACCTCATCAAAAACATTTCAGACAAATGTTGATGTATATAATCATGTGAAACCCCCACATGTCAGTATGTATCAGAGTTCTCACTCTCAAGACTTAGACATGCTTACCTCCATATTCTTCCATTCTGGGAGTTGTCTTGGCTGTTGCAGGATTTATAAGAGGCAGCACCTAAGTATCAGAAGTAGTTCAGCTAAAAAGTCAGGGAAGCAAGTTGGCAACTTTCTCACAAAAAGTTCCTTAAATGAAAATTCTTCTTTTCTTGATTGGCAGGGTGACCTAGGAGCTTCTTGTGATGGGTTTGCTGTTGAGGTGGATAATGCTGGCTTCTACCAGCATCACATGTTTTTTGCCTCTGAGCTCCTGCTAACCAAGATGGCTGCATCTCACCAACTATTGTCTCTTCACAGGAGACCCGTATGTCTGAGGAGGAAGAGATTAGAAAGTAGGACTCAAACTATTGTTACAGAAGAAAGCAGGCACTTTCCCCATTCTTGGGTCTATTGACCACAAGCTTAAGAATGGTGTGTATTGGTGGCCACTTTACTGGCCTGATGTTGGTAAAGGTGGTCTTGATAGTTCCGTTTGGTGAGGTCAGTCACACAACAGGGCATGCTCAGTGGACCGGAATGCCTGTCAGGGGCAGTTGCAAGGAATGACCAACTGACACAGCAGCTAAGCCACTCTGGACCCCTCCCTGCCCACCACTCCTCACTGACTTATCAGAACCCTAAGTTTCCCACAGGCTCAGGCTTTTTAATTTATTTCATTTATTTCCTGTCTATTTGGTTTCAAATGATTTGTTGCAGGGATATCTCAGCTATGATTATTTTCATAGGGTAGACATGAATCTTGTCCAAATGCTCCTTATGCCTAAGTCTGTCTGATTGCAGTCTCATTCAGGGAGGATGAGGACTTCTAGGACGATATATAGGGCTGAGTGTTCGGGGAAGATGCTCACTGCAATTTTGATGGTTGCTTTTCAGGCTATTTATTTTTATTAAAGAATCTTATTTCAGATTCAAAGATCAAGTGCTTGAAACTAAACCTTTGGTTAATTCTTCAGTGGAGAACTTTTATTGGTTTACATTCTTTGTAAATGGTGATAAATTTCATAATAAGGGCAATTTTAAGTATATCATGTATTTTTTACCATACCACCCTATGTTTTTTTTCTTTCGATTTTCCTTCTTCCATCTACTATCTTCTGCCTTCTGCCGTCACTCGTGTGTGTGTGTGTGTGTGTGTGTGTGTGTGTGTGTGTACACTCTAGGATCTAGCATAACTGCCCTCTGAGAGGCTCTATCCAGCAGCTGACTGAAACAGATGACAGGAATTCTTAGGGAAGAGTTAGGGGAAGGATTGAAGACCCAGAAGAGGATAGGAACTCCACAGAAAGACTAACAGAGTCAACTAACCTGGACCCTTGGGGATCTCAGAGACTGAGCCACAAACCAAAAAACATACATGAGCTGAAATGAGGGCCCTGGCATATATTTAGCAAATGTGCAACTTGGTTTTTATGTGGGTCCACCAGCAACTGGAGCGGAGGCTGTCCCTAAAGCTGTAGCCTGACTGTGGTTTCTGTTACCCAACAGGGCTGCCTTGTCTGGTCTCAGTGGGAGAGGATGTATCTAATCTCCAGAGACTTGATGAACCAGAATTGGGGGATATCCAGGGGGGAGCATCCTCTCAGAGAAGAAGGGGATGGGGAATAGGGGATGAGTGAGAGGCTCTGAGAGAGGGGGACTGAGAGGAAGGTACCATTTGGGATGTAAATAAATAAATAAATAAATGGGAAAAAAAGTCTAGGCTCCACAAATGAAAAGAAACAGATACTTGTCTTCTGAGCCAGGCTCATTTTTCTTAATATTACAGTACCCAGTGTCAACCATTTTCTAGCAAAAACAAAATTGATTTAATTTATAGTTGAATGAAGCTAGATTGCACACACACACACACACACACACACACACACACACACACTTACTCTCACACACCACATTTCTTTTACTCACTCTCGTCTTGGCAGACATCTTAGCTGGTTCCACTCTTTGCTAATGTGAACAGTATAACGGAGAACTCGGATGTGCTGGCATCTCTGTGGTAGGACATGTACATGAATATACACCCAGGAATGCCAGAGCTGGCTCATATGGTAGCCCTAGCTTTAGTTTTGTGAGAAACCTCCACTCTCTACACTATGAGTGGCTGCAGTAATTACACTCCTACCAGCAGTGTATAAGAATTTTATCCTTACCAGGATTTCCTCACCCCCATTTTATGCTATTTATTGATTAGGTTGTTTTGCTTTCAGTATTTAATTAGACTTTATTTTTGAAATGTGTACTAGAAATCAATCCACGTCAGATGGGTTGTTAGCAAGAAGTTTTCCTTTCATTCTATACAGCCTGTCTCTTCACTGTATTATTTCCTTTGCTGTGCAGAAATTTCTTAATTCATGTAATCCTGTTTGTCCACCCTTGGTGTTATTTACTGAGCTGTGGAGTCCTTTTGAGAACATCCATGCCTTTGTCTATTGAGGAGTTTCCTCTGTGCTCTACTAACACTCTCAGGGTTGCAAGTCTTACAACTCATTGTACATTGTGAACAGGGTCTTGTTCACCATTCATCTAGTAGACACATTTGTCTCAGTCTTCCAAGTCAGCATCACTTCTGAGCATGCTCTCCATAGCAACTTGTCCCAAGATGCACCTGGTGCTCTTATTTAAAATGTAAACTCCAGGGCCTACCTCAGATCTGGTAAATTTGAACGAGGCAGCAAGAATCTCTGTTAGAATAGAGGCAGATGTTCGCATGTCTCCGCCAGTCAAAGGTACTTGGTATATCTAGGTTGGGTATTGGGTTGCACCTCTGATTGTATGGGCATCTTGTTATTGAGCATTATCAAACTTATAAAGCCCTTGATTAACATTTAAAAAAATTGTATAAAAGTGTAGGGCAGTGGGCTGTGAGAAGCAGCTGGGTGTTTGGTTGAGCATGAGTTTCGAACCCCAGAACCTTTATCAGAATGCAGTTCAGCTCTGCTCCCAGGCCCTGGTTCTTTTCACTTAGTTTCAGTCCTCCAACAACCCCTCCCACAGAGAGGTTTATGACCATCAGTCACAAGGATTGGTCCCTCAGGCTCTCCTACATGCAGATGAGGTAGCTCCAAATTCTCAGGCCAAGCCAATAGACATTATCTGCTGTCAGACCCTAACCCACCCCAAAACTCTATATAAGGGCTCTATTTAGGGGAAGTAAAGGCGCGCTCAAGAATCATCCTGGTGTCTGAGAGTTTTTGTCACAAGAGCTGTAACACTTGGGGGGAGCTCTGCTCTCCTGGAACCTGCCTGGGATACCAAGCTGCCTCCTTGCCAGCTAGCTGGCTCCTTATTGGCCCAGCTCAGGCCTGGACCAGCTCAGCGTGGAGAGACAGGTGCAGCACCTGAGAGAGACTGGTCAGCGACAGGGCCAGAGGCAGAGGCAGGGGCAGGCAATCTCCCCTCGCACTCTGTGTCCTTTGGCCTTGACTTCCCTCAGCAGGCCGGGCCAGAGATCTACAGACAGTGGAGACACAGGCTGGAGGCAGCACAGAGACAGTAGCGAGCCCTCCCTGCTCTCACCCTGTCCCCAGTCGGGGAGATCGTCGTGGGACACCCTCCAGAACAAGGGACCCACATAAAAGCATAAAGGAGAAGGGGGGATGGGATAGGGGTTTTCTAGGGAGGGGAAAGGGGGAAAGGGGATGGCATCTGAAATGTAAATAAAATATTCAATAAAAAATTTAATAAAAGAAAGATTTGAAGAGTTTATATAAAAAAAAAGAATCTCTGTTAGAATGAGTACTGATCCCTATTTTAGGAAGAATCATTAATGTCTAAGAATACTTGGCAGCATCCTTGCCTCAATAACCCACTAGTAAATAAGCAAAAATTTTACCATGGTTTTGAGGACACTTACTGTGATTGGAAAGGATAACAGCTGTTTTTTTGCCAGCATTCTGATTCATTCTCTGAGTTCGAGTGTTACTGTGGTGATTAGTGGCATCCTGAAGTTCACTGTTGTTCTAAAAGCATATACATGTAAGTAATCTTATTTGAACTGAACAGGTAATATATATATGTATGTATAATAGTGTATGTGTGTATGTGTGTGTATATGTTGTATACACACATATATTGCCAAATCTATATGTATAATTTATTCATATATATATATATATATATATATATATATATATATATGTGTGTGTGTGTGTGTGTGTGTGTGTATAGGTTTATATATATCTAAAAATTTGTGCACACATATGTGCACACATACACAACAACAATTAACGATAAAGAGGCCATGACTTTTAGTGAGTGGGGGGGAGTGATACACAAGAGGAGTTGGAGGGAGAAAAGGGAAGGGGTAAAGATATAATTTTATTACAGTTCTCCCAAATTAAAAAAAATATATAAAAATGAAGAGACAAGAAATAACATGTGTTTGGAATTGTAAAGAACAATGTGCAATAACATTAATCAGGTTAATAATTAGAAATCTGGCTAGGAAAATTGCTATTTTTTTCCATGAATGGCAACAAATGATTTTTCTGCATTTCTATGAATAAAGATTTTGTTGATTTCATAGAAAATTCAGGAGGCTAGGATATGATTGATTTATATTAACTTTGTCATTTATTCATCAGGGTAATCAAAATAAATTTTCTTGAGTGACGTCTTTTCAGATAAAGTACATTTAAACAGAATTCCCATATTCTCAGAACAGCTAATTTTCTCTAATTTTTCCCTTGGGGAGGAGGGCCTTCTTCTTGCCTATTTTCATCAATGCCTCTTCTATTAAGACAAACACAATGTAGGTTTGATTCATCTGAGGCTCTAGAAATGCTAAACAGCAATTCCCAAAGCTGGTAAGACTGTGAGTACAGAGGAATTCAGTACTATTTCTCAATGTTTGTTTATGAAGGAGCCTGAACCCAGTCTTCTTTCTTATTTAATTGGCTATTTTATTTATTTACATTTCAAATGTTATCCCCTTTCCTGGTTCCCTCCCTGCAAACCCCCATCCCATCCTCCCCTACCTTGCTTCTATAAGAGTGCAACTGTATCCACCCACCCACTCCTGTGTCACCGCCTAGCATTCCTATACACAGGGGCATAAAGCCTTCACAGGACCAAGGGCTTCCCTTCCCATTGATGCCAGATAAGGGCCCTTCAGCTCCCTCAGTCCTTCCCCTAACTCCTTCATTGGGGTCCCTGTGCTCAGTCCGATGTTAAAGAGCAGTTCCCAAAGCTGGTAAGATAGTGTGTTGGCTTCCAGCATCCACATCTGTATTGGTTAGTATCTGGCAGAGCCTCTCAGGTGACAGATGTATCGGGCTCCTGTCAGCCAGCATTTCTTAGCATCCGAAATAGTGTCTGGGTGTGGTGTCTGCATGTGGCATGGATCCCCAGGTGGGGCAGTCTCTGGATGGCCTTTTCTTCAGTTTCTGCTCCACTCTTTGTCCCTGTATTTCCTTTAGACAGGAGCAATTCTGGGTTAAAATTTTTGAGATGGGTGGGTGGCCCCAGTCCTCAACCAGGGGCCATGCTTAATCTCTGGATATGGTCTCGACAGGTTCTCCCTCCTCTTTGTGGGGTATTTCAGCTAATGTCATCCTGGTAGGATCCAGGGAGGGTCTTGCTTTCCTGGCATCTGGGCTTTCTGGTTGCTACCCCCAGTTCCCTATCCCCCATTGTTACACACCTCTGTTCAATTTCCTGACCCTGTGTACATCTCCTCCGTCTCCTCCCATACCTGATTCTTCCCATCTTTTTCCCCTCCCCCTCTTCTCTTCTTCCCAAGTCCCTCTCACCCTCTAGTTCCCTTGGTTATTTTGTTCCATCTGGGTTGTTTCCAGCTTCTAGCTATTATAAATAAGGCTGCTATGAACATAGTGGATCATTTGTTCTTATTACATGTTGGAGTATCTTCTGGGTGTATGCCCAGAAGTGGTATAGCTGGGTCCTCAGGTAGTCCTATGTCCAATATTCTGAGGAACTGCCAGACAGATTTCCAGAGTGGTTTTACCAGCTTGCAATCCTACCAGCAATGGGGGAGTGTTACTCTTTTTCCACATCCTTGTCAGCATCTGCTATCAGCTGAGGTTTTTTATCTTAGTCATTCTGACTGGTGTGAGGTGGAATCTCAGGGTCATTTTGATTTGCATTTCCCTGATGACTAAAGATGTTGAACATTTCTTTAGGTGCTTCTCAGCCATCTGAGTTTCCTCAGTTGAGAATTCTCTGTTTATCTCTGTTCCTCATTTTTTAAATAGTGTTATTTGGTTCTCTGAAGTCTAATGTCTTGAGTTCTTTGTATATACTAGATGTTAACCCTCTCTCTTGGATGTAGATTTGGTAAATAAATATCTTTTTCCAATATGTTGGTTACCATTTTGTCCTAATGACAATGTCCTTTGCCTTACAGAAGCTTTGCAATTTTGTGAGGTCCCATGTGCTGATTCGTGATCTTAGATCATAAGCCATTGGTGTGCTGTTCAGGAACTTTTCTTCTGTGCCCATATGTTCAAGGCTCTTCCCCACTTTCTCCTCTATTAGATTCAGTGTATCTGGTTTTATGTGGAGGTTCTTGATACACTTGAACTTGAACTTTGTGCAGGGTGATAAGAATGGATCAATTTGCATTTTTCTACATGTTGATCGCCAGTTGAATCAGCACCATTTGTTGAAAAATGCTGTCTCTTTTCCACTGGATAGTCTTAGTTTCTTTGTTAAAGATCAAGTGACCATAGGTGTGTGGGTTCATTTCTGGGTCTTTAGTTCTATTCCATTGAGCTACTTGCCTGTCACTGTGCCAATACCATGCAGGGTTTTTTTTTTTTTTTCCCCACTATTGTTCTGCAGTATAGCTTGAGGTCAGGGATGGTGATTCCCCCAGATGTTCTTGTATTGTTGAGAATACTTTTTGCTATCCTGGGTTTTTTGTTATTCCAAATGAATTTGAGAATTTCTCTTTCTTACTCTGTGAAGAATTGAGTTGAAATTTTGATGGGGATTACACTGAGTCTGTAGATTGCTTTTGGCAAGATGGCCATTTTTACTATATTAATCTTGCCAATCCATGAGCATAGGAGATCTTTCCATCTTCTGATATCTTCTTTGATTTCTTTCTTCAGAAACTTGAAGTTCTTGTCATACAGATCTTTCACTTGCTTGGTTAGAATCACACCAAGGTATTTTATATTACTTGTGACTATGGTGAAGGGTGTGGTTTCCCTAATTTCTTTCTCATCCTGTTTATACTTTGAGTATTGGAAGGCTACTGATTTGTTTGAGTTAATTTGATATTCAGACACTTTGCTGAAGTTGTTTATCAGCTGTAGGAGTTCTCTGGTGAAATTATTGGGGTCACATAAGTATACTATCATATTGTCTGCAAATAGTGATATTTTTACTTCTTTCTTTCCAATTTGTATTCTTTCCAATTTGTATCCTTTTGATCTCCCTTTGTTCTCTAATTGCTCTAGCTAGAACTTCAAGTACTATATTGAATAGATAGGAAGAGAGTGGGCAGCCTTGTCTAGTCCCTGATTTTAGTGGGATTGCTTTAAGTTCCTCTCCATTTAGTTTGATGTTGGCTACTGGCTTGCTGTATATTGCTTTTACTATGTTTAGGTATGGGCCTTGAATTCCTCATCTTTCCAAGACTTTTACCATAAAGGGATGTTGAATTTTGTCAAATGCTTTTTCAGCATCTAATGAGATGACCGTGTGTATTTTTTCTTTGAGTTTGTTTATATAGTGGATTACATTGATGGATTTCATATACTGAACAAACTTTGCATCCCTGGGATGAAGTCTGCTTGATCATGGTGGATGATCGTTTTGATGTGTTCTTGGATTCAGTTTTCAAGAATTTTATTGAATATTTTTGCATCGGTATTTATAAGGGAAATTGGTCTGAAGTTTTCTTTCTTTGTTGGTTTTTTGTGTGGTTTTGGTATCAGTAACTGTGGCTTCATAGAATGAATTGGAACTCGGTCTTCTTAAGAATTAGGGTGCTGCTTTGTGTAATCAATAACTCTTCGTTTTCAATGTAATCTGTCTGCTTCATGTTTCCTGTATTACTGTGGGGCAGTTACAAATTTGATTTATCAACTATAAAAATATGAAAAGAGCCGGGTGGTGGTGGTGCATGCCTTTAATCCCAGCACTTGGGAGGCAGAGGCAGACGGATTTCTGAGTTTGAGGCCAGCCTGGTCTACAGAGTGAGTTCCAGGACAGTCAGGGCTACACAGAGAAACCCTGTCTTGAAAAAACCAAAAAAAAAAAAAAAACCATGAAAAGATCCTTTTAACTGGCTTTATGACCAGCTCCTATGCCAAGTCTCCCTCCACCATTTTCATGATACTTCCCAAATCATTTATAATGCCTCTAATTCCAAAGCAATACAACTGTACGTGCATCTTTGTGTCAGACTGTTGGTGTGTAGGGAGTTTCTTACTCTTTGGTTTATAGACACAGTAGGAAACCTCCTATCTTGGGGAGAACCTACTCTCTTGTGTTGGCAGAGTCGCTGATATAGGGAGAGGAGCCTGGAGAATCTAGCAGAGAGAGATCCCAAGGCAATGTCACGGTGGATCTTGAGCTAAGGGAAGTAGGTATGTGTCAGACCCTATTTCACTGACTAGACTAATGAATTAATGTCCTTTAATTAAGAATTCTCAAGATATGTTACTTTTGAACCACTAATGTGAAACACGTGGACTCAGTAGTATCTCTTTAGGCATTTGGAAATCATGAAGACCAAATCTCTCTGGTCATTTTTATGCAATGACTTTATTCTTGATTTGTAGACTCTAGTGGTTGGATTTATGTCAACTTGGCACAAGCTAGAGTCATCAGAGAAGAAGGAGCCTTGACTGTGAAAATGTCTTTATAATATCTCGATATAGTGCATTATCTTAATTGGTTATTGATGGAGGAGAGTCCAACCCATTGTGGGTGGTATTATCCCTGGGCTTGTGGTCCTAGGTTCTCTAAGAAAGCAGGCTGAATAAGCTATGGGAAGCAAACTAGTAAGCAGCACCCCTCCATGGTCTCTACATCAGCTCTTGCCCCCAGATTCCTGCCCTGTCTGAATTCCTGTCCTGACTTCCACTGATAATGAATAGCAATGTAAGATTCACCAATGAAAGCAAATAAACCCTTTCTTCCTCCACTTGCTGTCTGGTTATAGTGTTTTGTTGCAGCAATAGAAATCCTAAGCCACAGACGATTCAAATCCCTGCTGCCAAGAAGCAGTTGACTGGAATAATTGTTACTCAGAGTCCCTTATATTAGGTATATCTTTGTCACCGACATGTTTGAAGAGAGGAACTCAGCTTTCACCTGCAATCTGAGATAACAGGAGAAGACCTGGATCCTGGATCTTTTTACTTCAACAGATTTTCATTTTGTCTTGGTGCTTTGGGAAGAGGGTTACTGTTTTCTGGGGTTCAATAGCTGGACCTTGACCAGAATTTTGAGCATGAAAGTTTGAGATTGTTTTCTCTGGGCATGCAGGCTACCCTTAAAATAGTTTCCCCCTCCCCAGTAGATAAGTTCCCCTATCCCTAACCCAGAAGTTATTTCCAATTCATATGCAAGTGGAAATAACTTCTGGGTTAGGGATAGGGGAACATATCTATGACTTTTTTCACCTCTAGGATCCCCTCTGGTGAAGACCCTTGTAGACCCTGTGTGTGTGTGTGTGTGTGTGTGTGTGTGTGTGTGTGTGTGTGTCTGTGTGTGTGTGTGTGTGTGTGTGTGTGTGTGGTGAAGGAAGTTTATGGCAATTCTACAGACAATATCAACTTAAATAGAGAGGAAGTAAAAGCAATTCCACTAAAATCAGGAAGAAGACAAGGTTGCCTATTTTCTTCATACCTAGTCTATAGGTGTATAGACTTAGGGTCTTAGCCAGAGCAACAAGACAACTGAAGCAGATAGTCTTGACGCCAACTAAATGGATCACTTCATATTTTGTAGTCTGCAGATAAAAACTAATTTGAGATTTCCCATACTTGTCAGAATGGCAGAAATCAATAAAACAAATGACAGCTCATGCTGGTGAGGACGTGAAGTAAGGGGACCACTCTTCCACGGTTGGTGGTTCCACAGGAAGATGGCAGTTCATCTGGCTCTTGAGGTAGATGGATTCACACCTTTTTGAGGAACCACCATACTGGTTTCCATAGAGGCTGTACAAATTTACATGCTGTTTTGGTGACCAAGAACCTGGGACTATATATCACAGCGACCTAGGATAAAAACTAAATACTACTGTTTTAAATACAATATAAAACAAAACAACAAAATGAAACGAAACCAAAAACTCAAAACCAATGTGGCAATAAAGTGACTCCCAATGATATCCTGCTGTACTCACAGATCAGTGTTTTCTTTGGTTTATCACCAGAGAAGTTTCTTTCTGCTTCAGATGGGAACAAATCGAGACCCACAGTCAGACATCATATAGACACAGTGAGAAACATGGAGCACTCACCCTCAAGGGTGACTACTAATAGAATTCAAATATCTATGAGGACTTTGTTGGAGAAAAGGCAAGTTAAAAACCCTATGATGAATCAAGAATGAAAAAACCAACCAATTTTCATTGTGGTTCTTCTTTTAACGTCTGTAGCTCTTTATGTCTCCTGTGGAGACAGGGTGCAGAGGGCAGAAATTGAAGAAAGCAGGGCTGATGTCTGTGTTGTACTTACACTGCTGGAGGGCAGACATGCCTACCAGTAGGAACTAGACAGATCTCCAGTGAAGTTACTCAGAACATCTAGACCACCGCAAACTGGAAACAAATGGAGCATCAGCAGTAACACAAAGAAATTGTGTTGCATCTACTTAGTAGTCAGTTATTGCTGTTTGCCACTGTTGTTCCTGTTGTCCTTATAGCAACCAAAAACAAAACTAAATAATCCAGCAACAACACAAAACCAGACTAAAGAGACCACAGACTCCCCAAAGCATCTGGTTTATTGAAGATCTTAAACATCTGATTTCTTATTCTAAGAGAATGTGTTCTTTCAGGATTCTACCAAATTCTTTTTTTTTTTTTTAAGTCACGGATTATTTATTTCTGGAATTTTAAAAAAATTGGATATTTTATTTACATTTCAGATATTATCCTCTTACCTCATCCTCCCCCAGGTCCCAGGAACCTCCTATCCTATCCCCTCTCCTCCTGCTTCTATGAGGATGTATCCCTACCCACTCCCCCACTCCCACCTCCCCACCCTTGAATTCTCCCCTCTGGGCGGTCAGCCTTCATGGAACCAAGAATCCCCTTTCCTGCCTATGCCCAACAAGGCCATCCTCACCTACATATACAGATGGAGCCATGGGTCCCTCCCTATGTGCTCCCAGGCTGGTGATTTAGACCCTGGGAACTCTGGTTGGTTGGTATTGTAGCTCTTCCCATGGGAACAAAAACCCTTTCAGCTCCTTCAGTCTTCTCTCTCACTCCTCCATTGGGAACCCCATGATCAGTTCAATGGTTAGCTGTGAGCATCTGCCTCTGAATATGTTAGACTCTGGCAGACCTCTAAGGAGACAGCTGTATCAGGCTACTATCAGCATGCACTTCCTGACATCCACATCAGTGTCTACCTTTGGTGACTGCACATGGGATGGATACCCAGGTAGAACAGTCTCCAAATGGCTCCCCCTTCAGTTTCTGTCCCACACATTGTCTCCACATTTTCTACTTGAGTATTTTGTTACTTCTTCTAAGAAGGACTGAAGCACCCACACTTTGGTCTTTTTTCTTTGCTAGCTTCATGTGGTCTGTGAGTTGCATCTTGGGTATTGCAAGCTTCTGGGCTAATATCCAATTTTCAGTGCGTGCATACCATGTGTGTTCTTTTGTGATTGGGTTATCTCACTCAGGGTTATGTTTTCTAGTTCCATTCATTTACCTAAGAATTTCTCAAATTCATTGTTTTTAATAGCTGAGTAATACTCCATTGTGTAAATGTAACACATTTTCTGTATCCATTTTTCTGTTAAAGGACTTCTGGGTTCTTTCCAGCTTCTAGCTATTATAAATAAGACTGCTATGAACATAGTGGAGCATATGTCCTTGTTATATGTTGGAGCATCTTCTGGGTATATGCCCAGGAGTGGTGTAGCTGGGTCCTCAGGTAATGCTATGTCCAGTTTTCTGAGGAACTGCCAGACTGATTTTCAGAGTGATTGTACCAGCTTGCAATCCCACCAACAATGGAGGAGTGTTCCTCTTTCTCCACATCCTCGCCAGCATCTGCTATCACCTGAGTTTTTGATCTTGGCCATTCTGACAGGTGTGAGGTGGAATCTCAGCGCTGTTTTGATTTACATTTTCCTAATGACTAAGGATATTGAACATTTCTTTAGGTGCTTCTCAGCCATGCCAATTTCCTCAGTTGAGAACTCTTATATTCAAGCTAATTGGTTACTAACTACTACTCAACACTTAATTAATTACTAAGTATTTATCTTTTGTGTTTTATTAAATGGTGTTTTCAAAAATCAACACTGCTTCTTGAGATCATATTAGTTCTATGAAGACAAATATCCAGAGCATCTCTTGCTGCTTACAACTGACAGTACATAATCAAAAAAATGAAATTAACTCTAAATAGGGGATCTTCCTGAGATATTTTAATAAAGAGAATCATTCTCACATGCCACACTCCACCCTCTAGGGATAATAAGCTGCAGAGCAAATAACCCTTTAAGTGTCTCTGCTATCACGGGCATCTGTAGTTAGACAGAATTGTTCAAAAGGCTCACAACGGGGAGGTCTCAAGAGGTGACTGATCAAAACCTGTGAAGGAACAGGGTGTGTGTGGAAAGGTTAAATGCATTTCCCTTGGCGATAAGTCTGTGTAAACTGTAAGTACTCTGAAAAAATTACTTCTCCCCCACAGTCTATGTTTATATATGTGGATTAAACCTTACCAGTGACTACTGGGTTCCACACCCATCTATGTGCACTGCAGAACAGCGCTAGGAGTCATTTATTGATTTCTGTTTGCCAGTCCTGTTTTGTTCTATGTTAGGTTTCTGGGCTATCCTCCTGGTCCACCTTTACCATAGTACACTTATAGGTTGGACAAACCGTGGGTCAAAAGTTTTGTGGCTGGGTAGCTGTCCCAATCCCTCCATTGGAAGTCTTGCCTGGTTTCAGGAGATGGCCAGTTCAGTTTCAGTATCCCCCCCATTTTTAGGAGTCTTAGCTAGGGTCACCCACATAGATTCCTGGGAGATTCTATTGCACTAAGTTTCTAGTTTATCACAGAGATGTGTCCCAGTTCCAGCTGTCTCTCCTAGTATTGTCTCCCTTCATCTACACCATACCTGATCCCTCCTGTTCTCATTCCTACCCGCATCCAAAACCCTCCCCCATCCATTCATGATGTCTATTTTTATTTTCCTTTCCCAGGGAGACTCATATTCAATTTCCCCTTCACAGTGAGATTTATGTGTCTTCTTCCTCACCTTGATCTTTTCCTGTTACTCAGTTTCTCTGGATCTGTGGATTATAGTATGATTATTCTTACAGCTGATAGCCACTTATAAGTGAATATATACCGTGTTTGCCTTTCCGTGCTTGGGTTACTTTATTGGGGATTTTTTTTTTTTTTGTAGTTTCACCCTTTCATCTGCAAATTTCAAGATGTCACTTTTTTAACAGCTGAGTAATACTCCACTGTGTAAATGTACATTTTCTTTATCCATTTTTCTGGTTGAGGGACATCTGGGTTGCTTCCAGTTTCTGGTTATTACAAATAAAACTGCTATGAACGTAGGTGAGCAAGTGTCACTGTGGTATGATAGACTGTCCTTTGGTATAAACCCAGGAATAGTATCTGGGCTTGAGGTAAATTGATTCCCAATTTTCTGAGAAATCAAAATATTTATTTCCAAAATGGATGTTCAAGTTTCCGCTCCCACCAGCAATGGAGGATTGTTTCCCTTGCTCCACATCCTCACCAGCATGAGGTGTCTCTTGCGTTTTTGATGTCAGCCATTCAGACAGATGTAAGATATCAGAGTCATCTTGATTTGCATTTTTCTGATGTCTAAGGACATCACTGGAACATTTAAGTGTTTCTTGTCCATTTGAGAATCCTCTGTTGAGAATTCTTTGTCTAGATCTGTACCCCATTTTAAAAATTAGATCATTTGTGTTTTTGTGTGTTTTGTTTCTTGAGTTCATCATATATTTTAGATATTAGCTCTCTTTTGGATGTGGGGTTGGTGAGGATGTAGGCTACTGTTTTGTCCTATTGATGGTACCCTTTGACTTACAGAAACTTTTCCGTTTCATTAGGTCCCAGTTATTAATTGTTGATCTTAATCCTGTGCTACTGGTTCAGGGAGTTGTCTCCTGCTCCAATGCATTCAAGCCTATTCCCCACTTTCCCTTCTGTCAGGTTCAGTGTATTTGGATTTATGTTGGGGTCACTTGGACTTGAATTTTGTATTGGCTGATAGATATGGATCTTTTTGCATTTTTCTACATGCTGACATCTTGTTGGACCAGCACAATTTGTTATTTCATTGTGTAATTTTGTCCTTTTTTTTTTTTTTTTTTTTTTGGTTAAAAATCAGGTGTCTATAGGGGTGTGGATTTATATCTGTGTCTTTAATTTGATTCCATTGATCCACCTGTCTTTTTCATGACAATATAATGAATATTTTATTACTATTGCTCTGAGGACAGTGTGAAATTAGGGATGGTAATACCTCTGGAAGTCCTTTTATTGTCCAGGATTGTAATTACTTCCTTGACTCAGTGGTCATTCAGTAGAGAGTTATTCAGTTTTCATGAGTTTGTAGGATTTCTGTTTGTTGTTTCTGTTGATGTTGAAATCCATCTTTAATCAGTGTTGCTTTGATAAAATACAGGGGATTATTTCAATTTTCTGTTGAGTCTTTCTTTGTGACCACATATATGGTCAGTTTTGGAGGAGATTCCATGAAGTGCCGAGAAAAAGGCATATATGTATGTATATGTGTATACGCATACACACATATTCATATATGGTTTGGGTGAAATGTTCTGTAGATATCTGTTAGGTCTATTTGAGTCATAACATTTGTTAGTTACATTATTTTTATTTTTTTTGTTGGGGTTGGTCTTGTGCATGTGTATTCAGATGCTGAGTTCTCTGCCCCAAGATCAGGTTGCAGTCCAGGCATCAGCATTGTATTGTCCAATGTGCTGTAAAGAATGCTTTCCAGTAATCTCTGATTTGTTAATAAAAGGCTTAAGCTTGTGGCTGGGCAGAAGAAAGAGGACATTAAGACTTGAGGTTGAGTAGGAGATCTCAGATAGGGACCCCAAGGAGAGGGAGGAGAGAAGAAGAGACAGAGGCCATCTTTAGATGGGATGGACCAGGAGCACATACATGGCCAAGAGATGTTTGCTCTGAGGACAGACAACTATATCAGAAACTGCCCAGGAGACACTAATTTGGCAAGTAATGGGGCGTTCATGTGGGTTTTAACAGTGCAGAAGTGTTAACATATCTCAAAGTCTGCCCAGAAAAATGAAAGAGCTTATTAATAAATTACAGTGTTTCTGTGTCATTTTCTTGGGAGCAAAACATGCACAAGTGAGGAAGAAACCCCCAATAGATACTAAGAAGCAAAATGGTATATAGCCTAGACTTTCTTTCTCCAGGATTTGCTCAGTTTATGCTTTCTTTATTGCTTCTATTTCCACTTTTAGAGACTGAACAGTTTTATTCATTTCCTGTACCTGTTTGTGTTTTCTTGGATTTCTTTAAGGGATTTGTTCATTTTTTTCTGTAAGGGCCTCTAGCATTTTCATAAGATTGGATTTAATGTCATTTTCTTGTACTTCAGCTATGTTGGAATATTCAGGGCTTGATGTAGTAGAATAATTGGTATCTGGTGGTTCCATACTGCCCTGGGTGTTATTGACTGTGTTCTTATGCTGGCCTCTAGACATCTGGATTTGGAATTATTATTGGTTTAGGTGCCAATTTTTGACTACCTTTGATGGATAATTGGAATTTTTGGTCTCTCTTCCCCCTTGATTTTCTGTTCACTTTCTGGCCTTCTGGCCTAAGTGGTCTGTGGTTCTGATGACTAGCCAGTCTTCAGGTCCAGTAATGTGTTTCCACAATTTGTGGCCAGAAGAGTGATCTTTGGGGTTTTGACTGCTCACATTGCCTCTAGTATTCTGGGGTTCTGGATACCAGTGTGGCCTCTGGGTTTCCTGGGGTTCTTACTACTGGTGTGGTCTTTTTTAGAACAGCAGTCTTTTGCTGGGGCTGTGGCCTGCAATATGGAGCCCAGGAGAGGGGGAAGCTGATGGGCAGAGTTTAAGGGGTATTAGAAGGTGGAGGGTGGTGTCTTAGTATATTGTGTTGGCCTCCAGTTAAGCGGGAGTTTTCTGCAAAGTTGTGAGTCAGGACCTAGAACTCAGGGAAGGAGGTTGATGTTCTTTCTTATCTGTAACACTAACTTCCTATTTCTATTCACTTGGAACCTTGTCACGAGGAAGCTATAATTTAGAGAATCTTGTGCAATTGTATTGATAAGGAAGCATTATTTTTTACTTCTTAATTCCAGCAAAATTATTTTTAGATTATTCTTGGGTTTAAAAAAATAATTTCTTATACAATATTTTTGCTGTGTGAATATTTCTATAATTGCTTTGTCTACTTATCTATTAGTGAATATTTTAGGTATTTCTATTTTTTTTTCTGCTATGAACATTCAGGTACAACTGTGTCTGTAAACATATGGTGAAAATATATTTCTCCCCTAAGTAGCTAGCTAAGGAAGGGATATAGTGAGCATTCTTTTAATTTTTCAGAAGCTGTCAGAATGTTTTCAAAAATGGTAATACATTTTTAGATTCTTAGCAGCAGTGTATATATGAGGTTCTGGTTGTGTGCCAACACATAACACGTTCAGAATACTTAAGTTTAGCTCTCTATGTAACCCTAAAGTGGTATCTCAGGCTGGCATAGATTTGTACTCCCCTCATGTCTAATGGTCTTAACAAGTTTCTATATGTGAATATCCAATTGTCCCAGAACCATCTGCTAAAATTATGCCTTCTCTTTCATTCAATAGTCTTGATTATATATCTTGGACTGATGAACTCTATTATTTTTTAAATTAATTTATTTATTTACTTTACATCTTTATCGAAGCTTCCCCTCTTTCCTCCCCTCCAGTCCCCCCTCTCTCTTTCCCTCCCCACATCTTCCAATTCTTTCTCCTCAGAAAAGAGGAGGCCTCCCAAGGATATCAATCCACCTTGGCATATCAAGTTGCGGTAGGACCAGGTGCATCTCCTATTGTGGCTAGACAAGACATTACCATTGTGATTTATTTCTCTCTCTTTATGTTGGGTTAAAAAGCTGATATCTTTTTCTTCTTTATTCTTCTCTTATACATTTCATCCTCCCTCATTCCTCTCATACAGTTTCTCCTCTCCATTCCTCCAAGTTTCTCCCACACATTCCCTCTTCTCCAGATCCACTTCTTCTGCATTTCCCTTAAAAAAAAAGAAAAGAAAAGAAAAGAAAAGAAAAGAAAAGAAAAGAAAAGAAAAGCAAGCCTCCCAGGGATATCAACCAAACATGGCTTAACAAGTTACAATAAAACTAGGAACAAACCATAATATTAAGAATTGACAAGGCAACCCAGTAAGAGAAAAAGGGTCTGAAACTCAGGCAAAACAGTCAGAGACAATTCCATCCCCACCATGCAAGAACACTAAGCTACAGGAGCATAATGTATATGCATGAAGAGGACCCGGCTCAGACCCACAAAGGATCCATGAGCCCTGTTTAGTTGTTTATGTGGGTCGTGTTCTTGTGCTATCCTTGAACCATCTAGGTCCTACAATTTTTGTTTCCCCTCTTTCACAAGTTCCCCGGGCTCAACCGACTGTTTGGTCTCGGCATCTGCTTTCACCAGTTGCTGGATAAAGTCCCTCTGATGACAATTGGGATAGGCATTGATTTGAGAGTATAGCAGAGAATCATTAGGAATCATTTTGTTGACTTTTTTTTCCTAGTTATGTTTGGTTATTTCTAGGTCTTTGAGCTGTCCTGCCTCTGGTTACTGGGCCTCCATGCAGTGCTATGCATGTGTTCCCTCTTTGTGGCAAGGGCCTGTAGTTGCTAAAATGACTCCTATTCTGTGCCACCATTACTCCAGCACATCTTGCAGACAGATTTTAGGTGAAAGGTTTGGTAGTGCACTCGCAAGTGGACATTAGTTATTAAGTAAATTATAATTATACTATAATCTATGGACCCAGAGAGGCTAATTATCAAGGGAGGGCTCAAAGGAAGATGTATGGATCTCTCTGGGAAGGAGAATAGAATAGATTTTATGGTTTTACTGGGGATGAGTGGGGACTGAAACGGGGGGTGGGGGGATGGAGGAAGGGGAAGAAGTAAGGGAGGGAGTACAGGGAGGCACAACTGGAATTGGGGGGCATCTGGGAGGTGATATAAAATACTACTGCACTGGAAATTCCCTAAAGTAATGGAAGATGCAGAGGGCAAACCAATCATCTTCTATAACTGAGCAAGGCTATCAGCAGACGAACTGGAACATCAACCCAACCACGATCTATTTCTATCCTTGGGCTGATATCATCTGCCTTGACCACTGTAGTGATCAAAATCCTCTAACTTTGTTTTTTGAAGTTACCTTGGCTTTTGTATGTCCCGTGCATGGACACATCACCTCGAGTCAACTAGCTATATTATACCAAAATGAACAAATATTAAATTTTGGATTGGATTTACATTGGGTTATACATTAACTTGGAAATGGTTGGCATCTTAATACAATGGAATCTTCCATTCTATAAATAGTCTATAACTATGATTTTATATAGATTTACTTCACCTTAATAATGTTTTGTAGACTTTAACACACAAGCATTACATAGCTTTTTTGTTTTTAAGATAGCTTAAGTCAAAGTTGTCTTAGATTATTTTATGTTATCTTAAAGAGCAATTTTTAAATTTCATTTTCCATTGTCGACTGTTCTACAGAAATAGTAAATGCTGTTTAAAAAACATTTATCTTTATCTTAAAACCTTGGAAAACACATTTTGCTGAATTTTTTTTTTTTTATTGTTCTTTTTGATACAGGCTCTGACTGTATAGTTTAGGCTGGCCTTCAACATAAAGGTCAGGCTGGCCTCAAATTCAGCATATTCCAGCTTCACTTTCCAGAGTGTTCAAGTCATAGGTATGTGTCACAATGCAAAGCTTAGCAAGTAATTTTTACTGTTTATTACTTTATTTGTATGTGTATATGTAGCTGCCTGCAGCCACGATCACCAGGTTCTCCTGAGACGAAGCCTAGGGATTAATGGGAAGGAGGGCGAGAGAAACGTGGGGCCAAGACAAAGTATTCTGATCAAGGCCCAAAGTTTAATAATTTGCTTTCACGTATAAAGGAGAAGCCCCACCCCCCAGAGTCTCTTCTGGTACCGCCCAGAGGCTAGGTGAGGAGATAGTAGTCTGGAAGGTGTCAAGGCTAGCTCAGCAGGCAGTCCATTCTTCTTAGCTCTGTAGCAGACCTCAGGGAGCCAAGACTGGCAAGGCAATGCCTCCTTCTAGGTCCTATTGTTGTTTGGTCTTGTTGTGGTCAATGACTTGCAGGCCTGCTTAGGCCTGGGGGAAGGGCACATGTATACACATCTTTGCACATGCGTGTGTGTGTGTGTGTGTGTGTGTGTGTGTGTGTGTGTGTGTGTGTTTCTGTGCCATAGCATGTGTGTAGAGGTCAGAGGACAACGTGTGAGAGTTAGTTCTTATGTGACAATTGCTGAATTTTTGTTTCTTTAAAAAACATAAAAATATTATAAGAAAGTAATTTGTTTTAATCCTAGGCTTAGGGATATGAAGTTACTTTGGACTGATGCCAGCAGCTGACTATGATTTGCCTCCAGCTCTAGCAGGGGCATGTTTTTGCCAGCTGCAGGTGGTTTCTGCAATTGTGTGATGTTTGGATTTCTGAGAACTTTTCAGAAATGCTACAGTACCGGAGGAGGGGTGGGTGGTTGTTGGTTGTTTAGGGTTGTTGAGGTTAGTTTAAGTTTGTTAATAGCTGTGATCATAAAAGAAAGTAAGTTCTACTCACTCCCCTCTACCCATCTTTATTTCCTATGTAGTGTTAGGGGGTGAAACCGGGAGGATAAAGGGTGGTAAAATGAAGAACCCACAGACCAGCTAAGACCAGCTATACATTTTCTCCTCCTGTGAGAATTCTGTGAGTGAATTCAAGTTACCAGGTTTGGCAGTAAATGAACCCATTGAGCCATCTCACTAGCCCAGCTAGCAAATGTCTATGTTTATGTTTTCTTTTTTAAAAAAAAATGGCTACATTTTTTTCTTGGGTTATCCCATCATTTAAAATTTAAGTACAATGTTGAATAGGAGTTACAAAGGTAAACATCACTATGTTGTGTTTGTCAATTTTCTGTTACTGGGGCAACATTAACAATAACCTTTACATGACTTGTGGTTTAAGAGGTCTTAGTTTGTGGTCCCTTGTCCTATACAGCTTGACCTGTGATAGTATAATGTATCACAACAAAAGAACCAAAAGAACCTGGTTGTAAGCCTGCTCACCTTATTATAGGTCAGAAAGAGATTGAGAAGAAGGGTTAGGCATGTGTTTATGACATAATTTTCTCCTACAAGGCTGCATCTCAACGTTTGATGACATCAGCAATAGTGGCACCAAGTCTTTAGTGGGTCAGTGGGTGATATTATAAAGACCATAAACTTTGTTTCTGATCATTACTCTGATTTGTTATATAAGCTTGAACAACTTGTTATTTAATTTATTTTAACCTCTACTTGAGATTTTGTGCTATCTGACCATACATTCAGACAGACATATACATATATGCATATGTGCATGGATACACGTCACTCTTGATGTTGTAAGAAAATTTATGATAATTCATTTTCTTAATTTAAAAAGATTCTGGGGTAATGATCTGAAAGCAGAACCAAACTTAGGTTGGCTGATTAAACAGATGTTTGCAATGAAAAGCAAATATGTAGAGCTAGACATTAAGCATAATTTAAAAAAATGGGAAATTTTGATAGCTTGTGGTTGAAGAAAGACTTGGAAGAGAGATGTCTAATTGAAATCTGATTTTACCTTTAAATGCGGAAAGCATCTATAATATACAAAGTGAACGTAATTGCATGGTGAGTGCAAATGTTCTTTCCACCATGCTTTCTTAATTAAATCACTGCCTTCTTTCATCTTTACTTTCCTCTACATCTCTCATTAATGAATTATTTTAAAGCACATTCTGGACTTCATACAATTTCATTCACAAATATTTTTAGAAGCAACTAAAACTTACAAGTTCCAAAGACATCTTAAATGGCAAGTAGCCATGATGTCATTATAATTTTAAAAATAGTAATTGCTGTTTCTTGTCATTCTATAATTTTACTTACACAAACAATGAAGGGAACATTTTAGAACACAAGTATTAATTCCTTCCATGTATTAACATGAGAATGGTCTAGTAAATGAAGCCACTGGTATTCATACAGGTAACACAACTCCATATACAGGTGGTACAGACAGCAAGGCAGTTATTACAATCAATGTCTGTTGCTAAGAGTGGTTGTCATGGTTGAAATTGTGAAACAAGCTATACATCCAAAGGCTTTTTACCAGTTCTGCATGCCATAATTGTGGCTTCCTGAAAGAAGAAGGAGTGCAGACATTCACAAATGCAGCAACTGTGATTGATGAAGTATAGCCAGCAGACTCCTTTCCATATTGTGACGTTACTTGATCATGTATAATCTTCAAAAGTGCATCGTAGTGTCCTGCTCATTTTATGTGCAGTATTTTCTCACACTTTCCTCAAACTTCCTCTTCACTTTCTTTTACTTGTGTCATTTGGGGCATATTAACACATGTTGGTGGAATAAAACAGTTATAGTAAAAAAAAAAAAGCAATGTTAAAATAAAGAATGGAAAATTAAAGATATTAACACTGTCCAATTCATCTAGAAACTTTCTTATAAAAATAAACGTATATTAAAAAAATAAAAATAAATAAATGTATATAATCAGAAAGAATGTCTTAAAGATATGTCTATATATCATATTTGCATTATAAGTTGGCAAAGTATTTCACTCAAAAGATATAATATTTAGACAAATCTGAGGTTTTGAAGTTGGCACTTAAATATTTTCCTTGCCACTTTGAAAGCATATTAGCAGAGCACCATATGCACTGTTAGACGGTTTTCACTTAATCTACTGAACTAACCGTTCGCACTAGGGCATTTTACTCCATTTTCACAGACTGTTGCTGGGCACAGTTTTCTCCGGATTCAGGAAGTTCATCAGGCTTGACTGGAGCTATGTGATGATTCCTGCTTCCTTTAGTGGCTGAAGCAGTGTGTATAGATATAGATATAGATATAGATATAGATATAGATATAGATATAGATATAGATATAGATATAGATATAGATATAGATGATATAGATAGATATAGATATAGATATAGACATAGATATAGATATAGATATAGATAAACATTGAAACTGGAGAGGATTCTGGATGGCTTGCTTGCCCCGGTGGGAAATTTTCTTTTCCTTCCTATTCTTTTTTCTTTTTCTTTTTTTGGATGTTTTCTTTATTTATGTTTTAAATGTTATCCCCTTTCCAGGTCCTCCCTCCCTGGAAACCTCCTATCCTATGCCCCTTCCCCCTGCTTCTATGAGGGAAAAACTTATTTATTTAGTTTATGTATGTAGGAACACTGGTGCTATCTTCAGACACACCAGAAGAGGGCATAGGATTCCATTACAGATGGTTATGAGCCACCATGTGGTTGCTGGGAATTGAACTCAGTCAGAGCTCTTAACCGCTGAGCCATCTCTCCAGCCCCTATGCCTTCCTATTTTTAGTAGGTTATAATTGTGGAGAAACTGGCAGGAACTGGTTCTTCACCATTTAGATGTGTGCTGTTGTTCCATTTTGGAACGACTGAAAATACCGGAAAGCCAATTTCTTTGATTTTGAAAGTAGATATTTGTCTGTAGTTCCAAACTTGGTACTGGGAGAGTTCTACTTTCTTCTACAACTGGCAGTCCTTGACATAATTGGAGAGACTTCCAGAAACTGTGCACAATCTTACATTTTCTATTTCTTAGACAAGTAACTCCTCACTGATATCTTAGTAGGTCCTTCAATAATTTCTAGATTTCTGTGCTCGAGTCAGCTCACGGACCTTCTAACTAAATTGTAAACATACCAGAAGTCTCTCAGTTTACATGTGCATGAAAAAGACTTAAAGTGTAACTTTAAAAATGTAGCTGTGACATCATCAAGATGTCACAATAGAACTGTCCAGTACTCACCTACTTACAGAAACAAACTGAAAAGCCATCCATGTTAAAACACAATAGTAATAGTTGAGGAGAGCAACTATTCTTAATTTTAGGGAGAGCAAACAATTTCTTAAGTATGTCACAGAAGTACAAACAGATTAAAGAAAGCAAGTTTCACATTGTCTATGTGAACTCTCCCATAGTTCTCTGCTACATGATAGAGAGGAAGTCAATCTCTTGTTTTGGAGAGTGAAAAGTGAATTCATCACTAGAATTTACTGTGGATTTTCCAAGTTGAGTTCTCCACCAGTGAAACCAAATACAAGGCTGACATCTATGGCCTCAGGTTTTAGATGAGGATTTGTGAATCAAATATGTAGGTCCACCCCAATGCCAGAGGAGCCTGAATGACACCAAGCTCCAAGCTACCCAAGACTAAGTACTGGCATGTTCCAGGTTCGAGGCCCACAACACTGAAGGCTATTTCCTATAGACTAAGCAGTCTCACATGATCCTAGGCTCAAAGACAACATCTGTTGGTTGAGTTCACATAGATTCCTATTCACACGAGCCCTGTAGACTCAGGCTTTAGGTTTCACACAGTAAATAGTTGACCCCTGAGCACACAATTAGGCTAAGATAGAAGGAATGTATCTCAAAAAAAAAAAAAAAAAAAACAAACCTACAGAAATCAACGTATAGATATTAAACAACACACTCTCAAATAAGCAACGGATCATTGAAGATATTAGCTATATATAACAAATTTATAGTCCTGATTATACTTACCAATTGAGAAAAACATGAGAGCATTTCCTGTGAAATCTGTATCAAAACAAGGGGATCCGCCATCTTCACTGTTATTCAATAGTGCTGAAATTGTAGTCAGAGAACTCAGAAAAGATAAGTAAATGAAAGGGATACAGATAGGTAAGGAAGAAGTTACATTGCCCCAAGTTGCAGGTAACATAATCCAATAATTAAAGGATCTTAATATCTACAGACAAAAACAAACCAACCCAAATCAAACCAAAACAAACCAAAATAAAACAAAATAAAAAAACCAAACCAAACTAAACCAAACCAAAAACAACAAAACAAACAAAAACTATAACACTCCCCCCAAACAAACAAACAAAAAAACCTCTTAGATCTTTTATACACTTTCAGCAAAGTAGCAGGATACAAAATTAACATATAAAATCAATAGTTTTCCTATATCCCAATAACAAACTTGCCAAGAAAGAATTCAAGGAAAAGAGTCTCATTCAAAATGCCTTCAAAAAAATACAACCTAAGAAAATCTCACCAAATAGGTGAAAGACCTTTATGATGACAACTTAAAGATATTAGGAAGGGCCCATGAGGGAGTGAAGAGGAAAGGCATTGATATGGGGAACGGTGACCAGGGCACATGTGCTATGAGAGGTGTGTATGGAGGAGTGGAAAGGTTTAACTGGATATAGGACTCAGGGATGAGAAGACAGGTGAGGGGGCAGATCCAAAATTAAGGACTTATGGAAAAGTCACGTGGGGACCCACTACTTTGTAAGCTAACTAAAGAATACATGTGGTGGGGTTTTGATGCCCAGAGGGGGGCTTCCCCTTCTAAGGGGAATGGGCTTCTGTGAGAGCTTATGTGAGGAGGATCCTGGGAAGAGAGGAAGGGCTGGGTTGTAAAGTAAGTAAATAAATAAATTTAATTAAAAAATACAAAAAGAAATGAAGCAAAAATTTGAATGGAGGGACCCTGAATAGACAGACAATGCTGGTCGCAGAAGCCATAGGTTATTAAATAAAATCCCTGCAGCAGATGGAAATCCCTCTCCATGAGTTGCTGGTTAGAGAGGCCTCAGAGATACCGAAGAACAACATCAGCTGTTTCTCTTACTCTTGATTGCTTCCCCATTAACTAGAGGATAAGACCCTATTGCTGAAGACACTGCACATTTTGGTTAGAGGACCTACAGCAATCAATATCAACATGATCGGGAAACTTCCTCCTGGCTAGCTTTTATTGTGCTAGAAGGCTTTCGTAGAAATGTTAACAAGGATCTTACCTGGTGGCAGACTCTGAATACTACAATACTGACTTGTCAGGTAGTATATGTCCTCTGGTGAGATAGGCATGACCATTATGGAAGCAGCTGACCACTTTCTGATTGAATCCGAGTCAGGCATCACAGGAAAGAATTCATGTCTAGTGTTCTAAACTTGTTCAAAGCCGGGCAGTGGTGGCGCACGCCTTTAATCCCAGCACTTGGGAGGCAGAGGCAGGCGGGTTTCTGAGTTCGAGACCAGCCTGGTCTACAGAGTGAGTTCCAGGACAGCCAGAGAGACACAGAGAAACCCTGTCTCGAAAAACAAGCAAACAAACAGACAGACAAACAAATAAACCTGTTCAAAAGCTGCAGGAGGCACAGGGATCTTTGTGTTTACAGATACGTACTCGGGGGAACCTGGAATTTTAAATACACAGGGTTGTCCCTTCAAAGGCAGAAATGCATACCTTGTTATCCACCCGGAAGGCTGGGAGTTGGTTACTAGCCTGGTGACTTTTGTGCTTTCTGTGTGGTCAGAAACGACTGGATCTTCCCCCCTGACCATTATCGTAAATTTGTTTTCTTTAGTCAAGCTATAAAACCTATCCGTATGGATTTTATAAGTAGTTTTAATGTAGTCATGCCCAGTCTGTATTTAGCTTCCCTTTTTTTCCCTCAGAGATTTTATGTATGCTTTTCCATGAAGGCAGACTAGAGTTAATTATCACCAGAATACGTTTTCACCCAATTGTGCTGTACTTAAAATATGCCAAAGATAAACCACTCACTGTCGGGCTCCTGAAGGTTAAACCAACACTATCTACTTAGTCCTGCCTTCTGCAGATCGTCTTTTTGCAGGCCATGGAGGTCACAGAGGTCCCTGCAAAAACCCGCGACTGTGGAAGTTATAGTCAGGAGTCTGCTATGCTGTAAGCAGAGACTCCAGACTCTAATTGGTATGTGAACTAGTTAAGCGTGCGCATGAGCAGATGGACATATAACTGATCTGCTTATTCACTGATGGCTGCAGTCCAGTCCCGGAGGGGTTCGAAACCGGAAGGAGGAGGTGTGGAATCTGCGGAAGAAGACTTTCACGAGAGTCTCAGTTCACACACTCAGGCACTGAGACAACCCAGGCCAGTTGTATTTATACATCTATTTTTTTTTTCACAGCCAAAAGGGCTTTACATTCGTTTTCTCATGTACAATCTCTCTTAAGACCTTCCCACGTTTAACAATAATGCGCACACTGTACTTTTCCTTTTGTCTCCTCTTCAACCCTTGAGGTTTCCTAGTAGTATTCCAGCTGATTATGTTAAAAACTTATCTGAGAATGTATCCCTTGTATTTTTTTACTCAGGAACAGATAGATAGATAGGGGATTAATAGAATTAATGGGTTAGAGGAAGAAATTACACTTATGGGAACTCAAATTCAAAATATTAAGGTTATATTGACTACAGCTTGCTATTTTGGATATAAACAGATTTGTATTATTCCCTTACAATACAATAGCACAAAAGTTGCCTGGAATCAGATCCAGGCCACCTATGGGGAGCTTGTCTCACATGCTTGCTTACAAACCTCCTCAACGGGATGTGGCTAAAATTTTTCTTGACTCTATCAGTTCTTTTGTTTTGACTAAGAACATTTGGTCTTTTATTATAAATCTGAGTATAACGCTAGGAACGATTTTCTGGCCATCCTCAGACAGATAAATAACAGGTTGATGGCTACTCATCGAGATATTTGAAAGATCAAGTTTGAAAAGCAAAAAAGGGGAGATGGAGGTGACCAAACCTTTGTTGGGAAATGTGCATGAGTGTGACGCAGAAGGCTCTCCTTATGGCAAGGCCTGAGGAGTTAGGCCCCCACATGGCAAGGACCTGTGAGGATATGTTCATGCAGAATCTCCTGGCCTTTGTTGAGGGATTGTTTGGTTTGCTACTGCTTTACATTTGCATTCTTGGCTTTGCTAATGGCAGTCTTTAACTTTGTCTGTGACAGACATTTCCCCAGAATCAGAAAAAGAAAGCTCAGATTATGATCCATTCTTGTTTTTCTCTGAGGAACATGGGAGTGGAACAGACCACTACTCCTCTGTTTGTTAATAATGACGATGGGGGTCGAGTCAACACAAGGCTCTGGTCTGGGTACATCAGCTAACGTCCGAATGTTCTTTTCCAGTGGAAACTTAGCTCTACCAACACTTTGCCCACCAACCTGCTCCAAACCACAGCTAGATGATAATCACAAGGTTAGGAAGACCTTGCACGATTTTTGGTTCCGAGACCTGATAGAAACACTCAGAAGTGAGCCAAACAAGCGTGAGAAATGGACTCAGGTTACTAAGTTTCTGAGAGCCCTGGGCACGAGAGGAATTAGATCTCCAGATTAGGACATGGAGAGATGCTTGGTGCCAATAATGACGTCAGAGCTTCCTAGGTAGGTACTCTATCTCCTGTCTATACTGTAACCCGCAGTTACTACCAACCACGGTCACTTGGTTATGTAACAATGTTCTGGGTTAGATATTATTAACTGCTTGCTGAAGCTATGTTTTCTCTTTCTTGATACAGCTCATAGGTTAGCAAGTAACCACGGAGATTGTGGAGAAGGAAGAGGAAAAAAAGTACAGTGTACACATTATTGTTTAATGTAAAAGGGATTGTACATGAGAAAATGAGAAAATGAATGTAAAACCTTTTCAGCTATGAAAAAAATAGATGTATAAATAAAAGGGCCTGGGTTGTGTCAGCGCCAGAGTGTGTGAACTGCACCTCTTGGTGAAAGTTTTTTTTTCGCTGATTCCGTACATCCTCCTTCGGGTTCTGAATTCCACTAGGCATTTGATTTCTAGCCTTTAATTTATATAAACAAGTAATACGTAAACATATGACTTTGGAAATAAAGGATACACACAAGGCAAAATATTTTTTAAAATAAGTTGTTTAATTTTCTTTTCTTTTTTACTTTTTCTTTTGTGGTGCTAGGGATCGAAGGAACACAGGGCATTATGCATTCAGGCAAGTGTTCTGCCACTGAGCCACACCCCAGCCCCTCTGTCAGTTTCTATAAAGTTTGACTTTTTTCATACACTGAAAATTTTCTATCATCCCATTTTTAGTCTTTATTTTATTCATTTTGGTTAAATTTTTGCATAGGAACAAATCTCCAAACTCAGCGGCTTCTGCTTTCCCTGAGGTGTTGAATGAGTGAGAGAGAGGTTTGCTTTCCCTATGGAAGTGTTACATCTCCGAGGGGAAAAAACTTGCGCAATGAAGGCTTTACAGCTCTGTGAGGAAAGGCTTCCCCAGTGAGATGTCACAGCTCTGAAGGGAAGGTTTCTCAGATGGAAGTTTTATAGCTCTGAGGGGCAAACATATCTTGGCAGCCCAGAGGCAAGGAATAGAAGGTAACAATGCACAACAAACTTCACACAAGGGGTTTATTGGGAGCACCCCAAGAGGATGACTGCCTCTGCTTGGGTGAGAAGCAGCAGGAAACTGGGCAGGATTCAGGCTTCTTTATTATTTTTTTTTTTGGGGGGTGGGTGGGGTGGGGTGGGTGGGTGGGGATGGGGACTAGGATTTTTCTAGGATGGAGATTTCCGGGGTAAGGACTGGTGAGATTTCAAGTCCTGAGCTTAAAGCACGTCCAGGGATTGGTAGAATCTAGTGCTCAGGAACTGGTGGGTTTTCATGGTGAGGGATGGGTAGATTTTCATGCTCAGGGATTGGTGGGTTTCGGTAATTTTTTTTTTTTCATGCAGAAGTGGGCGCAGAACTTTTACCCTCCAGGTTCATCTGACCCGGGTTGAGTGGATTTGATCCTGTTTGTCATCTTCCTCTGTGCACTGTAGAATGTTCTTACTCGTACCTATACAGTTGTAAAAGGCTGACATCAGTCTTATGAATATTGTTCAAGTCTTTTCATCCATTACACTTATCAAAATCCCATTGGCCAAATCAAAAGATCTGACTAAGACTGAGCTGATATAAAAGGTTACCCTCTTTCCACAATAGAAGGCCTTATAAAATCATGTGGTAAACGGTGCAGGCACAGGAAGAAGTGAAGACTCACTTACCACCCTGAATTAGGTCATACTCTCATTCATGACATTCTTCAGAGTACACAAGGCAGAAAAGATCATTGGTTTGGAAATTAAAGAAACCTGCCGTCTGCCGTCTATTTGCTCTCTCGTCTGCTCTAAAACATGTATAGCAGTTTCCTCTCAATTGGAACACTCCTTCACGGAAGGCATGGGGGAGGCTCCAGAGACTTGGCAAGTAAACAAACTTCACAGTCTAGGAAAGCTGAAGTTGACAGGATTTCCTTCCTCGAGGTTAAGGAAGCAGTAAACTGTCACTGGGGAAGGAGACAGACCTGCCAAATTGCTGGGAGGAGATTCTCAGACTTGTTAAGCTGTCTGTGAGCCATGCAGAGTGCTCCAAGGATGTGGTTCTTATCAGTCAGTCATCACTGATGACTGAGATGGGCTTTCTGGTGATGCAGTTGCTTTTGATTCTCCTGCTCCTGTAAGTAATTCCTCATCAGCTCTCCTGTTGGGATGCTAAACATTATGTTTAGAGGATGCATTTACTCTGCTAAGCTCGTAAAAATAAAATTGTTTTTAGCTTGTACAAGTCAGGAGGAAGTTGCTCCTACCTTAAATGTACCCTGTCATCAGGAGTCCCAAGATGGATGACTTCCTGTTACAGTTGGGCTATTCTCTCTCTCTCTCTCTCTCTCTCTCTCTCTCTCTCTCCCTTTACATATTTTTTTTATTAATTTATTCTGTCATGTCTCAATTGCAGCCTCCCCCTCCCACCACTTCTCTTAGGTCCTTCCTGTATCTACTCCTTCTCCAAGAAAAGGGCAGGCCTTCCAGGGATATCAGCAAAACAAGGCTTATAGAGTTCCAATAAGACTAGGCACTTCCCCTCATATCAAGGATGGACGAGGCAACCCAGTATGAGAAAAAGGGTACCAAAAGCAGGCAAAAGTATCGGAAACAGTCCCTGTTCCCTCTGTCAAGAGTTCCACAAAAAAAAAAATATACCATCTATACTACTGCAATATATATGCAGAGGACCTATGTTAGATCCATATAGGTTAGACTCTAATTGTTGGTTGAGTCTCAGTGAGGCCCTATGAGTCCAGGTTAGTTTATTCTGTGGGTTTTCTTGTGATCTTCTTGACTCCCTCTGGCTCCTACAAGCCAAACCTTCTTTCCCTAGAATTCACAGAGTTGGCCCTTATGTTTGGCCATGAGTCTATACATCTGTTTGCATCAATTGCTGGGTGGAGCTTCTCTGATGATGATTATGCCAGGTACCTGTCTACGAGTATAGCAGAATATCATTTCTTTACTTTGTTTGTTTGTTTGTTTGTTTATTAGTCAGTCATGTTTGGTTTTATATTAGGTCTCTGGGTCATCTGACCTCTGGTTTCTGGTCCTCCAGGCAATATCAAGGGTGGGCTCCTTCTTGTGTCGTGGGCCTCAAGCAGGACCAGTTATTGATTGGCTAGTCACTTTCACAATTTCTGTGCCACCTTTACCCCAGGACATCATGTTGGCAGGACAAATTGTAGGTCAAAGGTTTTGTGGCTGGGTTGGAGCCCAATCACTCCACTAACATCTTGCCTGGATACAGGAGATGGTCCATTCAGGCTCTCCGAGTCCCTGACAGGTCCCAGAAATTTTATACAATCTTAAATACATGCTACCACTATATCCATATGTTGTGTGAGACTAATGAGACAACACATATACATCTACTCACCACAAGCAGAGAACTCATGACAGACCAAAGTAATGAGTCTACCATATTCCCCATCCCTAGGAGGCTTAGCTAGGATCACCTTAATAGATCCCTGGGAGTTGCCATTGCACTAAGTTTCTACCTTTCCCCCAAATGTCCCCCAATTCCAGTGGTCTCTCCCAGTACTCTCTCCTTCCATCCTTGCCACAACCTGATTCCTCCTATTCCTGTCCCCCCACCCCTAGTCCATCTGGTGCACTCGGGCTATTCTAAAAAAAATTGCTGATTGTTTCTAAATATTTCATTGCTTCAGCTATTTCTATAACGTAGTGAGTCAGAAGATTAAACAGGCTAACCGCTAAGTTCTGCTTCTATATGAAACACTTGCTTGGCTGACTGAGGCACCTGCTGGTTGTCTGTTACAAAATCCAGTCTTGCCCATACCTAGACAGGATATGAATTAATTTGGCTACCCAGAATGTTATAAATTTGTTGTTTTGGCCTTTGTAATCCTTAAGCTAATCATAGCCAGGGCCTTACTCAGAGAACTCTTTCTGGTTTGGTCCTGGCCAGTCTCTTTTTAAATAAAAAGCCTGTAATGTACTAAGACAAAATTTGAGTCATAACCAATGCTGAGTCACACTGGTGAATCTCTGAATGACCACAGGCTCACAATAGTAGTAACTCCCCAAAGTCTAGCTCACCACAGTAGACTTTGGTAAACTTATTACTTTGGTCTGTCAAGGGTTCTCTGCTTGTGGTAAATAGGTGTATATGTGTTGTCTCATAAGTAAGTCTTACACAACATATGGGTATAATTGTATATGCATTGAAGACTGCAGAAAATCTTTGAGACCTGGAAGGGGCTTAACGAGCACTAGATCTCTTCCTTTGTAACTTAGTTTTTCTTTACATATTTTTTTTTTCATTTTGCTTCACAAGGCTCTTGTTTATCACACTCATAATCTCTGTCATTAAAGAACCTCTAAAATGTTATTGTTCCTTGACAGGAATCAGACACCTACAGGGATTCTTTTAATTTACAAAAGGGAAACAAATGAGAGCTCCTGCCATCATACCTCCCAGGAGCGGTTCCTTCAATTATTTTCAAAACATGTTCATTGAAATTCCTGACATGAACATTTCTGACAGAACAGGAGTCTAAACTGGGTTAAGATAGATTTGTGGATTTCTAATGAAAAGTCGTATACCTAAAAATAAACATGAATTACAGACACACCATGGTGATCTCTGAGCCTCAGAAGACTGAATTCTAAAATACCATTGCTTCATGCTGGCAGTGCATGAGGTGATGTGTTGGAAGCCAAACTGACATTAGGGAACTGGACGGAAACAGATCACGGTAGAATTATCAAATTAAAAACATCCTTCTTTAGGAGGAATATTTGAAATACTGAAGAATATAGGCTCCTGATTATGAAAGATGCTATTGTTCTAAGTTATTTGGAATGGAACAATGGTGCCAAATGAAAGTTTTATCTAAGGTGAAAATAACAAAACCTGGGGACCCCTCACCCCCAGCCTCCAACTCTGTCTATTTCTACCTTATGTCTTTGAGATAGATTCTCTCCAAACTTGACTAGGCGATGGCCAGCAAGCTCCAGCAATTCTTTTCTGTTTCTTGAGTCTCGTTGTCCTGGGGTTACAAAGTGCAGTTTACCACACACAGCCTTTTGTGTAGCTGCTGGTACCCAGGCTCAGATCACTCTAACCCACTGAACCAACTCTAAAGTCTTAAGGAATGTTTCCATGTCAAAGTTAAGGAGAAGAATGAGGAGAAGCCTTCAACATGATTCAGTTGAAAAGTGCTAGTACTCGGCTATTTTACTTGTGGGCAAAGGATTCCATATCATACCACAGAGATACACAACCATGTTTCGTATTGTCCTATTTCCCATAGCAAGGAATCAGCACCAACCTAGATGCCCACAGACCAATCAATGGACATTGAGAATATTGGACACATACACACTAGAATTCTATTTAGCCGAAAAAAAGACAAAATTATGAAAATTCCAGCAAAATTGATGGATCTGAAAAGTATAATATTAAGTAAAGTTACCTAAAGTCAGAAAAATAAAACCATGTGTTCATTTTCCTTTATAGATTCTGGCCTGTAATGTGTACATATATGTTTATAAGTGGGTATTTATAAAGCCTATAAAACTAGAAAGTACATGAAGAGAAGGATTAAAAAGATTCTAGAAAATGAGAGGGGGGCAAAAGGCATATATGATGTAAATCAATGTGGAAATGGGGGCTTTGGTTACCAGAGGGAGGTCTGAGAAGTCAGAGGGATGAGGAAAGTGTAAGGGGAGAGGAGTGTACTAAAATGCACTGTTGTAAAATGTCATAATATCTAATGTCTTGTATGTAATTCTAAAAATGAAAAGTGTGCAATTGGTACAAACAAAGAGAAAGAGGTTAGTATTAATCACTTGCAAACAACATTATAAATATTGAAAGATCTGGGAGAGAATGCATTGGGTAAAATTTGTTTCAGTCATAGCTAAAAAATAATCTTTATTGGTTTTTCACAAGTTATTGATGATGATATTTGTCCTAATAGTTCTCTGTAATTCTTTTATTTATCAAATGAGATAATATGAACACCATGAAAAAGTTCTTTTAAAATATCACCATTCTATTTTTTAAATAAAGTTATAAATAATTATAATTATATAGGCAATAAAACTATGGTTCTTTTAGAAGTAGTATACCTTTTGTGACCTAATACAAATCACAGAAACTAGCAGCGAAACAAAGATGCACATCAGAGTGGCCTTTAGAAGGTGAATGGGTGGGCCATGTTCTCCTGGTGTTCTCCATTTCCTCTGAGTCCTGCAATCTTTTCTCCTCCTCATCTCTGAGAGGTGGGACCTGATGGAGACCTCCCATTTAGACACTCTCTGCATACATAATATCTAGCTGTGGGTTTCTGCACCTGCTCCCATCTGCTGCTGGAGGAAGCCTCTCTGATGGTCATCCATCACCCAGACAAGGCATTGATCTATGAGTATAGAAGGATATAATTAGGAATCATTTTGTTATCCTATTTACTTATTGCCAGTCAACTGAAGTGGCAAGCATGGGGTCTGCATGGGTCTGTACCAGGTCCTATGTATGTCTTATGGCTATTAGCTTGATAATTTTGTGGGGCTCCTAATTGTGGGCATGGCTGTATCTTTGACTTTTGCCTGGTCTTAGCATACTCTTTCTTCTGTTGAATTACTTTTTCTAGCTTTTGCCTTGTCTTGTTTTATTTTATTTTGCTGTGTTTGGCTGTTGCCTCTTGGAAGTGTGGTCTTTTCTAAGAGGCAACGGAGGGGGAGTGGGTCTCAGGAGAGAGGAGTTGAGGGGGAGCTGGAGGGAGTGGAGGGAGAAGAAACTGTGGTCAGAACTATTGTTTGAGAAAAGATCTATTTTCAATAAAAATTTTAAAATGAAGAAGAAAGTAAAAGTGTTTCTTAAGTAACAGATAAATAAATCATGGCATAGTCACAATATGGCCCTCATGATAATTTAAAATATGAATGACATGAGTGTAAATATTTATCATCTTGTATAGTACAGGTGTTGAATTATCAGGCTGTATGCGGGTTAATGATTCTGGAACAGAGTTTTGGAACTTTCTGATAGTGTCAGACAAAGCCCTCCAGTTGTCCAGGTGTTAGAGCAATGGGAAATTTGCTAGGGGCTAAAAGCAAGACAGCACAGGAATCATTTTCAAATGCCAGGGAAACAGTTCAATATTTTGTTAACTGAAATGGTTTACTGTGCCTTCTGAGTAGAACATCATCCTGTGTGTGGATTCAGAATGACAGGATACAAAATCGCGAATGTAATGCTATCTCATTAAATTATATGTATACAGAGAAAAGCTACTGAAGATGACATCTTGCTTTCTTCTTTATTTTTGCCCACAGGGTATGCTATGTGTTCTTTCAGTAGGAGAGTCATTCATTTAACTCTAGAGAAACCACAAAAATTATTTTCTAATATCTCCTCTTTATTTTTTCCTTCTGCTTTTAAAATTCCTGTCATTAACTTTTACTACCTCAGTATCATCACTGATAATTCAGTTTTCATCTGCTCGCCTTTCGTCTTACAGTTCTGTGCTACCTCTTCCTGTTTCATCAGAACAGCTCCTAACATTCTCAGAATTCACAAATTTTCTTTGTAGATGTATCCAACTACTTATCGCTTGTGCTTTTATCAATTTAAAGTTTCAAGTCTGATAATTCTAATTTTGCTTCTAATTATACATTTCAAAATTATGTATTAATTTTTTGCATTATGAATTTATTTCTTTACACTCAAATAAGTATCATACTTACTATGAAATATTTGGACTCTTTTTTATATTCAATGATATAGTCTTCCATTTTTATGGCAAGGTAATTGTACTCCTTAAGTCTCTATTTTGAGTTCTGAGTCTTCATCACTCTAGGAGGTTAGAAACTTTTCTGAAAACATATTTTGAGTTTAATAAGAAGAAAAACGAGGTGCTACAGGCGGCATATCTCATTGAATCTGTAATTTGGCTTGTTCTTCCTTTGCCTTTTATTTTGGTCACCATTTTCCTTTAATATGTTTGTGAGATTTTTGTTTTGAGGAGAAGCAATTTTACAAAGTGTCATTTTCTTCGTGTATCTTTATTAATTTTATGCTTACCAAGTATTTGTCACCTTTAGATAATTCCTAACATTTTCTGTAACTACAATGACAAGTATTCCTAATCCTTTAATTGTCATGGGGTTTTGGGCCACCATTTATTGATACCAGCTTTGGCTAGCAGTTGGAGACGGATAACTGAAAGTTCTTTTTGATCACTGGTTTGTCAGAGCAGCATCAATTATGTTTTCTTTCCTAATAGCACATAATTAGAAAAAACGGAATTTAATAGTGCTCAGAATGTATAATTATTGCTTCCTTTGAGCACAATATGCTTGTTTTTGAGGGACGACTACAACCAATCAACGGCCTTCAGTACTTCCTATCTTGTTCTCCTGGGTTGGCACAACACTGACAAAGGTTTCCGTGCAGAAATACTGTGAATGATGCAGAATACTGTGTGGAGGAGAAAGCTGGGCATGTGAGTGCAAATGAAAACCTTTTAAAATACCAGGAATTCTGATTACATGGGAAGAGTAGAACTCCAAGTCACAGTGCTTGTAAGAAACTGCTACTCTGCCTCCCAAAACGGCTACATTGTTTTGCATTCCCAAAAGTAACAGATGAGAGTCATTGCTGCTTCATTTCCTTGGGAGAATTTGATGTTTCAATGGCTTTCAGCTGCTGTGAATGGTTAGTGGGATCTCTGTTTTCATTTGGAATTCTCTAATGATTGATGACAATCAGCTGCTTTCTCTGCTCATTTGCCATTTATATACTATTGGACATAAATGTTTGTGCCTAAAGCCCTAATTATAAACTTAATACTTAAATGTATGTCATAGCTGCTTTTCTCATTGTTGTGAGAAACAAGAAAAGAAGGGATTATTCTGGCTTACAGTCTTAGGGGCTACGTTTCTCCATGGAAGACATGGCCATAGGAATTGGTCACATTGCATCCCCTCTCAGAGATTAGAGAGTGCTATTCACACTCAGCTTACTTCCATTCAATCTAGGATCCCACCCAAGGAATAATACTGGCCACCTTTAGTGTGGATCTTTTACCTCATTTAACTTAATCTAAACATTCAATTCCTCCTAGGCATGCCCAGAGGCTTGTCCTCTTTGATGATTCCAATTCTGTCATGTTGGCAATCAATATTAACCATCAGAATGAACTAAAAGTTGTGAAAACTTTATCTTCAATGAGTCTTAACACTGAGTCATTTGTAATGGCCAAAGAATGGTTGCCTCTTAAATTCTAGGGATAAGGCAATTTTTAAAGAGGAAGAAATATGGTCATTGTACGTATGTGTTTCTTCATGAAAAATATGTAAAACATGGCAAGTAATAAAAGCTACAAAATAATGTATCATGGGATATCATGGGATGATCCAGTTTATCTTTAAAAAGTAATTGGAATGAACATTTCTGTCCCAAAGATTTTATTGAAAATAATTTAAATAAATACTTTTAATATATAAGAAAGATTTCCTTTAAACACAAGCATATACATTATTCAAGTTTGAAATTTGGCACTGTACTATTTTTATATAATGAGGTTGTGAGAGCACCAGTTAAAACGCACATCAAGGATTTAAAAGAACTGTTTCCCCACAATGAAGAAATTGCACTTCCTCTCTGCCATTGTTCTTGAAAGGATAAACAAAAGTCACATGAATTTTATTTTTCTGTCTTACATAAAACCACCGGAGTCCTAAAGACTTTTCTTCTATTGGCAAAACATTGTGGAAGTGTTGACTGATTTGGTCTGGATCATGGCATTTCTGGGCATAGCGATCATATGTGAATGAGACAGCTAGGAAGACCATTCAACTTGGGGCTTTCCAGCTGCTGCTGTAACAAACTTCCACCAAATGGGAGGGTTGAAACAATAATTTCTTTTTTTATCTCATTGTTTTGAATAGTTTTAGACTTCTGGAACATTACCAGCTATCACTGGTCCTCGTGGCCTGTAGCTGAACCTAGATGTCCTATCTTTATCATTCTTTTTGTGTCTGCATTTCTGTTACTCTTAAGACACGAACTTTATCATCTGCTAATTTAGTGTGAACTGGCATGAACTTTGTAATATCCTTAAGGATTCTTTTCCAATAAAGATCAGAAGAGATAGAACTTACTATCCCTTTGTGAAGGAGCACAATTCAATTTATGACATATTTAAAAAAGGGTAAGCAAGTAGACATACTGATAAGGTAAGGGTCTTAAGATTTATTGTTTGTGGAAAAGCAACAGGCTGATGTGAGCACATGACCCTATGTGTGTGCAAAAGTATCATGTTATACTTATATGTGGGAAGGCACACCCAGAGTTAACTTTGGCTGATGTCTTGCTTGTTATTAATCCTGAATGAGTCTGCTGACATCTGTCTTTGTTTTTAATTAAGCCATGTGTTATATCCTGCCAAGTTCTTCTACTTACACATACATCTTTAGAGACTGCCCAAACTTGAAGGAAATGGCCTTAATCAAACATAGATACTGTGTACTATAAACTTGCCATGTAAGCATTTGTGGTCATTGTTTGTGGAACTGGTCACGCGTTTTGTTGCTTGCCTTTACAAGACATTGGAAAAGTACACTCACTGCTGGTGTGGTACTAATCAACAGCCCTCCCATATTTGTCTCTTGCATCTTCTTTCTGCCTTTCCTATGATCATCCTCACTCTCTCAGTAATGATTTTTGTTTTGACTGACCAGCAGGCTCCTGGACCTATTATCTATATCATTTTATTCTCTATGTATGTTTATATCTCTGTAGATGCCATTTAAGTTCCATTATTTAAATTATCTAAGGAAATACAGATGGTATATAGAAATGAATAAAATTTTATACAATTTTTATATTAAAATATCTTCTACTGCAAATGCTATCTTACTGATACAAATTTTCAACTATCAAAGAAAAAAATGTTCACTAAAGAATTACTGATGAACCAAGAGCTAGGAAAGGTTTTTGAACCATTTTAAAATTATCTTCATTCTAATTAACTTAAACAATGTGGGCAAATTATTAGTGGTTTGTGACACTTGCCACTTTTAAAAATAAATCTATAAATGCTGTCTGCATAGATTGTAAGGAAGAGGAAGAAGGAAGGAAAAAGAGGAGGAAGAGGAAGAAGGGGAGGAGGGAGAGAAAAGGGAAAAGGGGAGAAGCAATAAATAATATTAAATCAACTTCTTTTCAGGTCCTTGAAACTTCCAGTCATAAGCAGGAGGTATCAGAGAAAGTTGAATTTGTAGGCCATCTTGTCAAAAACAATTTATTTATTTGAGAAGCCTGTACATGCATATTATATGTATCATTTACATCCATCGCTCTTCCTCTTCTAACACTTCCCATTTTCTGCCTTGAATTCATGAACTGTTCTATAATTATTTTAAATGTATTATATATAATGAAGCACATATATAATGTGCACAGAAAAATAGAGATAGTATATAGATAGGTAGATAGATAGGTAGATAGGTAGATAGGTAGATAGGTAGATAGATAGATAGATAGATAGATAGATAGATAGATAGATAGATAGATAAACAGACAGATAGACAGTCAGACAGATAGGTAGATAGATAGCCTATTAAGTTCTATTAGCATTGCCTTATTTTCATGTAGTTAGTACCAATGATTTAGGATTGAGGTCTCTGTGGAATACTTTCTTTCCTGTCATTTATGCTGCTACCGAGCCTCTATTGGAACATTGCCAGATGTCCATCAGAACCGTCCTCTATTTATTTACTGCCATTCTTTGTCTTTTTCAGGATTCTTTACTGTTAGCATTGCATTTTGTGAGCTGAACAAGCAAGAGGTTACCAAGACAGAGAACTTGTATTTAGTCATCTAAGAGTTAGTAAGTATTTTAAATTTTTCTCGATTATTATTTATGTATACATATATGCACCTACTTGTTTGTATGTGTAGCACATATGTGCAGAGCCAGCAAAAGTCACACGAGAGCATTGGATCTCCTGGAACTAGAGTACAGGAAGTTGTGAGCTGCCCCGTGTGGGTGCTGGCAACTAAACCCAGATCCTTTGCTAGAGCAGCAAGTACTCTTAACTTCTGAGCCATCTTTCTAGCTCTATGTTGTATTAGGCATTACTCAGCCTGCTGAATGCATGCACTTCTGGGTTCTCTGTCTCAAGAACAATGAGTAGTGGATATGCTCATCTAGCCATCCACTGACCTTAGATCAGGGTAACAACTTCCAAACTATGCTCAATTGATGAGATCCACTTCAGGGCATTGGGAGTTGAACTATTCATTTCACTGCCTTAGCCAAACCTTGTAATTTGCACTTATCAGCTTGTCTGACTATCTTGCTCTCAATAGCTGGCTCCTGGGCTGTCTCTTGTCTTGGGGCTGTGCCAGGCTATCTCTAGACTTCTTAGATTTAGATGTTCTCTGTTTTCAAATGGCAAGGGTAGGTCGATTTTTTTTTTTTAATTAAAGTAGAATTACATCATTTTCCTTTCCCCTACCCATTAATCTCCCTCAATTGCTCTCTCTCTCAAAATAATGTCCTTTTTATCTTCAGTTGTTATTGTTGTACATGCATATACATACACAGTGTGTGTGTGTGTGTGTGTGTGTGTGTGTGTGTGTGCTTCAGACTAGCATCACTGAATTCAGTCAGTGTTTTGAAGGGGGAAATCTTCATAGCCCTGAGATCCTTTGTTTTTCCAGTGTTATCACAGCAGACCTTCACAATCGAGGAATCCCTCTGGTTCTTCTGTTTCCTGCTAGTGGCTGCTGTCTGTGCCTATCTTGATTCATAAGTTTTAGGCTGTGCCAGCTTGTTTATTTGTCCCATGGGTCTGCAGCAGATCCTCAGCACCTCTCTCAAAAGTTCTTTGAGCTGTTAGCTCTTCATTCCTGGTTGCCTCTGGAGATGTCTTGTAACTTAAATATATGTTTTTAAAATTTGTCTGGATTTTTGTTTTCAGCGCCATAATGGTCTCTCACCTATGTGACAGCAGGAGCCAAATTAGATTTATTTCTTGGAAAATGTCTTTGATTCTTTTGTACCCTATGTTCTCATTCATGCTCTTTCCCACTGTCTGTCTTGAGAGGCTTCTTGTGTCTGGCTTCTTCCAAACCTTCATTTATTGGCTTGAATGTTTCCATCTCCAGGAAGTCTCTGACTCCTATTTAAAGTAGGTTTTCTGTTCTCATCAGTGATGTGGTCTGACATAACTGCAGCAATTTCGTATGTAGCCTCTGTGTTACTCATAAGGTGAAATTAAGCCCATCTACTTTTTAGGAATTATTAATTTAACTGACACTAAAGAATACTACTAATAAGCCAAGAAGTTATGGTTGTATTACTTTTGCTCTGTTATCTCAATGCCCTGAAATTCCCTTGTTCACTATTTGTACACTGCCTGTCTTATTTCACCTAGGACCAATCAGCTTAAAGATTACTTTAATACATTGTCTAGTTAGCCAAAATGTACCACTCCCCTCCTCCTTGCCTTTTAAACCATTGAACCTGTTGTTTCTTATTTAAGAAATTCCTGCCCTGAGAACAAACTGTTAGCACAGTTAGGTTTCTGTTTCCTTTTGTTTTTTTATGGTCCTGATTGATCAGCCAGAATCAAGCATCCAATAAGTTTTCATCATATCTGAGATTGGCGTTTGAGTGATCAATGCACAGCCTATTCCCAACACTAACAGCCATCATTCTCTATCCTGCCCAGCATCCTTTCTCTGTATAATATTGTTTGTAGTTTGTAATATACTATTAATAATCATTGATTTACATTTTATCTCCTACAACAATAAAGATAAACTAACACATTTTGACAATGAAAATTACGTGTTCTTAAGAATTCTTTTTTGAATTTTTATTGAATGATACATGGTGCAATAAATTAGTGAATAAATAAATAAATTGAGCTTCAATATATTGGGGAAATCTTGATTTATTAATGGATGATCAAAATTTATTTTCTACCTTAATATTTTTTTTAATCTAAGTCTACTAAATATACTTTAGCACTTAACATGTATGTAAAACTGTATGCAAAATTATTTTGAGCTATACCAAGAACAATTTTGTCATAACTTCCTTTCCCATTGCTATTGCTATTTAGTTTAAGAGAAACAACTAGCAAAGCTTACAGTCTTCCTTCACAAATGGCCCTTAAGATTTGCCAAAATAAATTTATGTTTTTATTCTAAAATATTTTACTCTTTTACTGCTTATAGACTCAAGTCATTGTTGTTCTAGGTACTGGGTTAAGACAGTTCCAAACTGTTCTTAGCTCTCCTCATTCTTTAAGGTCTAAGAGACTTGGTTTAGTTTTCTTTGTATTATGTCTATTCTTTGTCTGTGGCACTGTGTTAACTTAGGACATTATAAACCTAGCATATGTTGTATGCTTACCATATTCTTCTGTCTCCTGTGCCTCACCCAAGCTTTCTAGTTCTATTTCTTCTCCTTCTCACAGCCCTCCTTGCTCCCCTAACCACTTCTGCTGCTACCTTTATTCCATGTACAGATGTAATTTCATATATCTATACAAAATCTAGGATTCACAGTGAGATAAACTCAGTTGCATCTATTTCCTTGCAAACAAGCTAAGTTCGTTCTTGCTTTTGACAGAAAACAATTCTGTAGTCTATAAGCCACATTCACTTTGTCCATTGGACACCTAGGTTAGTTCTGTTAGTAATCTGTTGTGAGCAGGGCTGGAAGAAACATCAATGTGCAAGTATCTTCATGACATACAGACTCGGAGTCTTTTGGAGAAATAACCAAGTGGTGTAACTGGGTCATATGGCAGATGTGGTAATATGGCCTTTAGTCGTCTTAATAGTGCTCTACTGATTTCCATAGTAGCTGGGTTAGCTTACATTTTTATCAGATGATTTATAAGGGCTTTATGTGTCTGTAGTAGTGTGAACATGTGCTACTATTTGTTTTCTAAATGCTTGCCATTCCGACTGGGCTGAAATGCACTCTCAACGTAGTTTTGATTTGCACCTTTCTGACGACTGGTGAACATGAACATTTCCCTTATGTTTATTCTTGGTGTGTATTCATCTGTTGAGTGCTGTTTAGGCATTATCCTATTTATTTATCAAGTTGTTGATTTCTTGTTTAAAATTTTGATCCCTAGTCATATTCTACATATTGATTCTCTGTTAAAGGGTTGGCAAAGATTTTTCTCTCATTTCATAGATTAAAATGAGCTGTTTTAGAATTCTATTGTGCTTGGACAGGTTATCTTATACATTTACTTAGAAAATTGGAGATTTTCCCTTTATATTTAACATATGACTGAAGATGAGGAACGTATGAGAAAAGTATGTTTACTACCATGGCATGTTAATACCCATCATCACACATATACTACAGAATGCCATTAATGCACACATTTTATTGGCAATTTTCCTAGCAAATATTCAGTAAAAGAAGCATTTAGCCAGTGGGCTGTGTTCTAGGAGAAGGATCCTCCTGTCCCTCCTTTTGGCTTCCCATCCCAATTCTCTGTACTTTGATAGAACAGTCATGTATGCAGATGTGGGCAGTGGCTCAGGTGCTCCAGTGGTTCAGATCTGAGAATGCCAGCTGCTAATATCTGTCACCCTTGGGTGAAGTTAAATGAGGGTTCCCGGGGGAGGATGAGCTTCCCCTGTCTTTATAAGTGTATTACCTGAGAACGGGATCCTCTGTGGTCACTAGGCACGCAATCTTGCTTGTTGATTTTCACAATGCTAACCCCTGACAATGTAGGACAGAAATCATTTATAGTTTTAATGGCATCTGCAGCTTCCCCCCCCCCCTGAAATGTCTGAACTGGTAGTCTGAGGCCAATCATGAATACCTACAGTGTTCCCAAAAGTGTTTAGTTGTGGATCAATCTGAGATATGAAAAATAAATTCCAAAGCTTAGATGAAACAGTAACTTAGAGCCATAATGTGCCCATGAAAGAAACATGAATCTCTGTTGTTCAGAAAAACTGATTTTCTGACATTCATTTACTTTGCTTCCATGACAGACACAGGAGGGCCAGAGCACAGCTGCTAGGGGACCTGAAAACAGACATGGCCATGGCCATGTGAGAGTTATAGCTATAATTTTGGCTTGGAGAATGTAGGGATGTCTTTGAGCATTCCTACCTAGACTTTGTGGATTGAGGCATAATCTGTAAAGCCTTTTGTGAAAGATGTATTAGTTAGCGCTACCCTCTAGAGGTGTGACAATATGCCATTTTCAGCTTCAAGTGGACTTAAGATAATAACACATTATCCATACAGAAGTTACTCACTGTCAAGATCATTATACATAAAAATGGACATAGTACCTGACAATGGGGAATGATGGGTGAATGATTCTTCTATGTTTTGTCTTCAACACATTAATAATCAGTCCTTTTGTTTTGAACTTTTTTATGCCTTGGTGAAGCCTTCTTTATCTTCATGGACTTATTCTAGTCCATTAGTTAGTCTTAGAATTGTTGATTTTTCTTCCCTCGACCTTAGGCAAAGACTGAAAATTGCAGTCATCTTATTTCCTGTTCAATAGTGTATTCAAGGGTTGCTTTCACAAAGTTGATAGTCTGGAGATCTAGTTAAAAATAAAAATTCTTGGGTTCTGTATTAAGAGATTTAGATTCAGTAGACTTCTCATAATAGCAAAGGATATTCTTCTTCTTTTTTTTTTTTTTTAGAGGATATCAGCTCCATTTTATAGCATATATGAAAACATAGCTTTTATCTTTAATATAAGACAGACTTGAGATATAAACTCTGGGCTTCTACATCCATAACTGTGTCTCCACGCAGCAAAGGATATTCTTGTCTTCTTACACCTGTGGCTTATTTGTGTTTAGTTTTCACAAGTTTAAAAATGTGGAAAATATCTCAAAGTTACAGCTAGTTTTAAGCAAATTAATCCATACAAAGTTTGCTATATGCCTATCATATAGTAAACGGTAAATATATTGTCACTATTGTTTAAAGAATACCTAAGTAATAATGCCTGTGAGGAACACATTTTTTTTTTTTTTTTTTTTTTTTTTTTTTTTTTTGCTGGTTTTCATGGGTCATGGTCTCTGTCACACTGAATGTAAACTTTATCAATAATTATAGCACTTGGTTTAGCTTTTTGTTCTTATGTATAAAAGTGGTGGTGATTAAATTGCATCTATTAAATAGGAAATGCTACCTCCTTAGAGAACTACATAGAGTTCCTGTGGCACAGGGTTAATTAAGGTTATTTTGGTGCAGATGATTTTGCTCCCGTCTTTGGAGAAACACTAATTTGAATCTCCCACCCCTAACTTGACACGTTTGTTGTAACCATCTCATTATTGCCATCGCCTGTCATTTCCCTTTTCTAATTTTCCTCTCTTCTTCAGGAATCTTCAACAACAAACATTGTGAAGATACTGCATGGGGATGAAACAGTTGTTCTAAGGAGTGGGTGTGAATTTCTGTGTTTTCTGAGTCTAAGGCTGAAGCTAGAGTTAGCCAATACAACGACCAATGCTGGAGGATGAGGACACGACATTTATTAAGATTTATTATATCATTATAAACTATGTGTATGCTGTGCATATGAGCACAGGAACTGTGGATGTCAAAGGCATTAGATCCCTCAAGGCTGGAGTTACAGTGTTTGGGAGATGTTTGATTCGGGAACCATGCTCAGGACTTCTGAAAGAGCAGTGCATGCTCTGAACCACTGAGTCATCTCTCCAACCCAGACAAGAATTTTAAAGCAGTAAATTTTTGGAAAAAAAAACATTGGCAGCTTGTGATCTGACTACACTAACACAAACTAGAAAAGGGCATAGAGGTTTTAACATGGGTGTGGGGAGAGGGATAAGGGATGGAGTTTAGCCAGTGTTTAAGGATTCAGAACAGGCAGGCAGACAGTACAAATTGTGTCATAAATTGCTTGCCTTCGTTTTCTTGATTGGGATTTTACTGTGTCTTTATTTAGGTGTTGCAGGCTATTTGATCCCACCGTGAAACCTGGTAATGTGTTATTTATTGAAAATGCATGTTTCTAGTTGTGGTGTGGCTCAGCCCTTAGCATACACCTTTAATCCCTATGGCTGAAATACAGACACACCCTTAGCACATACCTTTAATACCAAACAATAAGGGTAAAGTTAGTTTGTAGAAGGAAGCGCCCATGTTTGAAAATGATGTCTATTTGAGCATCAGACCAAGTAATGAATCAAAGAAATATTTGACAGACTAGGATATACCCAACTCTCACAGGAAAAGAGAGGACGGAACAGCTGCTTAAGAGGCAGAACAGAGAATGGGGACTGTTTTACTGGGACAGTGACAGAGAGAGAGGCTGTAGAGAGAGTACAAGCTCCATACAGGTGAAGACAGAATGAGGCAGAGAATCAGAAGGAGCTAGTAAGATTAGACAGACTGACAGAGTTAGTTGAGGCCAAGCAGAGAGAAGCCAGATTGAATCAGCCAGCCTAGAGAGGATCTTTGAACCCGAACAGCTGAGTTGAACCAGCCAGCCAACTAGAAAGGGGTAGCTTATTCAGCAACAAGTCTCAGAAGCTGAAAGCATTCTAGGCCTAGACTAGATTGTATGGAGACCAGAAGCTTCTAGAACAAGGCCTAGGCTAGCAGATGGAGCAAGTAAGCCCCTGAGATGATGATTATTTCACGTGCAAAAAAAAAAAAAAAAAAAAAAAAAAACCTTTTATATTCGGGTTCTAAGATTCGATTTTAGTAGGTCTGGGGTGTCATGTTGGAAGCAGTACACTTAAAAAGATTTCCAAATGATTTTCATGATCACCAGACTTAAGAACTGTAGTGGCATGGGTGAGTATCTGTTTCTATGTTGAAGGCTTAGTCCCTCTTTTGGGTATGGCTAGGAGGTAGTGGAAACTTAAGACATGTGCTTAATGGGAGACCGTTAGGTTCTTCAGACAATGCCTCCAAGGGGACTGTGGCTTTGTCTGTCCCCTTTTCTTGTAGTTCTTAGCTATGGAGTGAGCACACATATTTTTGTGTTTTTTAATAAAATATATTGCACATTGAGCATGCCATTCTTTCATACCAGTCTTGCCTTTAAATCTCCATATACTGATTTTCACAAGCTCAAAAACAGCAAGTCAGCCAGTTGTGGTTTGCAATCTCCAGGAAAGCCAAAATAAAAATATTTCTGTGCATCCACTACTTCAGTTATTTGCTAAGGTGATGCAAAGCCTTTTAATACAGGGGTCATTGCCAATATTTGTTGTATTTACAATGTGTCTTTTTTTCTAAGACATTGTTATCTTAATTCAAGCCCCTTTATTTGCTGAGAGGGTAGAGGGAAGTTTGAAGCTTGGTTTTGCCCATTGCCTTATGGTACTCAGATTAAGGCAGTCAATATCACACCCCTTCTGTGACTGCAGCCACACCCCTAACTGGCCAATCAGCACCCAGGCTGCTGCCTTCTCACATGGCCTTGCCTTTTGATCAGTTGGTGGAGGAAGAGGAAACACTTTACTGAATCGGGACTGAGGAATATACTCAGTTATTTTAGCCTGAGGCTCAGACAATGAAGATTTATGTTTAATTTCTTTTTTCTGCCTTAACTTCTGACTGCTGCACTTTCCTCTATGGAGTGAGAATCAAAAATAATGCATAATAAAATTGATATATGACAGAAGTAGTCTGTCTAGTATTGTTTTGAGGATTCTTGGAACTGTGGTCTCATCTCACATCAAGGGACCAATGCAACCAGCCTATCAAAATAGTTTTAGTTTGCTAGGAATGATTTTGGTCTTCTGCCTCTAAAATGGTTCATAATTAATTAAAAAAAAATCCAAGTTCCATAATCTATTGCAATGGAGGATTTTCAGTATTATACTGTCCCAAGCACATCTTTCCTGTCTCCAGAACCTGGGAATACATTATGTTTCATGGCAAAAGAGATAGGAGAGGTGATTAAAATTTAGAAAATTATCCTGGATTCTTTGGCTAGATCTTCTAAAACCACAAAGATTCTGTTGAGACAAATTAAGAAAAAAAACCACCTTAAACAGTAGAGTAGATACATGTGTAACAGTTGCTGAGGTTGGACAAAGAAAGAGACCCATGAGCCAAGAAATGGACATGGGGTTTGAATGGGAGTGATCGTGAGCAAAGGGTCTATGCTCAAGAGATTCCCCAAAAAAAGAATGCAATCTTGTTGGCAACTTGCTTTTAGCCCAACAAGATCCATTTTTGACCCTTCCGTACCAGACCAAAAATAATAAAAAGTGAGTTGTTTTGAGCTGCTTGGTTATTGCAGCAATAGAAAACCAGTGTACCATATGAAAATAGAGGGCAAGTCAGAACTTTCTTAGTGTTCTGGTGCACATTTTGTGATGATAAATGACCGCTCTCAGGAGCTGAAGCCTGGTGAACCACCTTCCTTCCTTGCCCTCCCTTTAGTTGCCCATGGTCCATGAAAGCATCTCTGATGATCATTAGTTGACCTCATAGTGATAGAAGACCCCCCCCATCCCCAGTTCAGACTCAACCCTCTTCTGTTCCTGTTCAACATTCTTTTTGATAAAGAAAGGTAAACAGTATAGCTCTCCAAAAACCATAGGCATTCTTTGCAACGAAGAGCAAAATGTCACAGTAATATGGAAAATGAAATTTCTGGCTGTGTGTAAGATGGATGTACAGACCATAATAAGTCAGCAACTTCGTTCAGGAAACAGCCTCATTGCTCTGCTGTCAACCTGTCAGCTCAAGATCCTGAAGTTTAGGCCTGTGCACAATTAGGCTGCGATCCTCAATGTTCAGAGTAATATCAGCAGCCTGAAGTGCAGCCAAAGAACACAAAATGTTTTTTTTCCTTTTATTGAAATTATACTTTTTTTTCTCATATGATATATTCTGATTATGGTTTTCCCGCCCTCCATTCATCCTAGTTGCTCCCCACCTCCCCTGCCCTCTGGATCCACGCCTTTCTGTCTCTTATTAGAAAACAAACAGGCTTCTTGGGGAATATGATATGACATAATATGCTATGTTATGATATAATATAACGATAGAACAAAAATTAACACATTGGAATACTACAAAGCAAACAGAGAGAAAAGAGACCAAGAAAAGTCACAAGAAACAAAGGTGCAGAGACCAACTCATTCATACACTCAGAAATCGCCTAAAAACACTAAACTGGAAACCATAATACATATGCAAAGGATTTATAAGGTAAACAATGATAAAAAGATAAAAATATATAAATAAAAAATAAGATTAAAAAAAAAAAAGAGCCCTGACACAATATGAGACTAGGAACCTCCAAGGATGCTGAGTTCCTTCTCTGTTGGCCATCCACAGCTGGGCATGCAGCCCACCCTTACGAGAAGTTTGTTTCCCCAGTGAGATTCCCTTGGAGAGAATTAAATTTTTCATTTGCAAGTGTTTTTCATTTAGAGATGGTTTCTGGGTTAGAGGTGAAGGCTTGTGCGCATTTCCCCTTTCAGTTAAAAGATTCCATCTGGATCCGTGCAGTTTCTATGTGTGATTCCTCAGTCTCTGAGAGTTTATATGAACACTGATCCTGGTGATTTAGAGGTATGGTGTCCTCCAGTCCCTCCGGCTCTTACACTCTTTCTGCTCTTTTTCTATAGGGTTCCCTGAGCCCTAATGGGAGGGATTTGATGGAGATATCTTATTTAGGGATGAGTGTTCAAGGTCTAACATTACCCAGTTTATTGAGTGCCTATCAACCTTTAAATAATTATATAAACAGGTGTTGTGATCTAGAGCTGTGACTGGGCCTTGCAGCTGCAAAGTCATTTGTTTTCCAGAAAAAAAGTACACATTAAAACATAGCCTATATTCTGCATAAAACCACAGTGTCCTTGTGATTCTTATCTGTTACTCTGAGATAAAAACCTTATTTCACTCAGACTATGTTCTTTTTAGAAGGATAGTAGCGCATAAAAAGAGAATTATGCAGTCTATGCCATCTGGCTTAGCAGAAATTGGATATTGGTTCAGGTTGTTATTTATGATTTTCACAGATACGGCATTCTATTCATGTTATGGTGCAAAACTCATGGGTTCTCTTTTTAACTTACTATTAGATACTTTCTAACTTGCAAAAAATATTTCCAAAATAATTCAAATAGCTCTGTGTAGGATTGGTTTAGATTCACCAGTTCTCTGTCTATCTGTCTTTTGTGTATGTGTGCATGTGTTTGTGTGTGTGTAGAAACACATACATACCTTTTGTATATTTTTTATATAATTTGATATATAATATAATATAATAAATATAATATAATATATATTCCTCCCTTTGAGCCACTCCAGTATGAGATGAACATTCTATTCCCCTTACTTGCATATACTGACTGCATTATATGAGTCCTAAAAACAGAGACACTCCTTATAGAACTACTTTTGGTTGTTGTCTATTGCTATACAACAAGCCCATTTAAACTCGCTGGTATAAAACAACAGTTACTCTGTATTTCTCGTGGGTTCTGTGAATCACAAATTTGGAATGAGGACACTGAAGTGAGCTGCCTCTGCTTCAGGCCACCTAGAGAAAGATGCCAACATCAGGTGGTTCAAACACCTGGACTTTATGAATATTTGGGGTCTTCTTCCTTCAAATAGTTGATGTCTGAACTAACATCTGGGCTGTCTTGCCTTTATGTCAGAGCATATACCTTCTCCATGTATTTTTGCTTTCCCTTAGTATAAAAGCCACAGCATCATTGGGTTTCTACCATGCCATCTAGGGCACTAAGCACAAGATTTTCTGTAAATAAGCAAAAACTTCAGTTTATTATTATTATTATTATTATTATTATTATCATCATCATCATCATCACCATTAATTGACAGCCTCTGTATATAACTTGTTACATGTAGCTTACATAGTCATTTTAATACTAAGAACACAGTTACTTCTGAATTAAGGTATCTTTGAGTGTAAGTAAGTGTGGACACAGGAGTATCCACTGCAGCATCAAGGGACTCAAACAAAGAACCTTGAGGTTTATGTGGGATTTGCCAACCTCCCAAATCACACATGCAGAAAACCAGTAAAAAGAGGGTTTAAATTCACACTTAAGGTATAGTGTATGAATCTAGACTGGCAATGTCATCATTAATCAACTCAGTGTTCCTCACAGGTCTGTATTCTTCAAAATATCCAGGGCCTTCTCATAGAATCAAAACGACTGTACAGACTATATATTAGGTTTTAAGCTCTACCCCATGTCTACAGAACAGTAAATGAGTTTTAGAGTTCTTTAGAATTCAGTGTGATAAGAAATCAGTATAAGATATGCTTAGGGAATGATTTGGCAATCAAAATATAAAGCAGATTTTAATTAACTCTACAATGCTTGGAAAGCATTAATAAAAATAATAAAAAAATAAACAATTCCAAGATTTTATAATAATACTCAGTCTAATAGTTTCCAAGGAAGGTGTTCAATGCTTTTATATTTTTTTCAGTCCTATCTGGTAAACTCTCAATTCTAGGATTCATTTCATTATTGTATTTGAATTCTCCTAACTAATTTCTCTATAAATTGATGGATGCCATTCAACATATATTTTAAAACAAAACATAGTTTCTGAATTCTATTTTTAATTCATTTTCTATTTTCTGCTGAGCATGCTAGTGATTATAGGTCATGCTAAGAAGCGTCACTTCTCACTCTGAGCAAGGCCAGGGAAGACAAGCTATTGCAGAACACGACTTGGGGAAGTGAAGGAGATCGCCATTTTATGGCATCATGCCGTTTGCTAATCTCATGGCTAATATCTCACAGGTAGGTGAGGTGAAGATGTAAAAAACCATGGCGTTTCAGCAACTGAAAACAAACTTTGAATGGCCACTGCAACTGTTCTTTTCTGTTTGTTTGTTTTTAGTTTGTTTTCTTCTTTTGCTCATTCCACATACCCTGAGTGGTATTGCTCAGAGTGAGAAATCCAACTAACTCATGTTAGTGACCAAGGGACATGGAATGATTGAACATCTGCCATAGCAACGTGAAATAGGGATGGGGAACTATGGGTGAATCTTCTTGTCAACTCTGTCCAGAAGTTACATTACACACACACACACACACACACACACACACACACACACACACACACGACACATTTTAGAAGAGTGGGCTGCTCTTTTATCATTATCATTTTTGTCTACAGAAACTGGATGTCAGGTTTATTTGAGCTTAAATAGCCACTCAGGATTTGTTATCAATTTTGAGGTTTAGGCTTGAATTTCTTGTGTATTTCTCTCTCTCTCTCTCTCTCTCTCTCTCTCTCTCTCTCTCTCTCTCT
>JANHMN010000014.1:42118865-42139559 GCA_030674055.1 Rhabdomys pumilio | reverse complement strand
TCTCTCTCTCTCTCTCTCTCTCTCTCTCTCTCTCTCTCTCTCTCTCTGTGTGTGTGTGTGTGTGTGTATGTGTATGTCTGTCAATGTATGTTTGGGTACATATGCACATGCATTTCTGTGGAAGCTGGACAATGGATGTCTTCCTCTGTTGCTCGCCATGGGAGTCTCTCACTGAATTTGAAGCTTACTGATTCAGCCACACTGACTAGCTAGCAAGGTCCAGAAATCCTTCTGTTTGGATTACAGATATGAGTCACACCATATTTTGCTTCTTTATGTGAGTACTAAGGATCTAAATTCAGGAACTCATGTTTTCCTGGCAAGCACTTTGATGACTGAGCAATCTCCTCAGCTCCTAGGCTTGATTTTTAAAAAAAATTAATTTTTTTACTTATACCTTTTACATCTTGCTTACTGCCCTTGTCCCGGTCACCCCTTCCTACCGTTGTTTGCCATCCCCTCCTCCCCTTCTCCTCTGAGTGGGTGAGGATCTCGTAGTATTCCTTTATCCTGGCACTTCAAGTCTCTGCAAGGCTAGGAGCTTCCTCTCTCCCTGAGGCTAGACAAGGTAGCCCAGCTAGAAGAATATATTCCATGTACAGGTAACAGCTTTTGGGATAGCCTTCACCCCCCTCCACCACCACTCCAATTGTTCAGGACCCGCATGAAGATCAAGCTGCACATCTGCTACATGTGTGCTGGGAGGCCCAGGTCCAGCCCCTGTATGTTCTTTGGTTCATGGTTCAGACTCTGAGAGCCCCAAGTGTCCAGGTTAATTGACTCTGTTGGTATTCCTGTGGAGTTCCTATCCCCTCCAGGGCCCACAATCCTTTCCCCATTTTTCTTCAAGAGTCCCCAAGCTTCATTTATTGTTTGGCTGTAGGTATCTGCATCTGTCTGAGTCAGTTGCTGGGTGGAGCCTCTGAAAGGACTCCTTTCAGAGAATGAATGAGAATGAATGGTAATCTGCAACTGATAATTAATAATACTCTGTTATACTTACAGAGTATTATTAATAATGTCAGGGCTTGCTGCTTGCCCATAGGATGAGTCTCAGATTGGTTTGGCTATTTATTGGTCATTCCCTCAGTCTCTGCTCCACCCCCTATCCCTGTGTTTCTTGTCAAGAGAATAAATTTTCGGTCGAAAATTTTGTTGGTGGGTTCATGTTCTTATGGCTCCATTGGAGTTCCTCTATGGCTACAGGAGGCTGCCTCTCAGGTTTCATATCTCCAAATGCCGTGAGTCACAGCTAAGGGCATTCCCATTGGTTCTTGGAAGCCTCTCTTAGAGGTCTCTATCTCTTCCTGGAGATGCCTTCTAGACCTCCTTGCCCCTATCAGTTGCAGATTTCCATTCGTTCTCAAGGCTAACTGACCGTCTCTGCTGCTCCTCCACACACATGATCATGCACGGCACCCCCCCCACCCCCCACCCCCCGTTCCCTTTCCTATCTCTTTTCCCACCCAGGTCCCTCTCTCCATCTGCTTCTTATGACTATTTTATTTTATAAGCGAGATTCAAGCATCCTTGCTTGTGCCTTCCTACTTGTTTAGCTTCTTTGGGTCTGTAGAGTGTAGCATGGGTATTCTGTATTTTATGGCTGATATCCACTTATAAGTGAGAACATACCATTCATGTCCTTTTGAGACTGAGTTACCTCACTCAACACGATATTCTCATATGTCCGCAAAATTCATGATGTCTTTGTTTTTAATAGCTGAATAGCATTCCATGGTACAGATGTACCACATGTTCTTTATCCATTTTTTCAGTTGAAGGACATCTAGGTTGTTTTCAGTTTCTAGCTATTATAAATAAAGCCACTATGAACATAGTTGAGCAGGTAGATGTCCTTGTGGGAAGTTGGAGCATCTTTTTGGCTATATATCGAGGAGTGATATAGCTGGGTCTTGAGGTAGAACTATTCTGTTTTCTGAGAAACTGCCAAATTGATTTCCAAAATGGCTGTACAAGTTTGCACTCCCACCAGCAATAAATACTTGTTCCCCTTGTTCCCCTTGCTCCATGTTGTCACCAGCATGTGCTATCTCTTGGGTTTTTGATCTTAGCCATTCTGATGTATGTAAGAGCTGAACCTCTGAGTTGTTTTGATTTACATTTTCCTGATAATTAAGGACTTTGAGGAGTTCTTTAAGGAGTTCTTTGCTTCTCTGTTGAGAATTCTGCTTAGCTCTGTATCCCATTTTTTAATTGTGTTTTTGGGTTGTTGGTGTCTAATTTTTTGAGTCTAGCCTTGATTTTTAAATCCCACTGTTTAGTATAAGAGTTTTTATTTATGTATGACATTATTTGTACCTATAACATTTAATAGTCACTTATTGATTCCTACTATGTGCAATACTGGTTTAAGTATATCCTTGGAATCTCTGCATTAACCACCAAGTTCATCTTTGATATCTTCATGATTACAAACTTAACTCTCGTGACTTGGAAGGAATTTAGGATTTGCATGGAAATAATGAATGATATGTGTGAGGCTCACAAGTTTTGTTAAACATGGCTAAACATCCCTCACATAGGTAAATCCAGACCGAGGAGGCCTTTACTATCCAAGCTATCAGTCTATGCACACAGCATGATTAAGTATCTGTTCTTACAGAGAAGGCAAAAATGAATGTTCATACCCAGTTAAAAAATGCATGCCATTTGGATAAAATCTAGAAGACAAATAAAAGTAGACTACACAAGCAAAGAGGCCAAAAATACTTACTCTACCATTAACAATACTTGTTTTCTCAGTCATTATTCTTCTAGGCATGATTTTATTTCATTTTATTTCATTTTTGGTTTGCTTGAGGAAAGCTCTTATGGGGTTCAGTTTGGTCTTCAACTTACTGTATAACTGAGGCTTATCTTGAACCTCCAACTCTCTTGCCTCCAACTCCCAAGTGGTAGGGTTACAGGTGTGTACCACACTGCCTGTTTACAAGCTGTTTATATAAATAGAGAAATTTCACAGTATGGTTTTTCAGATTTTATTAAAAGTGGTCATTAAAGTAATTTTAAAAAGATATCAGTGACCTCATACTATGCTATCATCTGGCGTGACCATAATTTATTATTGGATATTTAAGGTCTGTCATTGTTTGCTATTATAAATAATGTTGTGATAAACATCCTTCTACATAAATCTCTGAATGACTTTCTGTGTACCATCTGTCCCCTGGAGCCCCTTGATTGGTGACATCTACCTTCACTAACTGACAGTGGACATGTGGAGATAAAGCTGTGCAGTCAGAACTTGTCAAGAAGACAAATAGGGAAGCAGCAGCCTAACTTACATGCATGAGCAGACTGGGGCCAACTCTGATTGTGCAGGCCATTTGTTTGGTTAGAAGTAGGACAATTACAGTATATTGCAAAAGAACAAAGGTGACCTTAGAGGAAACCAGCCATTTGGAATTTAATTAATCAAGCATCAGGGCAGTTTGGCATCCAAGAGCAACTAGAATCATCACAATCTGTCAGCTTCTCGCTGAGGATTAGGATTTAGATAAGGGCGTGGATGAGGTGCACCTTGCGGTTGATCTCTTGGAAACAGCAGAGAATTTCAGCCTTGAAAGCTAAGCAGTGTTGAGCATTGCGGAAGTCCTTTGTAGAAAGGGGAAGAAAAAACCTACCTAAAATGTTGTGATCTTCTTGAAGATTGAAAAAGCAACTCTTCGCCAAGCTGAAACATCACACCACTAGTATACTGGAAATTTGAGATTATGTTCCTACAATGTCCCTGATCCTGACAAAATCATACAGTGGGGGAGGTCACATATTTTGTCAGCATATTGCAGAGTCAACAAATTCAAAATCTGTATTTAAAAAGACCTGATTTAATTTTCAGCCACCCAGGCAATGCACACAGGTGCTTAGCACTCATCTCCATTAGCCTTGGAGGAGAAACCTCTTACCTTTGACCTAGAGTTTATTCAATCTTCTAAGACAGAGTTGGAGATTCCCAACCTAAATTCCAGGTATTTAATATGCTCTGCTGCTGCTCTCTGCTTCCTGACGATAATTTTATTACTAGCTCTTAACACCTATTGTACTAAATTGCCGTATTAATATTAATATCGGAGTGTGAAGAATTCAACGGGTAAATGGTATGCAAATTAGCTTAATGCAGACTTTAATGGGTTGGTGCACTAAAAAACGTTTTTGGAGACAAAAGTAACTGAAGAGGTAAAAGATCAACACATCGCCACCGAAAGGAAAGACTGTTACGAGGAAAAGAGAAATACTTTAAAGCAAGTGTGACTCGTTTTTAATCAAAAGAATAATTACTGCTGGTGTGATCTTTGATTATACTGTGGACAACAAATAGGAAATACTTATAAAAGGTTTGTCCTTATTTTTAATGATCTATATGCGTGTGTGTCTCTGTCATGCAGGTTTTTACATGTGAATGCCGGTGCCCTAAGGAGTCCCAGAAGAGGGTGAGTTGGATCTAGGCATTTGCAGAAAGAAGAGTTGGACAGGGTTTTGATGGAAACCATGCATCCCTAAACCAAAGAATGTCAAGGACTGCTGGCAATTACTGGAAGCTAGGTGTCAGAATGAGCTGGTCCTTAAGACATCGTACTTTCAGTTTCTAGTCTGCAGAACTGTCAGGGAATAAATGTTGCTTCAGCCAACCAGTTTGTGGCTCTGGCATATGACAGCCCCAGCTTTCACTAAGTCCCGTCAAACTTATTTCTGCTCCCATTAATTAAGTCTGGAACAGAGCACATAGATTTCCAGTCAGTTTCCGTTTTGAAAAGTTGGTTCCGTTTTGGTCTTCTGTCTTATAGTTGATGTTCATTTCCTAACCTGTGGCCACTACCAGCTGGTCTTCTTTTCAGTGTTCCTTTATTCAGAACTATGATGCCATTTCCCCGAGTCCTTCCTTGTGCCTTGGGACTGAGGTACAGAAAGGGTCATTTTCATTTTATCCCAATAAGCTACTTCACTATTCTCTTCCTCTTTCTCTGAGTGTGCAGCCACTCTTGAAAGTATCTTGCTTTCAACACTTAAACAGGAAGTGCTCTGAGCTCGCGGAAGCGAGACATGGTTTGGCAAGGATCAGTATTTTCAGGACCCGCTTAGAAATCCCACCACTACCAGCAAAGCCGACATTCCACCGCATGTTCCAGATCCTTACTCTTAGGTTACAGAGAGGCGGCCCCACAAAGCAGCAGCACAGATGGGGATAACTCGATGAGTCGACCCCACTGGAGCTTGGTTTTTCAAGGAAACAGAAACCAACAGCCTTTTTCAGAAGCCTTTATTGGTTTAGCTGAATGCTCCTGACCACAGCTGCCAGCCAGCACTGAAACACTCTGACCACAGCTGTAGCACCTCCAGTCTGAGTTGCTGCCCCGCTCCACAGGCCCCTGTGTTACACCACAAGTGTTTGCAGCTGGCTGCTGTTCTCGACTGTCCAAGGCAGCCAGATGTTTTCTTTTATGAAAACTGTTCTTTCTATCCACGGAGAATGGCTGTGTTCAGTGGTTTCTTGCTGTGCCTGCTTATACTTAACTGTAGATGACCTCTGCTTCACACATGACACCCTGGTGGCTTTGGTTATGTCGCTTGGGGGTGGGGAAGAGATTTTTTTTAGCATCCTCCTTTTTTCACCCAGGAGAGAGGAAGGGATTAAACTTCCACTCTGAAAGGCTACATGCAGATGCCTCAGGACCATCTCCCCTCTCCCACTGGGTTCCTTTCCTCTCTGAGATCTGTTTCGCAGGGGACAGTTATGGGACCCTCAGGAGAACTGAGTGGCTCAGAGCCAAATCGGCTTTGAGTCTTTGGGATGCAGGTCTATTTAACGGATATTATTCTTTAATTGTCTCAGGAAGGCTGAAAGCAGGAGGCGTACAAGCTTTCTTTACTCTCACTGCCAGAAGCCAGTGGGTGGGTTGAGTGGGAGGAGGATGGGCCAGTGAATCCTAAGGGAGAGGCCCACTCAACTCTAATTACACTAGGAAAATATGTTTGCTCAGGGCTTTTCCTGCTCATTTTCCTCATTGTATATTACAAGATCTTTAGGATGTTGTCAGGGTTTTAGGATTAACAAGAAGAGGAAGGGCTGCATTTAATGTCCAAAGTGTAGGACGATTTCTACCAGGTGGCTGTGGCTCATGGCTTCCTTCCCTGAAGTGAGAGCACCCCCCCACCCAACCCTGCTGAATTGGAGATGTACAGAAGCAGCTTCTATACATTTCCGTTTTGGGTGAGGAAGGAGAAGAAAGACCCTAAGGTTTTGACATCGACTATAAAATCGACTATAAAATCTCAAAGCTAGGCATTCTTTTTTTTTTTTTTGGTTTTTGGTTTTTGGTTTTGGTTTTTGGTTTTTGGAGACAGGGTTTCTCTGTATAGTCCTGGCTGTCCTGGAACTCACTCTGTAGACCAGTCTGGCCTCGAACTCAGAAATCCTCCTGCCTCTGCCTCTCAAGTGCTGGGATTAAAGGCGTGTGCCACCACCACCCGGCCAAAGCTAGGCATTCTTAAAAGTGACCCTGTGGTGGTTGCCAGCAGTACCACCTAGGACCCGGAACAATCCTTGCCACTCGGTGGAAACAGAAATGATTTGTGAAATGAATCCACGAAGGTTGGGTATTTGTAACGTGCATTACGGGCACTGCAGCTTTCTGTTTATCGATCCGTTGAAAAATACTATGGATTTTTATTGCTTTTAATTGTGAGAATAATGTTTCTCGCAGGCCTCACAGGTCCCTATGAAGTCTCTATGTACTTTGTGCAATGTGAGACAATTTGCTCTGTTGATATAGACATTTTGACTCAGAAGTGTGACACAGGACAACATCTACTGGCATTAGATAGGGGGTGATCAAACGGCAGAGTGGGTGAAAGAGTAACTCTATGACAATGAATGACACAAGAGAGTTTTGCCCAGCAATGTATGGCTATGCCAGTTTACTCCACATATAATGACTTTAAAAAAACGTTAGGTTATTATACAAAGTAATGGGTTTTTATTTTGACATCCCTGAACGTATGTGTCACTTATCTGTGTTCCCATCCATTCACTTTTCTCACTTCCTGTCCACTGATTTTTGAATGGACAGGAAGTAAATTCACTTATCACTAGCCATGCTAATCTGAGCACCTCCCAGCATTCAATATTTCCACCTTTCTCTTTGCACACCTCACCGCTCCAACTGTACAGATGTTTACTGTTTTCCCACGTGTAGATGAACCCATTTTGATACAATAGAGTTGGTTTTCATCCTTAGAGCACTGTGGGGGCAACAGGCAGACACAGTTGGAAGTGTGGGCTGTAACGAAAAAGACAGAGTGAGTCACCACAGACAATCCTTTGGTGGCTGACGTTACTTAACCCTTCTCCATAGTACCCAGTTCCTTAATGGCAATTAAGAGAAAGCCAAAACCAGAGTGACATCCTAAAGTACTCGACAGTTGCAGGGTAGTGAGATAAGAATTTAAGATAGCAGAGTGCTCTTTCCTAAGCTAGTAGGATTCTAGAACTGGGCCCTTGTGATCCCCACTGGGCCTCATGGTCCACATCCAACCAAGATGTGAGCTATCTCTCTCATTCACTCTGTTAGCACCATTTATACAAGGTCTGTGATCTGTCCTGTCCTTTTCTCTGGACTCTTCTTATTAACATTACAGTTATTTACTGGCCATGAGTGCTGAAACAATACATTATGCATACTTTATTGAACCCTCACAAGTCTATGACCTACCTATCCTGCAAAGTTTGCCTGGGATCAAACAGTTAGAATGTTAGGGACAGGTATTTTAATAAGTGACCCACAAGTCTCAGCATGTTGCCATAACCCTATGTCACTCATTACTCATACTAGAATATTACTTGCTTATAATATACTGTGGCTTGTGATTTTAATAAGCAGTTAATTTGGGTGATTCTTCTAGGAGGGCTGCTTTCAGAGACACCTAATCACTTCATAATTCAAATAAATCTTACGTTCAGGAAATGGTTTTTTTCTTTTGATTTTGTGTGTGTGTCTGTGTTTCTGTTTGTGTGTATGTGTGTATGTGTGTATGTGTATGTGTTTGTAGGTGACAAAGGTTGTCATCAAATGTCTTCTTGGATAACTCTCCACCCTTATCTTACAGAGGCAGAATGTCTTATTGAACTTGGAATGTGCCTATTTTAGCTAGTCTGTAGACAACTGGAGAAGTACTGGGGGAATCTCATTCATTGTCAGAAAAGATGCAGCAGAAAAGACCAAAGGATTGTTTCACCTTGTTCAAGAAACCAGTTCTTGCAGGGTTTGCGACGACACGCGATGACACCATCGCCACTGTTTTTGTGTCATTGTGAGTATGTGCACCAAGCCTCTTTGTTTTCAACACCTAAGGGACATTCCCACCCTGTCTAGCAATGAATCCTTTAGCACGCAGCCCTCATACTGTCAGCATGACAAAACCCAGCTCAGAAGAGTCTCCTCTCACAGCTCTCATCCCACAGCTTCCCATTAAAGTGAGTCATGCAAGAACTGTCTAATGTGAGTTCTCCAAGGACAGTGAACAATCTGAAGGGAACAAAGAGCCCTTTATGTCCAACCCCCTCACCAGACTGTAAGGAACTTCCATAGGTGGGATGCTAAATGGTTTGTTGCTGAATGAATTTCCTCTTCCTGTTGGTTGGCAGGCAGTGGATATTTCTGTAATTCAGACAGAACATTTTATATCCATAGAAATAGGCTCCCTAAGGGAGTCATTTCTTTTCTAAGTTTTGAAAAGAGAATATCTTACTACTTTGATATTCCACTTTAGGTTCCTTTTTCCCCTTAATTTCATTTTATATAGGGAAGGGAAAGAGGAGCAAAGGGCACAGTGTAATCACAAGCATAGTTTAAGCAAGATGATTCAATTCAACTCAACATTACTAGGGTCACAACTTGCTATGAGTGGGTTGGGTATGAAATACATTTCTAAATTTCTCTTTCTTCGTAAGTGCAGTGGTTTGTGCTGTTTAACGGTGTCACTTCTAGAATAATTCACTGTGATGCTGACTTTGGATAGATTAAAGACTGGCCGAGACATAATCAGCTACTTTCTGATTGGATTTGAGTCCTAATCCACAGGAGGTACTTGACGTTTGTCGTTCTAAAACTAGTTAAAAGCCTATAGTCTGGAAGGTCATAGGCTCTAGGAGCTCTGTGTGTGTGTGTGTGTGTGTGTGTGTGTGTGTGTGTGTGTGTGTGATTGTGTGATGCCTCTGTATGTGTTATTATTTTGTTAAGTGGACATATAGTCAAACTGCCTTTTAAATATTTATGTTTACACCTATAGATTAATTCTGCTTTCAACCTTGGTTCAAAGAAAACATTTTTTTTTTTTTTTTTGCTGTGGGCAATCAATATACAGACTAATAGTTGGTGAAAGGTGAAAGTGTAGAGAATAGGAGACTTTGAATCCATAGCCCTAAATAGGACATTTATATAATCCCACCCACCCTGAAGGCCCAGGGACCAGCAAAGAGGAGAGGATGGCAAGGATGTAATAGCTGAAGGATGGATTGGAGTGCTATGAGATGCTGTCTTCTGAGAATAGTGTGGCCACTACACTTACGAACCCAGAGCAGCTGTAGGTACCCATGGGAGACCTGTGTGAAACAAGCCAGTCAAGAGGAAGAGGGGATCATGAGATTGAAAAGTGATGCCTGCTAGGTGAAATGAAATCATTTTTCTTCTTGGGTGTGGCTATTGGTATGCTGTCCATGCTCAGATGGATGGCCCCAGAACCATGAAGGAAGGCAGTAAGTATACTCAGGGGAGTATTTATGGATGTTGGTGATGATGATGAGGAAGAGGAGGAGGAAGAAGAGGAGGAAGAGGAGGAGAAGGAAGAGGAGGAAGAAAAAGAAACATGAAGGCAGGAGAGAGAAATGCTGAGAGTATGTCTAAGGGGAGTGGGGATGGGAGGTTTGGCTTGGATATGATGACTATATGTGTATATATTACAAAGTTGTCAGAGAATAAATAAAATTATAAAATATTGTTTGAGGCTGACCATTTCTTTAAACATGTGCTTTTTAGTTACTCAACCAAAATGATCCTTTTAATTATGTAAGTAAATATTTTTATTAAGAAATGCTTATATATTAGGTTGATAACTCCAAACATGCCATCAATTTGAACAATACTGATTATATGTTAAAACATTATTAGTATTTCTTTAAAAAAAATGAACTTGTGGTTTGTAGAGTCTGTGGGCACTCAGTGAAGGGACACCCGTAAAGCAGAAATTTTGATGAAGTTGTAGCAATTATTTCTAAGTCATACAGATTAGAAAAGAATAACTCATGAAAAAAATAGTAAAACCAAATATTTTAAAAGGAAGAATTCCATAAAGGCCTTCTATATTGCAAGGAAGAAAACAAGAACTATAAACATCTCTGTACATCCTATAAAGATGTACAGTAAAGTAAAATTTGCCCAGTAACGTCAGAGGCCATTTAAAAAAATCATCTGGCTGTTCCAAACCCTTTAATTAATTAATTAGCTAATTGATTAATTTCATATAACAGACTTCTGAGACAGAGTCAGTCCTCAGAAGCCCTGGTCTGGAAATCGTCGTGTAGCCCTGGCTGGTCTTGAACTCATCAAGTCCTCCTGAATGTACTTTTCAAGACCTAGTATGGCAGGTTTGAGCTCCCATGTTGGGCTCTCTCTCTATTTCTGACGTCTCTCTATTTCTATATCTTTGTACTACAATTCTCAGTGAAAATGTTCATCTGTAAATAGAGGAAGGAACCCGGATAACACGGATCTTTTCTACCACAAAGTACTACTTCTGAGAGAGGTGATAGGTGGTTGATGTTTTTGGCCAAATAGCTAAAATACAGATAGTGGAAATTTTATCTATATGAGATTTCATAGTAACTAGATCTGGGTGACCTGTGAGGCGGGCTCCTGTTTTCTGTCTCCTAGGTGGAATTGCCCTGTCTATCTGTGGCATGGAGCTTAAAGACTCAAGTATTTTATCCTGAGTGAGGGCTCCATCAGATGGCCTGTGATCTCTGAAGCTACCACCTTCCTTCATTATGGGAAGGGCTTGTGGCCTGCCAAAGATGATGATTTTGGTCCTCAGTTTTAAACTGATCAGGAAGAGTATGGTCTTGGGTAAGATAGTTCTTCTTCTCTCAGAGATGAAGGACCTTGGACCAGGAACTGAAAAGGGATACTTACAAACCTGAGGTGGTTTAGATGGAACAACTCCACTGGGTGCTTTATTTCCGAGTTTCAGAAACATTCCTTGAAAATTTGTTGTAAGAGGAATCTGGATGCCCATTTGATTCTGTTAAATCCTAATCTCCAGCTACTTTTATAAATTGTAAGAAATGGCCCACTGCAGGGGCAGATGTGTTCCTGGCATGGATGCCGTGCCATGAAGACTGCTTCCTTTCAGTTCACACATGATGGGAACAGTACTCCGCTTAGGGAGGATGGAGATGCAATGCTGCATCTTAAGGATGAATTGACAGGTTAGAAAGAAGTGATGACAACTAGGCTTGGTGAGCATGGCAGCGGGTGAATAGCATATCTGATACAGTTGAATATATTGTCACAAAAACACTTCTGGAAAGTAGTCTAATGCATCGTATCAGTTATCATTTTATACTTTAAAAATAGTATTTATAGAGAGAATCTGGAAGATGTTTGGGGAAGGAGAGGGGAAGAATAGGATAGAAGTATATTGTAAAGAATTGTCAATGTATAAAAAAATCATCATTAAATAGTATTTACTTTGAAGTTCCGTTTTCTAAGGCATATGTTAAAGAAATCATTTTAGATTAACTTAACCCTTTGTGATAAATTTATCTGTCATAGCACTGTTTATAATACAAATGTATCAGTGAGAAGTTAATCTATTTAAAATTGGATAAATAAAACATATTTAATATTTTCACACAGACTTTTATAGACATTTAACATTATGTGACAATAATATCAGGACATGAAAAAAGTTATATTTATATCATGTTACATTAAATGAGCACATCAATTTCTAAAATGTTATATAAAATATGTTCCCATTTTATCTTTTATGTGTGTTTATTGTACGAAGGTCAATAGCTGGAATGTGTGAGGCACCAGGGACAATTTTTTTAGTGAAGTTGGTTGTCTTTATAGTGACCCAAATGAGAATATCAGTACAATATGGGTAGTTCAATTCAAGCAATTTTGAGTAAATAGTCCTTTCTGGCCAATAGGAATCATTTACTCTCTAAGCTGTACCCTGAGTATGAGAATCTACTTACTTCTGGTTGACAAATGGCATTGTACACATGGGTCACAGAGCTTTCTTGTGGACATCTGGTTGACCTCACAGATAGTGAGGAAGAGAAACAGTAGAAAGGAAAAGATTGTTCCATAGGTGAAAACTGGTGCTTGAGTTCAGTGGGACCCTGAACTTGGGCTCAGAATGACTGATTGAATAATACTGCTAGTCCTTGAAAGTGCCAGTCACTAATAGAGGAATTAAAGAAATTTAAGGAAAATATTTCCACAATTGGCATCACATTGAACCCCAGTCTGACCGAGATAACATCTTGGATCAATTGAGTACGAACCAACAGGGAAACACTATGGTATGGCAGGCACTGTTGAAGCTGGGAGCAGAACAGTGTTCATCTTACAGCTCTGCAGTGGTTCTCAACCTTTCTAATGCTGTGACCCATTCATACAGTCCTCACAGTGTGGTGATCCCTAACCATAAAATTATTTTCATTGCTACTTCATAACTGTTATAATCATAATGGAAATATCTCTGTTTTCTGGGGTCTTTAGGCAACCCCTGTGAAAGGGTGGTTTGACCCAGGAAAAGGTCATGACTCACGCATTGAAAATTGCTGTCTTATTGGAATCTAAGGATAACACTGAGTATATGGGGCTAGGAAGAGATGGGAAAGATATACCCCTGAGTTATTAAGGTAGTTACCTTTAGTTTGTGGTTGGTTATCTTTTGCCTTTTCTGTTTAGATTATGAAAATTTTAACAAAAAGAAACACTTTTTTTGATTAAAGTCAGGTTATACAAAGTCGTATAAATGTAAATATGATGTATAAATGCAGAGGAAATATGCCACATGATCTGAGAAGAGCAGAGTGAGAATGTTTCTAGAATAAATTTACCACACTGGCTTACCTGAACAATTTTCCCAGTCATAGCAGGTGTTGTATCCACAGGGCACTCTCTTTGTGCTATTCAATGCGAGTTTTAGCCTCTCCAGGCCCCATTCTAACTGTGGGCCTTCTTGGCAGGAACCAGCATGGACAAAGTGGAACTGGTTGTTGTTTAAACATTTTTCAGCCAAAAATTTGCAAGCAGATGAAGTGAAGTACCGGCTGGATCCCCCATCAAATATACAGAGATCTTCCGAATAACTGCTGTGGAGGATGGGAAGAAAGTGCTAAGACTGAGGGCGTATAGAGCATGCAGAGGGCGTACAGGAGACTGGCCATTCAGGTTTCCTTCATTAGGTTTTAGTACTGATAGTCTCTCTCGTTCCATCTGCCCCTCCCCTTCCATCCCATATGCCTCTGCGACTCGTCTTTTTGAATTTCTATCTTAATCTTGCAACTGTTTGCAACTCAATTCAAGTTGGAGTCTGATCAACTGAATAAACAAGATTTTCTCTGATTCACTGCAACCAAATGCCCTGTTTTATTTTCCCATCCCACTACGTCCCGCTTTATTGTCTGCAATGGTACTCATTCAATTTCTAAGCTCGTAAGATTGTTTCCTTGCTAGCATCCACCAGCATGGCATTCTTTCTCTTTCTACTGATATTGAATGTAGTTTTGGCTCGCCCTGATCAACATATCCCAGGATCCTTTTGCAACTCTAGAATACTAACTAATTGCTGCAATAGTTTAATGTATGTCATACAATATCTGTATCACTATATAATGTTTTAAATGTTTCTGTGTTGTGATTTGGAGCATGAGGCTTTAACTCACTCATTGGCTGACAAGCTTCATCCCCACAGATAAAAGGTTGAATCCTATTATTACATAAGTAACACAAGATCAGTCTTTCTCTAGGTGGAGATGACAAATTTCTTTGATTACTTCAAATCTGAGCTCTTCCTGTGGTGTCTGATTCAGAGTTAACAGTCGGTGCACCGGTGTGTAAAGTGATTTCCAGAAAGGAGAGCTCATCTCCTAGAACAAAAGACTGCTTTCTCTATTGTGAAGAAATAAGCTGTGGGCTGGCTACTCTCAACACCTTTACTTGTTATAGAGGGAACCAGTGGGTAGAGGAAGGACTGGAGGGTGTAGCACAGCAGTATGGACTCTCTGAGGGTAGTGTGTGTGTTTAAGATTTGGTATTGCAAAGATCCAGAAAGAAGCTTTCTCTGTTAAAAGGACAGTGTGGATACAGTGACTAGTTTCTAGAAATCTTTTGGTGATTGGAGTCTGAAAGGAAGAAACTAACTGTGAAAAAATCCAAGGAGTCCAAATAGAACTACCTTTGGGCTGATATGTGCTGGTGGGGTTATAGAGAAAATGGCCCACTGTGCTCACCAGATGATGGGGACCCACTGCTTATAACTGTTTGTTCACATTTGCATACAGGAGTCTGGGGCTAAGGAGTGTTAAAAGTGATATATTCACAATGGTGTTTAGTCTGTTGACTTCTTGTAGCATCTAGTTTTATTTTGAGAAAGTTAATGTGATAAAACAAAAGATGGGCTTCCAGGAAAACAGAACTAAACAAAGCAAGGATTTTTCCACTTGTGGTCTGTGTATTGTGTATGTTGTGTTATTCTTGTGTGTGGGGTGTGTGTATATGTTTGTGTATGAGTATGTGTGTGTGTGTGTGTATGTTTGTGTATGATGTGTGTGTGTGTGTGTGTGTGTGTGTGGTGTATATATGTTTCTATGGTATGTGTGTGTATGTGGTGTGTGTGTATGTATGTTTGTATGGTGTGTGTGTGCATATGTGGTATAGGTGTGTGTGATGTGTATATATCTGTGTGTGTGGTATATGTATGTGTGTGTGAGCATGTGTGAGTGTGTGTGTGTGAGCATGTGTAAGTGTGTGTGTATTTTATACTCGTAACACTTTACTACAGCTTACTGGAGTACCTACTTTCAACTATAGTCAGTAAGAAAGGAAGGCTTTGAAAGAGTTTGACAGTTTTAAATGGACAAGAGTAAATTTTTAACACATAAATTAGACTGCTTAAATAGATAAATACAATATGACTGTAAGGAGCCAGGATAAGACATAATTAAAAACAACCTTTGCTCCCAGGAAGGAAACCTGAGAAGGTTTGGAGGGAGTAAGCGAAGTGAGATGACATAATTGTAATCTCAAAAACAAAATAATTAAAAAGAGCTTGCTCCCCAATAGGAAGAGACGAACTCAATTGGATGTAGGAGTTTCAGCTATGTGAAAATGAATGTTGTATGTTTGTGTGTCAAGGTCAGCTTCTCCATCCACACCACATTGGTTTCCTCAATTTGCAACCACACTTCAGAGTGTTTCATACCTGCAGTCTTCTTCTGGGGACATACAAACACACTCGGATCCTGATTGTTTTTGTCCTGGTTGACAAAGGCCCTTTGACTTTGTCAGAATATCTGAAACAAAAGAAAAGAGAGAAAAGCAGAGTATCTTTAAGAGTTCTGACTGCTAGCCTTGAACTCTGGAGAACAGGGAATGGTGAAGGGTTCTCCTTTATCTGCTAGATTAGCTCATTCATCATGGCCTGTTTAAATACATTGTTGTGAAACATTCCATCTGAAAAGTCCTTTCCAGCTCACTCCCTGCGATACTTTCCAGATTAAAGCTGTTGTTGGGCTCAGAAAACTAAAACAAAAACTGGAAATGGAGAGAGTTTTGTTCATTTGTCTTCTTATAGATCATTTGTTATGCTCTGAGGGCCCCTGCTAGACTCTGAGACTGACTGAGCCAACTGTGTCTCACACTCTTTACCTGGTGGGGGGAGACAGATGTTGGCTGGACAAACACGGTAATACATAAGAGAATTGCTAACAATATTAGTGATATTAAAAAAATGTGTGCAATCAGAAAAATTGATGTTCCCAGGAAGGTTGGGAACAATGACACGTGTGTGAGGGGATGTGGGGATGGTTGGAAGCAGAAGGAACATCACGTATGAAAACATTCTGAAAGGAGACGGCATGTGACTTTTCTGGAACCGAGAGGAGACCAGTGTGGCTGAGCACAGAAAATCAAAAGCATACAATGAGATGTAGCTACAGTAGCACGTGATCGGAACTACGGGCCCTGATAAGGCTGCCTTCCCCTTATTCCCCAAGCAGTACATTTCTGATGTTTCTAATCAAGGAAGCATAGGACAAGAGCAGGTCTAGATTTTGAAGATGAGATAGGCTCTGACTTCTGCAGAAAACTCTGTTTTGGAAAGGTATAGGGAAGAGGACTATGGTACATAATCTATGGCATTATAGTGATCCAGGTACAAAGAGATGGGATGTAAAAGAAGAGAGATATAGATAAATTGTATGTGTGTACAGGGCAAACTAGAAATATATTTGTATGTGTGTTAATTCTGTTAATATTTTGGTAAGTTATGTTAGCAATCAAGTTTAATTATTACTGTCTAGTTTATACACAGAAAGGCACAGGGCACACAGAAAGTATCAAAAGATGGTTCATTTTAGTCAGGGAAAGATCTCTTTCTACTCATATTGAATTTGTGATATCTTTAGTATATCCAAGCAAAGTAAACTTAGAGGAATTGTGGTATTTCTGTTTAGTGGTATATATCATAAAACCTTTGTGTCTGACTTTAAGTGAAATTTATAGTAAAGCCTTTGCGTCTGGCTCTGAGGGAAATGTTTCAGCAAGGCCTTTGCTATGTTTGGGTCAATCAGTAGAGGCTGAGAAATTGTTTTGAGACTGTTTGAACCTTGAAGAAATGCTGTCTCTCTAGAGAATCTGTTCTTGGTATTATGTGAGAACATGCAGCTGCACCTTGGTCCTAAGGCACTCCTGGCAAACCTGGAGTACGTACTTTTGATTATGGCTAGCCATGGTCAAAAAGGACTGAGATTTGTATGGGCCATCTCTCATGGTCAGCAAGGGTAAGATAACTTTGGTAGCTGGAACCTTTTCAAGCACCAATTAACCTTGTATAATAGCCTAACTGGAGTGAGCTAGCTGGGTGTCAGTCTTTTCTGAGATGGCTGAACCCCTCTGCTCCTTCAGAAAAAAAAAAGGCTTAGTATCTTGGTGAGCTTCTCTGTCTGCTGCGGCGCCTAAGACCAACATCAATCAATAGAACTCAGCAAAGAAATCTATGCTAAGAATTAAATTTGTTAATTCTGTTAGGAAACTATTAAGGCTGCCAATGTGAGTAGGATTCCCTGGCATAAGACTGCAGGATGAGGTGATGTGGTAATCTAAGGCAGGAACCTGTGTAAAACAAAGAAACAGCCAGTGAGGTAGGCACTAAACAAAATGACTTGTTTACCAGGAGTTAGTGGTGTGTACCTTTAATCCCAGCACTCAGGAAGCAGAGGCAGGTAGATTTAAGGTCTATCTAGAGATTTTGGGTCTATAGAGAGTTCCAGGATAGCTAGAGAAATCCTGTCTCAAAAAACAAACAAACAAACAAACAAACAAACAAACAAACCCACCACCACTACCACTACAACAACAAAACAACAAAAAAACAAACGGAAAAAAAAAAAAACCCAAACCACCTGTGATGGTCTGAATATCTTTGGCCCAAGGAGTGGCACTATTAGGAGGTGTAGCCTTGTTGGAGAAAGTGTGTCACTTTGGGGGTTGGCTTTGAGATCCTTTCCTGGATTCCTGGAAGACAGTCTTCTCCTGCTTGCATTTGAAACAAGATGTAGAACTCTCTGCTCCTTCTACAACACCATGTCTGACTGCATACTGCCATGCTTACTGCTATGATGATAACTGACTGAACCTCTGAAAATTAAATGTGCTTTATAAAAGTTGCCTTAGCCAAAGTGTCACTTCACAGGAATGAAAACCCTAAGACAGCACTCAAAACTAAAATCCAAACTACCACCACCAACAACAAAATGATGAGTCTTGGAACAGATGTAGAGAATGTTGACACAGTTGAAACCTGCTAGGAGGTCAAAACACACAAAACCGCACACAACATCTGTGAGACACAGCGCTACGGGCCTTAACTGTGAGAAGCAAGAAATTTGTTGGTGGTGTGAGTTGGCTTGAAAGTCATTTCCAGGATGGATGAATGTAGCTGCTGATGTATGTCTACATTCTATACATTAGGGTTTTAAAAAGGAAACGAAGGAAGAGAGGGAGGCAAAGAGAAGAGAGAGGTCGGTGGAGGGAGAAATCTCAATGAAAACAGAGGAAGGAAAACAGTGGACCTTTGATAAATCTAAAAGAAGTTGGGTTTGTTAGTAATTCAGGATAAAGGAGGCAGTAATTTGGACCAAGATACCAGACAGAACTTGAGAGAAGTCGATACATTCAAGACATTTATCTCATGTTCATATTCATAAAGTAGCACAATGGATTTATAATTGAAAGTAGGGGCAATCTCTTAAAAGTCAAAATTCATTCAAGAAACAGTATACCATACTGATCTCAACTGGGAAAAATAAGGAAAGATCCCCAAAGAGATATGCGTGAGCAAAGATGAAGAACCGAATGCTCACATAGAGGAAGGGGACTAACATGGGAAGATGGCACTTAGAGTGTAATCTCTGTAAGGAGAAGCCTTGGTTGTCTTTGCTTCCAGTGAAGGCTATGCAGAAGACGTTTAGCATTGGATCAAAATCTGACATCCCAACCAAACTCCCCTGAGCTGGATCTGATTCATCAGCATCCACAGGACAAGAATGCCTTAGTGAAGAAGTTAATTGTCAAGAAAGAAAAGAAATAGCCATATGCCGACACTCCTTAAATTACATAGTCGAACAGAAGAGGCTCACAGGTTCTCACTTAGCCTATTATGGACAAGATTTGATAAAAGGATATTTTTGTTAAAGACACAATTGAATACTGAAAACAACCGTGGTATCTTTTTTCTTTTTCATCGCTGCTATTTCTATTTCTCGCCATCATCTCCTTTTGAACCCTCATTTCCTCTGTCGAGATGTGGCCAGGAACTTAGGTAAACCTGGTGGATTGTAACTCTAGTATGCTCAATGGTGTGAATGTCAGAAGAGGTGAGGGAGGTCCACTGCAACTCTGTAGATATATACGCTGATGTGGAAGAGGTTTCCATTGCTTCTTACACAATTGTTCTTCTGTGTCCTCTCACACAGGCCAGGGGAGGCTGAGAGCTATGTGTTGTGTGCAGTGAGAGATGGACTTTCAAGTGCTGTGGACCATTGTCCAGCCGCTGTCAGTTTGAAGTGATCAGTGACCACACAGGAGCTTTTCATCCTCTCTGATCCTTGAGGAAGAAGCTGGTGCTGGTACTGAGTAGGACAGAAGGCCAAACTCAGGAGCAACATAAAGAGAATACTTTTTAATCTTTGAAATGCTGAGAGTGGGAGGATTTCCTGAGGTGTGTGGTGAGTGTAATGGGTTGGTCTTAAAAAGAAGGAAAAGCACTGCTGTAGAGGAAAGTAATGGTAAGTACCTCGCTTCATCATGATGAAAACAGTTTTTCACAAGGAAAGACCAAAGAGTCTGTCTTTGGTCAGTGACAGCCTGAAAGTGTCTTTACCTTATTTGAATTTTTTTTTAAATCTTTTTCTTTCTTTTGACTGGTGTCTTTCTATTACTGTCATGGAAGATAGAGCATATCAGGTATTTTATTTCCTTTATCTAGATATAATTGATTTCATGTTTATTTCCTTTTAATTGTAATTTCCAAGAGTTGACTATGTATGTATGTATGTATTTATGTATGTATGCATGTATGTATGCATCTATCTATCTATCTATCTATCTATCTATCTATCTATCTATCTATCTACCTATCTATCTATCTCTCCATCCACATCTGGTTTTATGAACAAAGTGCTACTCAGAATATTTTAACTTTGGAAGCCTGAAGTGTCCAACCATACCTCTTCTGATATTCATATTACTTATCATTATTATGATTAGGAGCCTGTAATCCAAGACACAATATTCACCTGAAGCCCTCACAAGTTCCCACAGGATCTACTTAAGGTTAGTTGAAAGGTTAATTTTCTCCATTTTCTTCAAATATTAGGAGATCCCAGTAGAGACAGAAGGTCAGGGCATGAAGGCACATGGGGAGTTAGCAGAGCGGATGCATACGCTTAGTCTGATTTTCCCTCTGTGTGTTTCTGTTCTTTTCCAAAGTGAAATTCACCTAATATCTTATCTCAGATGCATCCTCAAGAATTCTGATTAAAAGTGAGACATTACTCAAAAATACAAATATCATATGCTTTCTCTCATTGGAAGAGATCTAAGTGGAAGAGAGTGGGCACACAAGATGGTAGTGACCAGATGAAAGACAGATAATAATGTGTTTTCACTCGTTTGCAGGATTTAGATTTATCTATAGCTAATATCTATGCATATATATTACATGTGTGACATGAAAGCAGAAGGAGGAATACATGGCAGGAGGAAGGGTGTGTGTGTGTATGTGTGCGAGAGAGAGAAGGGAGAGAGAGGGGGGAGAGAGACAGAGGGAGAGAGAGAGAGGGAGAGAGAGAGAGAGAGAGAGAGAGAGAGAGAGAGAGAG
>JANHMN010000014.1:42089441-42118855 GCA_030674055.1 Rhabdomys pumilio | reverse complement strand
AGCACATGGGGACAGGGAAGTGGAGACAAATGTGAGCCAGAAACATTGATGCACATAATTGAAAATATCATAACTAAAGTCATTATTTTGGACAGAAACTGCAAAATTCAGTTTAAGGAAAGCTGAAAAGTGTAAGGCTGGGGACATGCTCAGTTGGTAGAGTGCCTGCCACACAAGCAGGAGGATCTGAGTTGGGATCCACAGCTCAGCTACAAAGAGCTGAATGTGGCAAGGTGTTCCTGTATTCCCAGTACGGGGGGTGGGGGGAGGAGTGGAAACACGCAGATTCCTGGACCTCTCTGGTCAGTGAGCCAAAAGCTAACCAATAGACAAACTACAGGTTTAGTGAGAGGTCCTTTCAAAAAATAAAATAAGGTGGACAGTGACTGAGGGAAACATCAGTATCCACCTCTGTCTTCCATATATGTGGACATTCATGTACATGAGCATCCACTCACATACATGCATATAAAGTACATGCCGCAAGACATGCTCTCTCTCTCTCTCTCTCTCTCTCTCTCTCTCTCTCTCTCTCTCTCTCTCTCTCTCTCTCTTCTCTCTTTCTCTGTCTCTAGAAAGTAGACATTATTTAACAAAGCTAGCTACCCTTGTTATTATATAAATTGATTCAATATATAAACTGTCAAAACAAAGAAAAATGGACTTGCTTTTAAGGCAAAGGTTTTAAATAGTCAAATAAAAGTGCATTTTCAAAACCCATTTTAAAATTAATTGTGGGTGAAACCAGCAAAAAGATTTAGGGAAATATGAAAACTCATACTGTTCTCTAGTTAGTTCTTTCAAAGATATGTCTACATTTTTCATCTCCTAAAAGCAATTATTTTCAGCTCCAGTGATGCGGGATTCACCAAGAGAATCCTTAAATTTTATAGCGACTAAAACCTTTTAAAACTGGTACATCAAGTGTGTTGATAGTTGTGGTGTTCTATGGGACATTTGGTATGTGTACAAATTTGTGTGCAAATCAAGGTTAGAAGATCTATTGCAATAAAAAAAAGAAATTATGGTAGATAATATTTTATATGTATATAAATAAATGTCTAAAATTAAAACCATGAAAAAAATCTATTTCTTCTATCTCTTTGTTGTAAACATATTCAAACATTCTCTCTAATTGGGAGTGTTTTAGACATCTTGGACTCCCTGAAACTGTTGAAGTTTTCTATTAGAAAGCAAAATTGAACTCACTGTCTAAGATGCAAACACTTACTTGGCCAGTAAGGTATTATCTCGTCATCTGCACAGGGTGAAATATGCTTCCCACTTCATTCTAAATCTACCTGAGCAGTAGCAATGCTTTAGATTCTGAATTATAAACCCTCTAGAGCCAATCCTTACAAAATCGCAAATCCCCGAGTCCCTGCTCACCTTTTACACAAGCCAATGAATTTGAAATGGGAGGTGTCCAGGAGTCTCCCTCGCATGTATACCTTGATGGCCCAGAAACCACAAAGCCTCTGGGGCATGTCAGCTCAATAGATTCCCCAATCTTATACACTCTCTGAAACGGGGAGATGGTCAGGACATCCTGAACAACTGGCTTGAGGCACGAGGTCCCTGCAGGGAGAACAATATCTCAGATGTGTTCAGTGGAGCAGAAGAGTCAACAAATACACGCAGATGATGTGTGTCCAAAGAAGTGATGCTAGTGAGATTTACTGTGTTTGCTCAGCTGTGGTACCTCCTTTTAATCAGTGAAGTTTGTAGTTAAAAATCTCTAGCTTCTCCTCAGAAACTCCACTAAAACAAATCCTTCAATCCTGATAGCAAAGGAATATTTGCTGAGGAGCTGGCCCCACACTCAACTTTTGTCATATCTTTTGAATGTTTTTTCTCTCACGAAATGAGATTTTTATTCTTCTACCTCTCAAGTTTTTCATCCTTTTAAAGGATTTATTTATTTTTAATTTTTATCTATATGTGTATCTGCCTGTGTGTGTGTGTATGTGTGTGTATGACAGGTGTGTTTGATACCACAGCTAAGGAGTCAGAAGAGGATGCCCATCTCCTGAAACTGCATATACAGATGGTTGTGAGCTGCATGGGGTTCTTGGAATCAAATCTGCATCCTCCGCATGAGTAGCAAGTGCTCTTAACTACTCAATCAACCCTCCATCTTCCTTGTGTGTTTTTCTTAAGGCAAGTTACAACACTGTGAGTGACAGATGTGGATCCTTTTAGTTGACACTGCTCACAACCCTGTGTAAGTGGTCCCAGAAGGTGTTTGAGGTCCCTTTTTAGAGTCTTGTTTGAATCTCAGTTTTTACCTTCCTACAGTATGGGTAGTCACAGAAAAGACATATTTGACTCAGTCTTTTCCAGTAAAGGATGTAATTGTACCCTCCAAAAAGGAGTGGTTTGAAGATTATGGCATCTTATACAAAATTCCAAATCTGAGTATTATCTTTTTGTAATTTATCCACTTGTTTCAATTTTTACATTACCCAAGGCAGATGCCTGTGGTCAGATAAGTCTTCTGGTTTCGTGAATTTCTTTTTAGAGGCATACTTCATAGTGCTATGTGTATGAGGTTAATATGCAAGGGCAGGAGAGCTGAGAGCTGGTATTATGAAATACAACATCAGCAAATGAGGCCCATTTACTGCTTCACTAAGTCTTTTACCACTGTTGCTAAAAAAATTCATAAAAAGAACTGAACTGATTTTGCTCTATTTGTATTGGACACATCCATTCTGCCGGGGAGTCGTGCAAATGCTTGTGCTTGCCCTGTGCTCACGTTGGCATTCGACGTCTCCTTGCCTCCAGGTTCTGTCTGGTAAGCATCGGAAGTACTGGTATCCGACAGCTTTGAATCCAGTAAGACATGAAATCTCAACTTCCTCCCCAACTGAGTATAGTTTCTTCTCATTCTATAATAAAAACAGAAAGGAGAAATCATGAATGTGATGAATTTTCATCTCTGGATACCTTAAGGTCTCCCTGGAATCTGCCCAGTACAGACTCTTGGTATGTACTCAACTGTCTTAAGATTCTACTCCTAAGTTCAGTCCAAAATTTTTTCATTCCTCCTCTTCCTTCTTCTCCTTCTTTTTTATGTTCTTGGATAATTTTTTAGCTTTTCATTTTCTAAATTCATTTTCTGCCTTAAACTATTTATACTTTTTGTACTTGAATTTCTCTCTGCTTTTGAGTATGATGGTACATGCCTTTAATCACAGTACTTGGGAGGCAGAGGGAGTAGAACTCTATGCATTTAAATGCAACCAGGACTACACAATGGGACTTGTATGCCTTATAGGTTATAGACTGGTTGCACTTTGTACCTGAGCTTTGTGTACTTCCGGGGTCTGTAGAGATGTGAGTAAGCCTCCTTGGACTCTTGCAGCCATGGACAAAACCAAAAACAAACAGATGACAAAACTTGCTCCTTGGGGCTTTCCGTGTAAGCATGTGGACCTGATTTTAAATTTTCCCCACCAAGGTAAAATCCAGATGTGGTGGCAACATCTGTAACTCGAGCATTGGTGGTGGGCAGAGACAGGAGGTTCTCTGGAGCTTGCTGGGCACTCAGTCTAGCTACTGAGTCTCGTGTAGTCTAGTCTAGACTCAATCCCGATTGAGTGAGAGGTCTTGTTTTAAATATAGTAAAGAAGAAAGCAACAGAGGAGGGCACTTAAAGTTGTCCTCAGGCCTCCAAGCACCACTGTATATACACATGCACAAATGTTCACACAGACATTCTACACACACACACACACACACACACACACACACACAGACACACACACACACCACTCAATCAAACAAAGCTCTATATATGAGGATGCCTTCTGTTATGGTTTGACTATGAAATATTCCTTGCAGGTTCATCTGTTTGAACTCATGTTCCCTAGGCAGTGGTGTTGGGATGGGGGGGTTCACAAACCTTAAGGAAATGGAGTCTAGTGGGAGGAAGTGAGTTCCTGGGGTCAGGCCTTAGATCTTATAGCCAGTTCACACCTTCTACCTAGGCTTTGTGTGCTTCCTAGCCTGTGGAGATATGAGCAAGCCCTTGCCACCATGGACAGCAGCCTGCCTCCCTTGCTGCTGCCTATTCAGCTATGATGTTCCCATTTGAAACCATGAGTCAAAATACAACGTCCCCGGATTTACTTCTGTAAGTAATTGTGCAAGGATTTCATCATCTTCATTTTTCTCCATACACATTTGCTTGAACATGGGTCACAACAAAAAGAAGTGACAAAAATACCCAGTGTTGCTGAAAAGAAAAGCTTTATGCTCACAGTGTTATGGCTGTTCATTGCATGACCATCCTACATTTATAAGAAACATGTGGCATTCCTAGAAGCTGATTAGTCATTATATATTTTCCCAGATAATGGATAAGGCATTGTTCTATGGGGACAATTCACTAAAAGTTTCAAGGTAAAAAATGGGTCTTACACTTCTTAAGTTATTAGTTTAAACTAACTTGTGTTTCTATTTTTATCTCCTGCCATTTTGCTCCTGAACTAAGTCATTGCTTTGAACTCCTGTCTCCATTTTTCTCATGAAGCAAAAACATATACAAATATGTCACAATCATTGAGCTTAGAGGGCAGAGACATTCTTAAACACTTTTACTCTCTAAGCCTCACAACCGTCAGCTAAACTATTAACTTTGTTTGTTTGTTTAGTTTTATTTTTTGAGACAGGATCTCACTGTGTGGTCCTAGCTAGCCTGTAAATCACTACGTACATGAAGCTGGCCTTGAACTTACGTAGATCCTCTTGTCTCTGCCTCCTAAGTGTTGGGATTAGAGATACACTCCATCACACCACATTTAAACAACTCTTCCTAATACATAAATTGATCTAGACTGTGGGAGTTGGTTACAACAGCAGGGAATAGAGCAAGGGATATAATCTAATTTTATAAAAAGATCCATAAGCATAATGAATTCCTCTTTAAAGCATCAGTGGGTTTTTAAAATTAAATAACAAAAAATTTTTAACAGTTTTAGCATGCAGCTGGTGTAAACATGTTAAACATTATTTAGGCAGCTGGATATGACAATATATAATTTTGACATCAATATTCTAAAGCAGGAACCAGAAAATGTTTTTTTTTTTCTGTAAAGGGCCTGCATTAGTCAGTTGCTGGTCATTAGAGCATCTGTCACAGTTATTAATATTTTCTATTATTTGATGGAAGCAGTCATAGGTAATAGGTAAATAAATTAATATGGCTGTGTTGTAAAAAAATTTTTTTTAAAGTAATAAAGTAGATTGAGCCCGTAGGCTGTACTTTGCTGATGCCTGTTCTAAAGGATTGCTCTCTGCTCTGTGACTTCCAACCTGGCAGTATTAGCACTGTGTGGGCATTTGAAATTTACTCGAGAGCTTGTGAACCAGAGACTGTGGGAGTGCAAGCGGCTACTCTGTGTTTTAACATGCCCTCCCTTGTACTGGTGAGACCAAGACCTCTGTCCTGGAATAAAGACTGATTGAAACGACCTCCTTCCAAAATGCCTCCTTTTATGACCACAAGGCATGGTATGTTAGAACACACAGCATGGGTTATCCGCCATAGACATCTATGATGGTGATTTTGGAGATTTGAATGTTATTGAGTTTTGATAATAAATATACTATTGGAAAAAGATGAATATAAAGATTTTATTCATTTTAACAATATAATATAGCTAGAGACCATGCCTTTTGTGATCAATCTTAATATTACGTATCTCCTAAAGGATTCAATCTAAAGCCCCAGACTCATGTGGCAGGACTCACATCTTATAAAAAGCACAAAAACATTTGTGATTTCATGAAAAGGATGTAATTAAAAAGATATTAGAATTGTTTTGAATTCTGACGGGTCTACAAATTTCTAACCTAACCAGACATTGCAGGTTCAACCCTAAAGCTTATGTCCAAGTCTCCTTTATCTCTTGGGAAATGTGCCTTAGTGTCAGAAGGAAACAGCCAGGTCTTAGTTGCAAACTGTTGCATCCACCTGAAGCTACCCTGTGCTGAAGATCCATTCTTCACTCAAACAGTCTGCCACCTTCTTACAGTCAGAGGGGAACAAAGGAAAACACCACGTGGCTCCTCCTTGATTGACAGGCATGAAGATACCCCAGGGTACTCAAGATAAAAGGGTGTTCCAGCATTTCTGGATATTCCTTTGTACTTTTGAGTCAGCATATTATCAAAGTTGGAAAATAACAACTCCAATTAAAAAGAAACCCATAAGTTTCAAGTTCTCCTTTTTGAAATTCAAACCAAGATTTATAATCAGGACACTCACCCAGATAAATGCATTTTCTGGGAGAGGTGGCCGGGGACACCCTGAATCTGCTTCTGGCTCAACAAGGTCTACCTCTTTCATTTCTTCATCATCGCTGATACATGGTTGTCCACTAAAAGAGAAAAAACAAATATGTGCGTGTGCACTCACGTACATATATTCATGTATGCATTAATTAAAGCAACACGGCCAATCTGTCTACATATTTACCATATACCATTACTGATTAAATAGAGGACCTGCTACTTAGTGAGCTAAGGGTAGTAGCAGATTTTGTGCTTCACTAGTATATTATATAGGCACATCTAAAATTCTAAGCATTTCTTAACTAACAGTAGCAAATGCAAACCAGTGACTTTTTGCTCCCTCACACCCGACCTTACACATTTCCCATTATTGAGAATGTACAGTCTTCTTCTTGCTGATGCTTGCCCTCACAGCTTTTCCCTCCTCGCTGTGGCGCAGGGTTGTTACACTCCCGGGTTCTCGATCTTTTATAAGCTGCAGTGCATGCACTCCAGGAAGTCCAGCAGCCCCAGTTTCCATCCACTGCATCTGTAACAGAGGAAGACCCATAGCCATCCTGGGGCAAGAAGACTAGGACAACCTGGTTTCTTCACACTTGCTCTGTGACATGCCTCGTGACATGCTTCCTTACAGTGAGGGCTGCAATGATGGAAGGGGTCTGATACATTGTCTGATTCCTTTTCCAGTTCTCACAGGGATGGATAAAATGGCAACAGATAGAAATAATTTAAATCATCAATAAATATATCAGTGATATACATGCATATAAAACCACATGCATTTGCATATATACATATATATGTACAAATATGAAAATCTTCCGAACAATATTGGGGTTTGAGTAAGAATGGCCTCCATAGTCTCATATGTTTGAATGCTGGGTGATTACGGAGTAGCCCATTACCTGAGAAGGATTAGGAGTGTGACCTTATCGAAGGAAGTGTGTCATTAGGTGTGTGCTTTGATGTTTCAAAAGCCGAAGCCAGGCCTAGAATCTCTTCTTGCTGCATTTGGGTCTGGATATAGAACTCTTGGCTACAACATCTGCTTGCATGCCACTATGCTCCCCACTATTCTGACAATGAACAAAACCTCTGGGACTATAAACAAGTCCCAATTAAATGCCCCCTTCCTAAGAGTTGTCATGGGCATGATGTATCTTCACAGCAATAGAACATTGGCTAAGACAGAAGTGTATACCAAATTACACTCTTGTAGTTGGTAGAACATATCCCCACTCCTAGGCCTCGTTTCTTCTCTAAGAAAAATCTGAGTTAATTTATTTAGTCATGTATAAAAACTTTGCATATTGCTTACTTTATCTTTTATTATAAAACATCATGTTTATACATTATAATACACATATTAATATACTTCTCTGGTAGCAAGGTGGTTTGAACAATAAATGTGCCCCATAGTTTCTGGCATTTGAATAATTGATTTCTAGTTGGTATCCTTGTTTTGGGGAGGCTTAGGAAGGTGTGACTTTGCAGGAAGAAGTGTGTTATTGGGGTGGACGTCAAAGTTTCAAAAGCTGTGTGCTGTTTCCAGTGTTCTCTCTGCTTCCTGTTTTCATCACATTCCAACCCTCTGGAATGTAATGCCCATTCTTCTATCAATTGCCTTGTTCATGATGTTTTATCACAGCAATAAAAGAATAACTAAGACACAGTATCACGCATTTATTTTATAATGTCTAATATTATAGGCATTATACTATGAGTCCTTTATATATGCCTTAGAACATAATTACACACACACATGAACACACACGCGCGCACACACACACACACACACACACACACACACCCCTCAACCCTTAAGTAATAATAGAATTAGCCTCATCTTATGGATGAGGATATTGTAACTTGGAGAGGTTAGGTAATTTTTCTAGTGTTATTCAGCTCATAGATTACAGCAGAGTCTGGCATTGTGCGTCTTTGGAATCTAATACTTGGACGCTTGTTTACAATGTGAGGTTTGCTAGTGAGTTTTATTTTTTTTTCAAATTCATCAACCTATAACATATATTTTAAGGGGAAAAGGTACTGACCGCACAATCAGTTGCTGATACTTACCAGATTTGTAATCCGGGGATCGATTCTCGCAGTTCTCACCGTAGGTACCACTCTGGCACACACAGAGACATTCTGTGCCTGAGAGCCTGGGGCGGCCATTATTAGGGCATGGAGCACACTGGCAAGGGTCAAATCTGGCTGCATACTCTTGAAGCGCTTTCCTGAGGTTGTTCCGTTTTGTCACTGCACACGGGATGTTTCTGACCAAGTCGATGATCGGGGCAAGCTGTGAGCAGGTGACAGAGACAGCTCTGGTGCCTTCCACTCAGGCGGTCAGTGTTTTGCCAGCACTACCTAGTTCTCAACAAATCAGTGCTTAACAGAACCTGCCCAGCACATCCCCCACCCCCATTCTCAAGGAATTATTAGAGAATCCAATATAGTCAGCTGGCTGTTGAGCCAGGAGACAAAAGCCTAGTGCCTGAGGGCAGGAGCAAACTGTAGAATTAACCGTCCCTGCAGGTCTGCTGTGAAGGAAACCACATGTTGCTTATTTAGACTTGCATCATGTTATTTATTAAGCATCAAACACAAGCAGGGAATGTGCTGAGCTAGGCCACCAAGAACTACCAATGCTCATTAGTGCTCTGTTGTTAGCTCATTAGCTTTGACTCAGGCGGGAGGTCTGGAGAGGATGAGGGGAGGTTCCCTTGCTCTCTGTCTAAGGATGCAGACTGGCTTTTGTTGGAGTAAGATGAGAAAATGTACAGTGGGAGCAAATGGAGAGGTGAACTTAAACCATTCACTTGAGTGGGAGGATCGTAGTTAACAAATAAAGCAGGCAACAGAGGCAAGAGGAAAAACGTGCTTGCTCTGTAACCTTTCTCTAAAGCCCAAAGAAGCAGCCATCTAGAGTTGTGCGTGCTACAATGTCGCTCATCTATGCAGCTGGCTTTGTTCCTACCACAACTAGTGGAGTGCACATGTTTTTCTGATGCATATAAATGATCCCATGTTCATAATGTTCCAACTGTTTTATCGCTATTTAAATGAAATCAACAGAATCGCTTTGGGGTGCCTTTGAAAATGCAGTTATGTCATAGGCAAACCCGATTTTAGATGACTTAATATTATACAAAGGATCCCATGAATGACAAAACACACCTTTTTGTCTAATCATAACAGATACAAAACTGGAAAATAGAATCGAGGGTGATGGAGACTGGAAACCAAATGGATCTAAAATTTTCCTCATGTGCTCAAAAGATAAAGTTGCAAAAACCTGAAAGTTACTGTTCCATCTTGAGAGGAAGAGCGCTTGCTATTCCCAGGCAAGCGTAAGCAATTTTTTTCACCAAAGCCCCCTTCTCATTATTTCATGTACGCCAGCAATCCTAAATCCTATCTTAGAACATTCACTTAAATTATAAAAACAATAGGTATGCAATTTAATATTTTTTCCTAAATATGCATCACAAGTGTATATAGAAAACAGACATTCTATATATCATCTGAAAGGACATGGAAAAGGAAACGGTGTGGCATGTGCTCTGGGCTGGTGAACTCTCATGCCCCTTTACCCTCAGAACTCTTCAGACTCACCTCATAATCAACCACAGCAGGGTTTTCCTTCACTGATTCTAACCACTCAGAAAAGCTGTTCTCCCCTGGTCCAGAGGTGCCTTTCTCCCAAGCCAAGGCTGCTGCCTCCCGACTCCTCCCTCCCTGGATCAGGGATATGGATTTCTCTGTTCCCTGCAAAAAGGAACCTGCAAGATGATTCAAGAACACGATCCATTTAATTTTATTGAAAATTCATACTTAGAAAGCCAAGTCGATTTTCTCAGGAGGGCAATGTAGATAGCACAGTCAGGTCCTGCCAAGAAGTAAGCTCAGAGGAAAACATGAGAGAGCATTTCTTATCTCTACAGGGCGATTAATAATACACATTACAGGAACGGTGCCAATGGCACCATTTAGTCAGCACAGGGTACATGCCAGGCTCTTCTCACACATTATTCTACATAATTGTCATGACGATGCTAAGTAGATATTACTGTCACTGCAGATACTGAAGCTGAAAGCAATTTGCTTTGAAACACATAGTTAGCAACAGGCAGCAGCAGAATGCACACGTGCCCCATTCTCCAACTGCTCTGTTCTTGATGATTTGAAGCCAACTTCCTAGTTTCAGATTTATACTTCCCTATGTTTGAAGTTTGTGGAATAACACAAGCCGTGTACCTTCTGACTGCTATGCTTGAAACTTAGTAATTGCAGACAAAAAGAATGTGATAGAATGTTTTTAAACTTAAAACTTTAAACATGGATGGGGGACGAATAGAGAGAAATAGGCAGCCAGAGATATGGCTGAGAGTCAGTCAGCAGCATTACCCAGGTCTCTAGAGATTTTCACTTTGGGTCGTGTCCCTTTGGTTGTCTACCCTTTCACAGGGGTCACCTAAGATTATCGAAAAACACAGATATTCACATTACAATTCATAACAGCAGCAAAATTATAGTTATGAGGTGACAAAAATAATTTTATGCCTGGGAGTCACCACAACATGAAGAACTATATTAGAGGGTTACAGCATAAGGAAGGTTGAGAGCCATTGGTCTAGACTTGCAGTAAAATTTAGGCATGTCTGCTGTCAGAAATTCTCAAGTGAGATGGTATAGAATAAGAGAAATACTCGCATATGAAGAAAGAAGTCTCAACCTTTTCAAAGGGAGCATATAAGAAAAATTCTTTTAGATGGTCCTGTATTTGTTTTTGTGAAACGTCAGAGTGGGGGAGGTTAAATTAATAATCCCATCTTATGTTGATATTGTATTGGTTGACATGACAGTGACTGTTGGGTAGCTAATATTTGAATTGATACCACATATTTCACAAACAGATTGATCTCAATAAAAGTTATATATGCTAGGCATGAGGTCTTAAGGAATGAAAATCATTAATAGAATACTATTAACTCGTTTTAAAAGGAATTCAATTTCAGTACACTCAGGGCCCTCTGGTTGCTAGGCAAGTGTTCTACCATGACGTTATTATCTCTAGCAGCCTTCTGTCATGTGTCCCATGGTCAACTACAAAGTCAGTGACTACAGACTCAGTGGTTTAGAGAGGGCAGATAGTGTTCTTGTCACTTAATGAGGATTCTCAGGGTACACACATAAAGTAAATACTACCATTATTTTCATTTCATGTGTGTGTGAGAAACCATGGACAAGGAACAATTAAGCTCTTGATGCTGGTCACATCGTGAATCTCCACTGGAGACAAAGTTTGAATTCAGGCAGTGGGTCTTTCAAGGATGTTAACTTAGTCAGTGTGTTCAGTGTATGTCACAACTAGGAAAACATCCCTTAAATTTTTTTTTAATTAATTGACTAATTAGCTTTACATCCTGACCACAGTTTTGACTTTTCTGATTTTACCTTTTTCCCCTTCCCCCCTTGGCCCGTAGTCTGTTTTTCTGGAGAATGTACCGCCCAATTTTGTTTGTGAATACTGTCTGGAAATATTTTTTCTTTGTTTATTTGTGGTTCACAGCATGTCAGGTTATTGGAAAAGGCCGAGTTTCTTTTAATTTAACAATTTTAAGAACTCCAAAAAAAATTTTTTTCTTTAACCCTGTCACAGTTTTCAAGTTTAAAGATGGAACGTGATCACTCCTATACCCTACCAACATCATCCTGATTGTAAATGGAATACTGCCAATATCTACTAAGATTAAATTCAAAGAAATTAGCGGGGCATGGAAGAACTGTTTAATTTCTACCGGAGCTCTTTTCAAAAGTCAGCTTTATTTTTACAAATTTATGCTTAAGTCAAATTGACATACTTATTATTAGGTTGTGTGTATCCACTCGTTCTCTCTCTCTGCTTTTATTTCCTGATCTAAACTGGCAATTATAATTATACATACCTCACAGGCTCCATGGGGATTAAACGTTAAAAAAGATCAGTTCACACACACAACAAAATACTGCCTAGGATATAATAAGAACTTGATCAATGTTGATTTTTTCCCCCCTCTTCCCTCTCTCTCTTCTTTTCCCTCCTTTTCCTCCCCCATTCTCTCTTTCTGCCTGTCATATGTATTTGTAATTTCCTAAGTATAGAGAACTTAGAGGTGGTGACAAGGTCCTAGTTTCTTTGAAAAGTTAATAAGAAAGAAAAAGTAATCACAGCGCAGAGTGACGGATGCTGGGAAGAATGGGTGCGGCTGCAGTGTGAACCTGGGGAAAGGTGCGATGAATGTGGAAGTTGGGAAGAACCTCCTAGACCGCCTCCTGAAAAATTATAATTTCAAGATTGGGTAACCTCAAAGTAAAAAATCACATTGTTAACATAGTAAACATTTAAGTGATTCAGAAACACTCCTGCTCCCTTTCCTTGGTGGTTTCACATATGAGACGGTTCTGTTCTCAGGGCCTCATTGGGCACACTGTCTCTACCCTTGAGTTCTATACTTACTTGGTGGGTTAAACTCTCAATATTAATTATTTTTCTTGTGTTTCTAAACTCCATTTTCTCCAGTCCTCTCCTGACTTAAGCTGCATCATGCGCTTTACCTATGAACAACCCTGGGTTAGAGAAGGCAGGAAGCATTGTCTTTTGAATGCTCAAGTACACTTTTGTAAACCTGGTGGGAATCAGAGTTTGGAAGACATTAATTATCACTGTGTAGGATCAGTATCCTGAGGGAACAACGCAGTTGTCCAGCTCTTAATATTTAAATGAAAAATCAAAAGCCAGGCCTCCTATGACTCAGAGCAGGAAGTTAAAATATTAATCACAGAATGATAGAAATGTACAATGACTTTAACCATTTCCCTTTTCTAAGGACAAAAATGTTTTGAGCAGTAGGATGAATGGAGATTTAGATTTGATATATTCCACAGTGGAGAATGAGGGCTCTATTACTTTGGGTTGAGTTTTGGAGGACTTAGTAGTACTAGGCAAATCTGATGGAAATACATTTGTATCCCATTTTTCTCTAGTTGTATGTGAATAGATATTTTCATCTAGTGTTACATGCAAGTTAATGCTGGTTTCTTTTAAAAGCTATTTACAGCTATCTGCTATGTGTATAACACAGTTTGGACTTCCCTGAACCCAGAGGAAGGTGATGAAATCTTCAAAGCTTCATAGCTTCAAGTTGTGTAGACACAGGCTGTTTATACAGAGACTCTGGTTCAATAACCACAGGCCTAGGAATGGTCACCAACACTAAACAAGGTCCTGTGCATGGCAACAGGGACCAGAGCAGGTACATGGTACATGAGAGGAAATCCAAGGGCAACAAGCTACAAAGATGCACTTCATTCTCTGATGCCAGAATGTCTCTATGCTCCCTCAACAAGTGTGCAAGTGCTTATGTACACAGATAACTACATACCAAAATTAGCCCCAGGAATCACCAAAGGGGAACAGTCAGAGTTTTATATCTGACAAAAAAAGTAAAAATTAAAACCCAGAGCGACAGATTCATATTCCACTGGAAATTTTGTATTTTTCTACTATTTAGAAGGAATGGGAATTTGAGGCATATGTTGGATTCTGTTGAGGACACAGAAAATCCTATCTGTGAATGTGTGGACTATTCCATTTCTTTTTAAATTGAAAAAAAAAATGGTTGTCTATTTTATACATATACGTAATAAATTTTAGTAGTTTCACCTCCCATTTCTCTCTTTTGCACCTTCCTCTGGACCGCTTGTATTCTTCTTCTCAATGTGTTGCTCTCCTGTTTTCGTGTCGTCTTCTTTGTGTGTGCAGCACAATAGGGTCATATTAGAGTCAGTTTTTGAACATGTGTGGGAAGTCATTCAGTAGAGCCAATTGAGGAAAATAATTCCCAACCTTGCCCACAGGTCAGTCTTGTGGGGGTGTTTTCTCAACTCATGTTCCCAATCCCAAAATGATTCTAGCTTATGCCAAGTTGACATAAAACTACCCAGCACACTATTGAATTTTTTTTTAAATTTATATTACATACTATTTCCCATGTTTCATTTTTTGGAAGGTAGAATATAGTGTAAATGTAATTGACAAGTTTATTATTTTTATTTTGATTATGCTTAACACAAATATGCACACTTAGATACACACTTACACTCACACACCCCTCCATACCTGATATGTTCTAATACTATATTTAGCATTTTCTATTAATTATTAGAGCAAAATACTTGTATTTGCTTTTCATCTTGTATTCCTTGTGAGAATGCAAATTTCAGATTTGGGAGTTTCTATGATCTAGCTTCTGTGTGTTTAGAGCAGAATGAGTAGCTTTCAGTGATTCTGGTAAACGAAGAAAAGAATTTTATATAAAGTTGAAGTTAGTAGTAATTTCAAGGCATAGGAGAGAACATGAGTTGTTTAGATGATTGGAAAACTTTGGCTCCGTAGAGAAAGAGGTAAGGTCTCAGGCTCACATCTAGGTGGGACGAGGGTGTACTTGCTTCTGGTTTTAAAATGCTTTCAGGCCTATTTTGTTCTCTTTTCTCTATTAAGACCTCTGTGGCCTCTTAAGGGCACACTTTTGTGTAGTCAGTTCAGTTTGATTTATTTCAGGGCTATGACTGTTGGAATGGGTGGCACAGACTTCATTTCTCATGACGGCCTCTTGGGAGAATGTTCTGAAAAATTGCTCTAACTGTTCTTATGCCTTTCTGGAAAAGAAAAAGTAGCCGTTTGCTTTCTTTCCAGTTCTACAGAGAGCAGGTGCCCTTTGCATCTCAAACCCCAATTAAGGTGAGTATATAAAGAATTGAGGCTTTCTCTGTATTCTCTTTCCCTCTAACTTTTTACTCAGACAAGATGGCTCACCATCCAAGGTCATTGAAATCTCTGTTATCTTGGACAACTCTTACTAGAATGTCCTATTCTCTATAACTCTCAGACTCTTATGAGGCAAGGAAACTAATTTGTAAGAACCTTTAAAAATCCAATAGCAATAAAGCCTGCCTGAGTCCTAAGAGCAAACAAAAACTTTATAGTTTATATCTAAAAAATTCCCCTCTAAAAAGTTATCCTTCTATCCATGGAGACACTTGGCTCCCATCCCTCATTACAGAAGTGACTATTTTGCAACAGATAGAGGCTATTACACAGCTCCACACCTGGCCGAAAAGAAAGTAAGTGGCCAGGGCGTGTCCAGCCCCAACTCACTCATCAAATGTAATCCTACACCAGGGAAGACTGGTGAAAAGAGTTCAGAGAGGATGCAAAAGCCAGAGAACCAGAATGTCTGCTGCTGGATACTATCTCCTACACATGCCGGGGAAGTTGAACCCGTAAAATCTCAGGATGGTTGAGGAAAACAAGACCTCATAATGATAACACCAGTCAACAGGTCGGGTGGGTGGGGCATCTCACAAGGCTCCATCTTTAGACAAAGGACTATAGGCAATTGGTACTGAGAAGGGAGAATTAGTATTCTTTAGGATTGAGTGTCCACCTACGTTGTAAAATCTCAAGTACTTAGCACTAAACACATGACTATATGAGCCCTACTATATGGACTTTCTCTCTGTCTGTCTGTCTGTATGTATGTATATATATATATATATATGTATACATATATACATGTATATATATGTAATAATAATTATAGAAGGAGAGAGGTCATGAATTTGGGAAAGATGAAGGAGGAACATGGAAGGAGTTGGGAGGAATACAAAAGAGTAGAAATATTGTAAATAAAGCACTTATGTATAAAATTCTATAACCCCCTCAATTAAATAAAAACAGAACAAAACTTTATAGTTGAACAATAAATGAACAAGTGACTTAATTTGTCACATTATGTCATGAATATAATTTAGGTATTATGACATGGAATTAGATCAAACAAACCCAGATGTGTTTTGCCTTAACAGAGGAACAACCAAAACTATTGCTGATGAATCAATAATGATTTTGAGAAAATTATTCTGGGATAAGAGTAGAAATTGCCAGAATCAAAATGTTTATACTATGCATAGTAACACTAGTCTCTAGTCCTCCAACATAGGAAGTTAAAACAGTAGTTTAATGAATTAGAAGACAGCCTGAGGTTAATAGGGAGACCTTTTCTAAAGGCTAAAAACAAGAATAGATTCTTTTATGTCAGTCTTTTAAAAACAAGCTAAAGCCAAGAGGTTCTGGAAAAATGGTTTGCACACATGGTTACCTGACAATAACTAAATAAATGTCTTCTAATCTTATCTGTTTGCACTCTGTTTGGACATAGAGGTGTTTAATAATGTTGACATTAAATTATTAGTGTATGTGTAAAAATTTTGCAAAATTATGCCAAAGAATTACAGGTAAGAAGCTCTGGTGACTCTCAACCAGTCACATAGCTTCAGGATGCCATCCACGATACATTACCAATCTTATAACTACAAGATAATGGGAGTTAGCAAGGGACAAGACCACAGTGGCCCCTTCATATGTTGCATCATAAAGATGCTTCTGTAAGATGGAATATTATAAAAAGGAGTCATCGCACACTTGTTTTTAACATTGCATTGTCAATGGTGCGTTTCTGAGTTAAGCTCCCCATTCTACCTTCCAGCCCAGATACCCCAGTTGAAATCCATGCTTGAATCAGGCAAACACTACCTAAACTCAGTGTTTCTAGAAGGGTCTGCATCCAGACATTCTGAAAACGAGGGAGCAAGGAATGATGACAGCAGACATTCACCACAAGTCACAGAACTACGGATGACCATGTGACCAAAGAGCGGGACTGAAGGCTGGCATGATTGGCTCCACTTATAGTTGTATCCATTTCCCTCATCCTTATAAACATTGCTGGTCAGGTATAATATAGCTTCCAACAGCATGGTAGTCTTTTTGCTTCTCAGAACACGTGTCTGAATCAAGTAGAACTTAGAGGTTCAATTCCTGTCTCAGCACACATACTTTTGTGGTGACAGGTGGCAGGAATTCCAGCATTCTCATGACAAATCTATGTTTTTAATGCTTAGCTACCTACATGTGTTTGCTTTCTAAGTTTCTTAGTGGGGGTGTCTGCTTTATAGTCATGCCTACTTTTCAATGCCTGATAAAAGTTCTACTTATGAGAAAAACCAATATACTCTTCATTGAACTGAACAATGAAAGAATAAAAGAACGCCTTAACCATGCCTACTTCTTAAGCATTATTGATGATATTTTTTTACTTATACCTTCCCTCATAGCATGTGGTGTTCTGAGGCCGACAAACAACATACATGAAGACGCAGCAGTCATGCGCAATATTGTTAAACGACAGGCAGCCTCACGACACGCTGGAAAAAGTGCCCAGAGAACATCTTTACCTTCATATTTTTCAGACAGCTTGTTTGTGGTGCACCGGTCTTCCTTGTATGTTTTCTTAACAAAGAAATAACGTTTCTTTGTTTCATACCGGACACATTTTCGAGTTTCTTCTTCAGTTAAACCTGGAAGACAAATGCAAGCAAACTCCCTTGAAAATGCACCGTTGAGAATTCAACGAAGGGGACCATGCGGCTCTGGGTACTCTCGGGGCTGGATGCGATTGCCAGCTTTTGTCCTGCTTAGCTCTAATGGCTGTTTGGCTCCGAGATTCAGCCCCACATGGTTCCTGAGGAAATGGCAAATGGAAGAGATTCTGTGAGCCCTCACTTTTGATGCATCTGTGAGGCCACTGTAGCGCATCCCATGGTGCTGTTGTCTCTCCCAGCCCGCCTTTGTCACAGTATAGTATACAATGGACCATATGGATTATCGTTACTGCTGAGCACTGTTCCTGCCCTGGACATTTCGTCTGCTTCTCACTGTGAGGCACATTTTAGGCCCGTAGCTGCTTCTGTGAGACATAAGCCACTTGGCTTGTGCATCATCACAGGGTGAATCTTGGCCGCCTGTCTGTCATTCACCACTCACTTTCATATTTATTTGGCTTTCCTCCCCATGACTTGGTTCCTCCTTCTGTCCCCACTCACCAAACCTTTCTAATAAATAGAAGTTCTAAATTCTTGACCAGTGAGCTCTTCAGACTCTTTGTTGGCCGTTTTGTCTCTTTATCTGAATTCAAATCTATATTTTACATTGTTTCCCTGGTGGCTCAAGTGAGGAAGTACTACCGAATTCCTGTCTGTTCAGGTTGGTAGGTGGAATTATCATCTTCCAGGATCTTCAGAACTGCTCTCATTGGGTGGGTCTCTGCTATCTTATACGTCATGTGAAAAACCTTATGCTCTGAGGCTAAAACTGTTCCATTAGAAGACCTTTACCAACCCCAACACCTTACCAATTTTTTTGTCATCCATTGTTAAAGCTTTTCACACCTGAATACCCAAGTCACTTCCATCACAATGCCTGTAAGCATGCTCACTGACCTCCAAGTCTGTGAGGCTGGGACAGCACAGACAGACAGGACTAGTATACTTAAAGGTAGAGTTTGTACTGCTTATCTGGGTAATGTGAAGGAAACAGATGCTTCCTATTTTCTTCACAGTGATCCAAGACATCTGACTGTTTATGGGACAGAGACTATGATGCTAGCTCTTAACCCCTTTAAGGCAAAGAGTTTATGAAATTATCGCACTTATGGTTGCAGGTTACAATGCACAGGGAGAGCATTATAATGTACTGTGAGAGCTTTAGGCAGACATCGGATCAGGTCTGATGCCGAGATGAAGACATGAAGGCCCAGATTTCTCAGGGGAGATGTGCATAGGTGTGAGGAAGGTCAATCTTCTTCAGTTTTCTTTTGCTTTCTGTGTTTTAAGTCTGACCCATTTGAAGGTACATGTTATTAGGAGTAAAAACTAGTTTTGAAGCCCCTGTATTTACATTTTCAACTCTAACAAATAAAAAAAGGTTAGTCATTTCATTCGATCTCGAAGAATAAGCATGGGTATCTGATAACTTCTATAAGTCAAAATTTGAAGCAATTGTACTGCTTTATTGCAAGTACAGTGTACAGATGTTTTTCTTATTCTTATATTTGCTTTTTAAAATTTGTAAGTTAGGATTAAATTTTACATGACTGATTGATTGTAACACAACAATTTACTTAAGGGCAAAGGTAATTTCATACAGTTGAGGGCCGTGTATGAATCCTTAAAGAAGTGACAGATGACTCCAGCCCATGGCATTGACAGTACTGTGACTAGAGAATCAAAGCCTCACCGGTGACTTTCTATGTGTGCCTGCTGGTCCCCATACATAGTACCCTGTGTGATCTCTGCACGTGTTTACTGGGGATCTCCCAGACACCTGACTGTTTTTATGCTATGGTAGAGGGATGAGTCATTTCTGTACCATTCCAACCTGTTCTGAGTGAGCAAATAGGCAGCACTAGTCAAACTGCTATGCTCAGATTATTTTTTAACTGAGATTTGTTTTTACTAATACATGGTAACAGCTTACAAATAAAAGAAAAGTTACTACTGAGAAAGAGTGAGGTGATTTTTTTTTCCCTCAGATTCAAAACAGACAATGGCTTCTTTACAAAAGGACGTTAAACATTATCTTCGTGTTTAGAATATTGCCACTGTTTGCAGTTCACACGGTAATTCTGAAATTCTTTCACCGTGTACACTGAAGTACCACCAACTTTCCTGCAAGGTGTTAGCTTACTGATGGGGCACTGGCCAATGGAGGAATGAAACAGCGAAGTGTATGGTGGAAGCAAACACAGTTTGACTTGTTTACGTTCTCCTCGAGGGAGAGAAACCACTATGGAACATCCAAACTGTTTTAAAGAATAATGACAAGAGGCATAATTGCTATTAAACAAAGCCTGACAATACCTTCAATCTACAATCTGCTTTTAATCTCACTTCTAGACATGGAAAAAAGAAAAAGAATGTGAGAAAAAGATTTATTTAGGGAGGGTATGAAAGTAGGAGAGAATGTCCTTTGGAGAATTCCTTCCATTTAAGATTCGTTCTGTCCCCATGTGTTTCACTTCCATCATAATTAAGATTGTACTGTGACCCCAGTGAAGCTCAAAACTTTTCTGAATGAAAAATGCTCAAATTATAAGAATATTGAACACAATGTTATTAGATATATGGGATATATCTGTGTGCATATGTGTGCTGTAAATACTACAGTTAGTGGATATGTATAGTATCTGTGTATATATCTGGTGTATATGATGTCTATGTATACATGTATATGAATATGTACATATTAATTTTATATTTAATTTTAGTTTCCTATCACATCTCAATCTTTCTTTGTTTCACTCTGTATTTGTCAATGTCTACTTCTGTTTATAGAGGAAGAGATTGAAGGTCAGAATGTTTTAGGAGGAAAGCAGAGTCTGTCACTTCTCCATTTTGGTTACAGACCATCAAGTTCTGAAATACTGGGTATCTGGTTGAGAACTCACACAGTTCTTTGATCTAGTCTCTAAGCCTTAAGAAGCGTTGGTTTGAATGCATAATAAGAACAGTCACCAAAAGGGAACCATTGCCTATGGTATAGCAGTAGTGACCAGAATAATTTTATCTGTAGCCCAGATGAAATCAAGGCAAGGACTAGGAGTTTCCTCTACCCGTTTGTGCACAGTGATAATGTTGATGCTATTTTAAGCGGTGGAATACACCCAATACATCGTTCAAACTTTGCTTCAATAGAAAGAATGGCTAAAATACAACACAATTGACAGGTACTATAGAGAGCACGTCATGGTGTGTTATTCATACCATAGCTTTATGCCAGATCAGTTTTTAAAATTTGTTTTCTGAAAACCTACAATGGCACTTGTTTCATTCCCTTTATTAGGAAGCAGACCAAGAGGGAGCTCATGGTTTGGAAGGACTCAGGGCAGGGTGCATCACACATCAGTGTTTTCTATAATGAGACAGAAGAACAGAGGACTACGAACCCCAGTGCTGGTCTGCTACTATCTCTTAAAATGAATGTCTACATCTTTTTGTACAAAAACTTACTGCTGAATAATGTTTTTTTTTATTTGTGTGAATTGTCTGGTTACCATTATTTCCCAGGTTTTGTCTCAAGACACATAGGAGAGACCATCACAAGGGCACTGTTTCATTTCACACATGTGTCTGAAAGCAAAGTCATCTAAAAATCTTAGACATATAATAATAGTAATATTTAGTATTTGAAATTTTAGATAAGACTCAAGAAACCAAGATTCTTAGTATATTGCAATTCTGTATATAAGCTCAAATATTTGCTCTTTTCCTTAGGACATAACATTGAAAACTTTCTTAAAATAAAATACACTGCACTTACTTGTTTGCAAGTTTCAACAGTTATGAATATTTGGTCTATATTAACTTAGTCTCTTCTCAAATCTCTGTTATCCTACTCTATTGATCTCTGCCTAAAATCATTAGAAGAGAATAATTGATATTGAATTTGCCATAAATTATTATAGTTATTTGCTATAAAATATTATACATGAACTATATAAAATTTAAGAAACTCTGTTCCTTGTTTTGGTACTGATCTGCATCTCCCTTCTTAGTGACCATGACTGATACTGAGCCACAGAGGTCAAACACACTTTCTTCTTCCTTTTTGGTTCTTATTTACTATTTTTATTTTATTGAAGTGTATTTTCTTGTGATTATTCCTCATCTCAGTTTTGGCAACAACAGCAGCAAAAGGTCTAAATAAAGTCAGAGTTGAGTCATTAGAATGATGGAGCAGGAGGATACAGGAGCAAGAGAGTGATGCAGTAGGAGAAAAGATGCATCCCTGCCATTGTCGGGCCAAGTTAACCAAAGCCCACACACCTGAGTTCTGTAGCTCCTGGCGACTGAATTGGTAGAGAAGGTCATACTTGCCCCCCAGAGAGCCTGAGGTGAAGTAGTGGGTCCCGAAGTCATCAAATATCCGGCTGTACAAAGCAGAGTTGTATTCTAAAGGCAGGCGGACAAGGGCTTTCAGGAAGACATCCGAAAGCTGCAGGTCTGTCGTTTTCATTGTGAAGTTTAAGACTTTTATCACTTTATGGATCCTGACAAAGCTAGAATCCTAAGTAAAAAGGGCAAAAAGCATAAGGAAAAAAATTTAATGAAATGGAGACGGAGATAATGGAAACTTGTGGAGCGAGTCTTGAAATGTCATCAACTTCTCATTAGCCCCATTCTGATCTCAGGATGTAAAAGAATTCCACTCCATTTCTTGTTCCCACACACAAGCTACAGTCTTCATGCTGCATTCCAGTATCTTTTCCCTTTAATGTTCAAAGTACTAAACAGATGGGACTATTCAACAATGTACCCTGCGTGCCTCCAGTATTCATTCTCTAACAAGGAAGAAAGCAGTGATCAGAAACACTAACTAGTCTTTCTGACTGTCAGTGCATAGCTGTACCACCAGTGAGTTTTTATTTGCAATGCTCTAATGGAAATAGACAAAATTTTAAAAAGACTATGTAAAAATTCAACTGAAGTGCTAAGGCTATATTCACTAACCACAAGGAAGCATTAAATTCTGTAGACTTTAGTTGTCTACTGCCAGAATGAGGAAATGTGCACCAGGTGACATTTCATACTCTTAAAGCCAAAGGACACCACATTTCCATCACTAAGTAATGAAATTAAACAAGTTCTTTATATTCTTTCTCTGATACCCATATGCAGATGTGTGAAGAATTTTATTCTTGGCTTTTTTGCAAACACATCTGCTTGTTTTTTCACTTCTTATTATGTAGGTTAATTCGAGGTCCAACAACTGATACCACGGTGTGATCTCATTCCTTTGCATGCTCCCACTTAACTACTGGCATTTGTGAGCATATTCAGGTGTTCTGTGTTTACAAATTATGCATTTTGTCTAACCTCCTGATTCTAGCAAATTGTATTAAAAAAGCAATGGTTATGGAATAATTACCATGTTTTAGCAAAATAATTTTTATCGTAACTGTTAATTATAAAACGGCCATTTTCCTGCATTCTGTAATTACAAAATCAAAAAGTTGCTAATGCAAAATACCAAAAACATTGCAAAGTTACAAAGGAGCTGTCAATTTTTCTCTTCCCCACTCTGCTCTCTTGTCTTCCTATGTTCTAGTCTTCAATTTAAATTTCTTCAGTTGTGTCAGGTGCACTTGTTATAGACGTGAACAGGATAGAGAGGGTTTGTTGCTTTGAGAAGTTTATGTTTCTCTGGATGCCTATGAATTCTATTTCTGAACTTTAACACTTGAATTTTGTCAAACAGCTCTCAAACTTGGAGTATTTCTGTGCTTTTATTAAGAAACACGTATCCTTAATGTAAGCTTTTGGAGGTTCACTATTTATATTTTTCCTTACAGACTAAATCACTGGAGACGCACATGCAACTTTGATAGCTCAACATAACAGAAGCACAAGCATGATACATTACTACTGCAAGGTGACTGGAACTGGCAATTTTAGATCAAGAAGTTACCTTATGCCACAGTATTAAGCAATATTAGCACATTTAATCAATTTGTGAGATCTTGCTGTGCTTGAATTGAATTGTATGGTTTCGGCTTTGTAACGTAAATGAGGTAACCACCAAGTCTCACACGATTCTTATTTTGCTCTGAAGAGATTCTCTGCCCAGTGAATATTTATTCAGATCTGAGACTGACAAAAGAAAAATAAAAAACAACACATCTTAGGCTAAGCTGAAGGGCTTGTATCAATTCACAAGTCTTTGGTGTGTTTCAGTATTTTCAGACTAAGAAAGGTCACGGTAGCATTTTCTCCAGAGATGGACCAGAATAAAGAGTCCTCTATTCAGATGGATTTTCTACATCCATCTTGATATTGTCTTGAGCCATACAAGGGTAACAATTCTAGGGCAGAACAGTTGAAAAGTAGCAATTTCATATACCTTAATCTGCAAATAGCCTCAAATGTTTTGACTTTGGGAAAGGCTATTAAGATATAAAAACTAGCTCTTTATCCACAGAAGAGTTTGTATGTGTGCTCTCTAGTGTGCTTAAACCATTTATATATAACTCTGTCTAATCTGTCTCAAAGTTGGGTCACTACCTGCATGTCACCTACATGTTTTTAAGCATCTTTGTTTCCTTCTCTTTCTATTCTATACTTTTAGACAACTATACATAGCCATGAATGCTTTGTCAAAGTGAGCTTGGGATTTGATCAAAGACCAGACCTCAAGATAGTCTGAATTAGTAGATTAAAATAAGGGAGTGCCTATGTCTACAGAAAGTCTGAAAGAGATTACATAAAAAGACAAAGTTATTATATGTCGTTTATAAGGAATAGTTAAGGTGTGGCTGATGACCTGAGGCTGATCACTGAGACTCTCATAATAGAAATAGAGAATAAACTCTCACAAGTGATACTCTGACCTCCACAGACATATTGTACAGTGTGTATATGTGCACACATGAAATGCACACACACACACACACACACACACACACACACACAATGAATGCATAATTAAAAAAAGTTCCTTTAAACATGCAGCAAAATTTCAATCTATGAAGTCTCAACAATATGGTAACCTAAACAAAACCTGCATAATGACTACACCAGCAAACATGCCAAAATGAAAGGGGTACGTGTCACAAGGTCCTACCCCTAGATGAAGATGTACAGGCAGTCAAGGGCTGCTGAGGAAGTAAGAATCAGTGTTTTCCAGGGATAAATCACCCAATAGATTATAAAATCTCAAGGTGTGAGCTCTAAACACGTACATGTGAGCAACACTAAATGGACTCAGTAAGTTAAATATGTGTGTGTGTGTGCATGTGTGTGTGCATGTGTGTATGCGTGTGTATAAGACAATAATAATGAAGAAAAGGTGTTAAATTTGAGAGAGAGTGGAGGGGCAAGAGAGGAGTTAGACAGAAGAAAACGTAGAAATGATATAAACACAATGCTCACTGAAAGTCTCAAAAGATTTTTTAAAATGAAGAAAATACATCAATATCACAAGCAGTCTGAAAAATATCCCCATCATTGGCAGCATCGTAATGAAACCTTTTACTTTGCATAACTTCCAAATGCTTAAAAAGATAGTCTTCTTGAGGGCTAGAGAGATGGAGCAGCAGTTAAGAGACTTGACTATTCTTCTTGAGGACCTGGGCTTGGTCCCTGCACCCACATTCAGCAGCTCACAATTATTTGTAATTCCAGACTGAAGGGACCTCACAGCCCCTTCTGGGTCTGTGGGTACCCACACATGTGTGGCATATACTTATTCACACACACATACATGTATATGAAAATAAAAATGAACCTTAAAATTTATTAAAAACAATCCATACTGACCACAACCTGGGACAGAAAACTGAAAATAAATCAAGAGCAACCCCGTGCAGCACATGCTTAACACTAAATTGAGAGTTACGAGGAGAGTCTATTTAAGCATCTTTTAGACATCCTACTGATACAGAAATGTTCATCTTCTTGATGCTTGGTTGCTTTGTTAGGTGTTGATTTTGAAGAAAGAAGGAATCATCGACTATTTCCCTTACCATCTTGTGGGAGGCTTTAATGGCTCTTCTGAAGGCAGAGTTACGTTGGAAACTTTCACTTTTCTTTGAGGAATAAAAAATCGGTACATGGAAAGAATCATCCCGCTCACCCAATGACGAACTGGCTTGATCTTTATCATTCTTGAGAGTGGCTAAGTCCTTGTAGAAATCTGTCTTCAAGTCATCTTCTATGCTTTGTACCTGACCATCGAAGTACATGTGAAGTAAGACATAACTTGGTGAATACACAGCAGAGCCACTTGGTGTCACCTCGCACAATGATCATTCATTCATCCATTCAGCAGTCAACAAGTGGTTATTACCCATCTCGTATTACTAGAGAGCAAGAGAGTCTGTTTATCCTTACACTCAGAGAATTAATAGTTTAGTTAGGGAGAGAATACAGTGTGGTAGATGCAGTACTCATGGGATAACAGATCAGCTTAGACCCAGAGAGACTAAATTTCAAGCATCTCAACTAAGGAGAGAACACAGAACCAGAGACTTGAAAGATGATGCAAAATAAAACATTTCTCTGTGATATTGCCAGCGATGAGGTTAATTTTTAAGACTGCTTATGACTTTAGTGTATTGTGAGATTTGATTTAAGTTATATTTCAGAGATCTACTACTGAGGCAAAAGAGGGTGGGGAAAGGTTCTGTATGACCCTAGCTGGACTCTCTTTTCTTATCATCTATTGGTTATGCCTCTGAGATGCAGAACAATTTTGAAACCCACTTGAGCAAAGAGTAAAACTGGGTCATGACTCAGAAACAGAAGCCTCTGCAATCATTACAACAGTAAGGATAATACTTGATTAAAATCACTCAAAATGGATGAGAACTATCTTGTCTGTTCAGCAGTAGAAACAAAATTTAAACAGTCATTAGTAAAACCCACTGAGAGACAAATCATATGTTACATTAAATGACTTTCAAAATTAGCCTAGAAAAGAAGGAATTCTAACCCTGCTGCAAAAGATGACTGTTCAATGATAGTGACACAACCAGTGTTGCTTTCAGATACCACAAAATGCAATGGTTAGCATCTATAATGCTCACATAACAAACCTCTTAGTCAATTACAAAATAATAAGGCCATGCTACTAAAGAATATATGCATATAAACATATCTGTGTAGATTTATTCATAGGTTCTTTGAAAAGCCCAGACTATAAGTTTTTACTCTGTATGAGCTTAAAAATAAGATATTAGGGCCCAGCAAGTTGGCTTAATAGGTTTGTGGTGGTTTGAATTACAATGATCCCCATACGCTTATATATTTGAATGCTTGGTCATTAGAGAGTGGTCTTACTTGACGGAGATAAGGAGGTGTGGCCTTGTTGGAGTATGTGTGGCTTTGCTGGAGGAAATGTGTCACAGGGGATGGGCTTTGGGGTTTCAAATGCTCAACCTAAGCCCACTGGCTCTCTCTTCCTGCTCCCTGCTAATTCAGATATAGAAGTTTCAGCAGCCTGGCAGGTACCATGTCTCCCTAGATACCTTCATGCTTCCCACCATGATGACAATGTTCTAAACCTCTGAACTGTGAGTCAGCCCAAATTAAATGTCTTTCTTTATAAGAGTTGCCCTAGTCATGATGTCTCTTCACCGCAACAGGACACTGACTAAGATAGGATGCAATTCCAAAGACCCACAAGGTGAAACTATGAAAGTTGTTCTCTGATTACAACTTGTTTGTACATGGCCTTTCTCTCCCTTCCTCCCTTTCTTTCTCTCTCACACACATACACATATGGATAAACAAGTAGATAATAAAAATATTTTATTTAATAAAGAGTCAGATGTCAGATGTTGGCAGACAAGGAGGGGGTTTTCTTGCCGCATGTATTAGCTGAGAAGGAGATAGTGAGCAGTGACAAAAATTATTAGACAGGGAAATTGGAATGAGGTGTAGTAAACATTTTTCTTAAGTATTTGTATTCCTTAATAAAGGTAGCATTTTACTTAGAATACATTATTAATAAATACCAAGTTTATGAATAAAATGTTTAATGTTGATCACTTTTGTATTTTGTGAAGATCATGATTAAGGACCTTTAGGAAGTAAATCAACACTCATTATAAAAATAAATGTAAGGAGCTTAAGAAGTCAGAGATGGAATGGAAGATCACGGGAATGCTGCTCTGTAAACTGTGTGAAGTAGATTCCTGCTGGGAATACTGGGGTTATGGCTGTTGTGGAAAATTGTATTTTTGAAAGCAAGCTTTTGGACTGCTTATTTGGAAGTTAGAAAGTGCCCTTCACCAGATTATCACATGTAAACACAGGTATGTTTCTTTTCTCAAAGCTGATTCAATATTATATACCCTAAAAATATTGTCATTAGTGTTCCAGGAGTATTAGAATATGCCTTTGGACTCCCAAGTTATTTTTCTAAACCCAGAAATATATCTTACATGGTTTCAAATGGAGTACATTAGATTGGAAAGTGCATATATTTACATGTGTAGAGGTGTCATTATAATTTTAAAATATTACATTTATGTATGTGTGCATTTATTAATTTATTCTGTGTTTATATGTGTGGGCAAGCTCATGACATAGTGCATATTTAGATGTCTGAGGACAGCGTATAGGAGTGTGTTCTCCCCTTCCACAGTGTAATTTCTGTGGATTGAATTTACATGTTTGGACTTGGCAATACGCGCATTTACTTTTGAGTGATTTCTTATTGAGTACCTGTTACCATAACGGTCTCACAAGCTGTTAGTATAATCTGCATGCAAGAACGTGACTACTAAAACCATGTATTTCCCTGATCAAAAATTAAAGGAAAGGGATTGCTCCCTGTCTTTGTCACTGTTCTGTTGCTGTGAAGAGACACCATAACCAAGGCAACTCTTATTAAAAAAAAGCATTTAATTGGGGACTTGCTTATAGTTTCAAAGGCTTAATCCATTATCATCAGGCCAGTGTGTTGTTGAGAAAGTAGCTGAGAGCTACATCCTGATCTACAAAACACTAGACCTTGCCTGGGCTTTTAAAATGTTAAAGCCTACATCCTGTGACACACTTCCTCTAACAAGGCCACGCCTTCTTATCCTTGTAATCTTTCCAAACAGTTCCATTCCCTGCTGACTGATCATCCAAGTATATAAGTCTTATCCAGACCCTCACACATTCACTTCAGTGAAACAATAATGGAACACTTCTTTTTCTGGTTACTAGGTTACTATCCAGCATTACAATGTGCTGATCATCATAATACGAGAAAACAATCAAATCAATAAAATTTGCATTTTATTAAAGGAGGTAAGCCAAGGTGTTTTATATTCAAACTCATCATGGTATTTTTGTGTTTTGGATTTTGCTTCTTTTTTTTGTTTTTGTTTTTTTTTGTTTTGTAGGAACTTGAGATTATTTTACATCTGTCTCATAGTTATGAGAGTAAAAAGCTATGGGAAAAGAACATTCTGAATAAATAGATTTTTTTTGGCATAAATATGTTTTAAAGTTCTATGCTCAGGGAGAAAAGATGAACAGTCAAGAAAATGGGATCTTAAGTCTATAACTTACTGCTACTTCCTACTTTGATGCTCAGCAAATTAATTATTCTTTTTTCCAATTCCTGTAGTTAGAAGAAGAAGAAGAAGAAGAAGAAGAAGAAGAAGAAGAAGAAGAAG
>JANHMN010000014.1:42062388-42079637 GCA_030674055.1 Rhabdomys pumilio | reverse complement strand
TAAGGAATAAGAAATATATAAAGTGAAGTGATAAAGTGATGTCACCTTTAGTGCTTGAGAGTCTGAGAGTCACTTAAGGTTATTTAGTTGTTTGTGGTGTATTTTCAAGAAAAGAATTTTCTTCTTTTTATTCAAAGACAATTGAAGAAAAATCACATTATAGTGAGCTTTTTTTTTTTTGTGGAGATATTGGTCTGAAGAAAGCTAGTAGTAGCAGGTTCAGAATTTTGTGCTGATTTCTCTGCCAGAGTCTACATTATTTTTGCTTTAAAACAAAAATCTACTTTTGGAATCTACTTGTGCAAACAATACATCTCCAAATCTCTGTGAGTTTAAGTTGCATGGAAGAAGTCAGACACCTAACCTTCATCTCATACACTTCCTACTGGAGATTACCAGCTTGAGAAGTTGTGACCAGTGATTCCCTTACAGTGTATACCAATAATTAGATTAAATACATGCTTGGCAGTATTTGAGTATTTGCAGAATTAAATTTTTTAGTACTACAAAAGACTCCTGAAAGCACTTAGTTTCACATCTTTTGGTTAATAAACAATTTCTATTTAGAAGGCATACTCAAAATTAATTGTCTTCTTCAGATTATTCAAGATCTTTTCATATGTTCAGACAGCTATTATAACCACGGCTCTGAAAACCATAATCATGCAGAACTTAAAGACGGGATGGGATTTCTGTCAATTTTTAGATATAGACCGGAAGATGTTACTTTTAGGAAACTGTACGTTATAGTGTTATGTATAAAGTCTAGGAGTTTTGTTTTGATGTGTTTTTAATCTTGTTTGTGGTAAAGAAGAGAACAGAACAGGTTATTTAACTCAAGACAGAGAGGAGTGCCATTTTGACAATGATATGTTTTAAGAGTACTGTTCTTGGTGCTGACACATTGGAGAAAAATCCAGTCTAGTGTAGTGTTTCCTTTTAGAGGGCCGTTCTATCTTCTTAGACAGCTCTAAGGATACTTATGGAGTGCACAGTTACTTGGCAGGCTTTGACACTTCTAGACACTGGAAGGGACCTGCCAACAAGTGCTGAGATGAAAGAAGCAAGATACCTTTTGAGCAGTGTTTAGTAACAGAGGACAAGGCTTACATAGGCAAGGTGGGACACAGCTAAGAGTGACTATAGGCAATACCAACTCAGTGGAATAAGAAGCAGGAAGGAGACATTACAATCCACGAATGTATCCTATATCAAAGTGGGGGTGGGAAGTTGTAGAGCAGTTTGACTGTTGCAGAATTTATTAAGGTCAGTGCACACAAATGTACTCTCTTATCTGTGGGGGACAATTCATAAGACCGTCCCATGTTTAAGACTTCAAGGAGCACAAAGCCCAGTAATTCGTGTCTTAAGTACCCATCATACGCTTTGTCCTGAAAGTTTGGAATGTGACAGCTATGCAAGTCTAGTTTGTTTTTCCTTCTTTACAAGTGCTTGGACACTAGCTTGTTTCCTACCCTGGGTCTTAGCATCCTCAGTATACGATTTTCTTAAGTCCTTTAGGTCAAGAACTTTTACCTTGATGGTTCATGCTTCTCTTTGGATCACGTGAATCGCCATCACCACGACCCTTGTACTATGGGACCATTTATAAGTAAAATCGAGGTTCGTGAAGAGGTGTGCTGCTAAGGCTGACTGTAGCAGTGATCTTATAACTGACAAAATAGGCAGGCAGTGTATGTTGTGGACTGCTATACAAAGAAGTGATCAGTATCCTGGGAAGGATATGGTGGTGTGACACATGGTTTCCTTGTTTTATTCTGACATAGAATTTATTTATTTATTTCTGGACTTATTTCATTTAAAATATCAGACTGTAGCTGACCATGAGTGACTGTAATCCCAAAATTAAAATCGTAGACAAAATGGACCACTAGTTGGAGCCATGTAGTCATTTAGACATTATACACCTTTGTTTTCTAAATTAGACTGGCTGTATTATTCTGATTGTACATCATTTTTATAAACTCCTGAAAGGTTAGTTAATATTTTTTATTCAATGTTTAAAATTAGAGTCCCGAAAGATAAACTGGCATAGTGTATTACAACTAGTGTCATGGTAAGGCTCAAGATTCTGTACAAATATTAAAATGATATTGTAGCCTTGAAGATTATGAGAAGCCTGAAAGGTAAGTATGAAGGAGGAAATGCAAGAATGAGTCTGTTTGTGACTGAACAATGGCTTTATTAAGTCAGGGACTAAGTTTCATCTCAAATTAGGCAAACTATGTCCATCTAACCTCTCTTATTCCTGTTCATAGTAGGTGGTTTTTTGAAGTGTACAGTAGCATATCATTTTCAATGGAAAATTTATCAAAATGGGCATTAAATCACCCAACTGAAAAGATGGCAATTGTATTGTTGCCAGGGATGTATCAGTTGTTAGCTGGAGCTGGAGCATGGAGACATTGTGGGGAGGACTGTTTTGGGAAGTACAGAGTTCAGGGACACAACAGCTTACCAACAATTACAGACATTGTGATAATTTGGATGGTTTAGTTATTAATTTTACTGTAGTACTTAATTAGTTTTTATGGAGGGGTGATAGCGCAGCAGCCACGGGGGGGCCGGGGGAGAGTACATGAGACCGGAAGACAATTTGCAGGATTTGATTCTCTTTCTATCATATGATTCTCAGGGAATGGACTCTGGTCGCTCATCAGGATGCTGAACCATCTTGTCATTCCAGACTTTAAACAGTGGCTGTGGACATAATGCTGTTTACCTGGAAGCCAGCAGCTGTGGTTGCAGATTTACCTGAAATTAGCCATAGTACATTAGTAATCACTATGTGACTCTAAGGCTTTTGTAGGCTCATGAACATTTTCTCTGCACTGACCTCTTCTATATCCTGAATAGAGCCTCTCATTTGTTCACTATAATAACTGCATTTCAAACCTGTAATAGCTGCACTTCCATTGGAAATTTTCATTTTAGGATTTTAGATGTAATGTTCAAGTCTGGATTATTCTCAGCCATTCCATCAAGATTTTTATTATCTTCTCTCTTACGTTAATTCGGGATGTGACCTCATCATGGAGGTACAAGGTCAGTCTCCAAACCCAACACTTACCCTCATATTTTAGTTTAGGTAAACCCCGACACTAGCGCTTTCATTTGTATTTAGAAGTTGGTGGAGAAGCAGGCCAAGAGCAGTGTGTAAGAAAGGAAGAATTTGAGTTCTAGGTCTTAAGTCAATTATCTATGAAATTTAAAACTTGCTAGTTACTATTGAAAATTTGCTAGTACAGAGAAGCGAGGTAGGGTTTCTTTTTTAATAATTACAAATTGGTTATTTATGTATGAGTTCAAAAAAATATCACTCATATGGTAAAATTGACCTGCATCCATTTTTGTAAATACGATTCACTGGAGCACATCCTTGCATATATATATATATATATATATATATATATATATATATATATATTAAGTATGATTAAACTTATATATATTATATATATATTTTTTTTTTATATATATATGCATTAAGTATCTATGATTAAACTATTTAAGTTGAATTATTGTTAAATTATTATTAATCATTAAATATTATTAATTAATAATTATTAAATATGATTTAATTATTACTAATTATTTAATTATTTGACTATATTCTAATGAAACTTAAATATCAGCTTTTCCAAATCTCAGCATACATTATACTTGAATGTTGATAGCATTTAAACCAATATGATTTCTAATTATTGTGATATTGGGAGCAGCCTTTGAGGACCAATCATGAAAATTTATTTAAGATTTACTTGACATAATAATATCTCATCAGTCTTGTTCCAACAGTTAAAAAAAAAATCTGTCAGTTTTTATTTGAACTGGTTTTTACGTTTATTCATTTATTATTTATTTATTAATTTTATTTGGAGTGTGTGTGTAGGTGTGTGTGTGTGTTTGTGTTTGTTTGTGTGTGCACATGTATGTGCCATATGAACATTTGGAGATCAGAGCAGTCAGTTGGCAGTCAGTTCTCTCTATCATAGGGGTGCTTGGAGTTGAATTCATGTTACGAGGCTGGCTGCAAGCTACTTTATCCACTGAGCCATTTTTCTGGCCCCCATCTTATCACTTCTTTTGGGTGATCCTCACTATAGATTTGTGTGTATTGCTATCTATTTGTCAAAAAATCTGTTGCCATCTTTTCTTTTGTCCCCCTCTTTCTCTCTCCACACCTATAAGAAAGTAGGGCTTTGAACACTGTTACTTAATCAAATGAATCAGGGAACTGGTCAAGATTATTATGTCTTGAAAGCTGATTTCACACCTGAGTGCCTTAGTAATTTGTAACACAACAACAGTTCCCCTCGCACTTACGATGGGGAAGGACTGTTCTTTCATAGCTTTTCCTGGCAGTCAGTATTTTTAGTGGCGACTGAATATTTTAGCAGAATACATTACCACTGTCACAGAGGAATTTATTCTTGCAATCAGTCTCTTCAATTTTGCAGAGCTCAGATGGGACACATGGTTGAAAGGTCACCAGAGGCTCTGTGCATGGTTGCCCCCCAAACTGACTTGGGCGCAGGACAGGTTTAACTTTAACCTGAAAGAGAAGTCGAGGTGAGTGAATAATTTCAAAGCAAGGCCAAAATCAAAGTAAAAACCCACCCCAGGATGTCCTTGTCAGTCACAGTTGTAATCTTTCCCATGGTGACAGTACCCAGCCTGTACTAATACTTTTCTTCAATTTCATTATAGTGCATATATTTAGTAAATCAGTGCTTGGCATGTCTCAGTTTTTCAAAGTGAAAAACGAGAAGGCTTTTCCTCACTCTGAAATCTTACGATTTCTAAATTATACCAACAGTAAATGCAAAAGTGTTTACTGAGGGTCTCCTGTGTAAGGGCAATAAAATAGCTCTTTTATATATCTGACAGTGTCAAGTGATAAATGGGAAAGGATCTTGAGATGCTTTCGCATAAGAACATCACTATGGAAACTGGTTTGACAGATTCTCCACACTTTGACACATTTTGGGGAGGAGGAAGATGGAGAGTAAGGATAGAAATATGACAGAATTAGCCAGTGCTGACTTAATACAGCTCCAGTGTTAATTAATGGTATAGTCTTGGTCAAAATACTTAGCCCCCTAAGGAGCTGGAACATATGCTGTATATAAACATAAAGTAGGATGTGTTTGTCTGATTTACTAAAGGGAACCAACTCAGTTCCCAGAGTTTGTCTTCCACAAATGAAGTTTCTTTTTCCTATCTAACGTGTAGCTGTGGGGAACGCAGGACTCTGACTGAGGTAAATGTTGGTCACATGATGTGGCCTTTACAGGAATGACTATGATCTAAGGAAATATCAAAGCTGGGAGAAATAAATGAGTTGAGGGACTTTCTCACGGGGAGACAGAGTTTAGAAGAAAAACAAAGAGCCAGGATTTTGACTCATTTCCCTCATTTTTGTTTAATTTTAAGCACTGTTTAGCATTTATTTTTGCTTTCAGAAGTCTCAGGAGGCCTAGTTCAGATATGGATAAGTGGGATGTGATCAGAGGTGAACTTTTCTTTTGGTGTTCATATGTCCAAAGTTCATATAAAAGGAACCCTATTACCATCACCACCACTGCCACCACCACGGCTCTCTTCACAACCATCAATTTTTCTCTAATAAAAATTAAGACAGTTCATTTTCAGAAATTTAGCATATCTCTGTTATTGAATCTGTCATGGGATACTGACACTTACTTGGGACTCAGATTATTTGGGTGTACCTGTGGCTCACATACCTGTTTTTCAGTACAAGGGTCACAGTCTGACCATGTCCCATAGTCTCCTAGGACACAGTTGATGGGACATGTCTGCAAGTTGCACTGTCTGGTCTCCTGCTTGGTACAAAGCTCACCACATGAGTTGTCCCGATAGTAATCATTCACTACTATTTGTCTGTAACAGTGAGAAAAAGCTACTCAGAATCAGTGTTTTCATAGTGCCTTTATATCAATAAAAGATAGTATGTGGCATTACCTACCAAGAGCAACAATGTAACAGTATCATAGAAAACAGGAAAGATGGTGCATATATAGTCTGTACAACTCAACAGAGCTCAAGACCATAATGAAAATAGGAGGCCAAAGTAGAGAATTTCAAGACAGTGATGGCAGATAACTAAGCTACACAGGAAGCCCTCCTAAGTATATAGGTAGTTCATGAATTACCCTGTGTTTGAAAGATGCTGACACATAAATGCAATGATTGAGTTGGAATAGGATATTGACATCAGGGAGAAAATTCACAAAATTGATGCAAATTCCCGAAGTAGAAAAGGAAGGGCATATATCAAGAGCAGTGAAAGTTAAAGAGAATCCAGGGAGGAGCTTGACAGTGCATGGCTGAGAGGGACAGACTATATCATGTTCTCTCTGGTAGACAGTTGAGAACTGTGGAAGGACTCTTGAAGAATGAGTCTCTTCTCATACTTCATGGACTGTTTATTGGAAGTCAATTGGCAAATTTAAGGAGATACAGGAAAATACTTTTTAAACACAATTCTCTAAAAGAAGCATAAGAGTAAAAAATAAGAAACATGCTTTTTTTTTCCCTCTTAAGTCATGTTGTAAAAGTAACTTTTATTCTCCTGATGTAATTGTCTCGGAGGCTTACTGATGAATAAGCTTGCCCTTTCTAGTTCTTTCTGAACTTTGGCTGGCTGGTTCAAGTCAGCTGTTCTGGCTCAAAACTCCTCCCCAAGTGGATTGATTTAATGTGGTTTTTCTCAGTTTCTTATTGAATTTCTCTGCTTGGCTTCAAACTAACTCTGGCCAATTTCTAATCTAGCTTCTTCTTATTCTCTGGCTTCAACTACCTCCGTTGACCTGAATTGAACTGCATGAACTCACAAATGAACTCAACTCCAATACACTGTACTTGCTGCACTGACTCCCAACTGCCTGATTCCCAACTGCCCGACTCTGTGTGCTGCTCTTAAATATCTACTCTTTTCTGTGTTATTCTCATGAGAGATGGGCATACCATATTTCTGACACATTCTGTGAAATTATTCTCTGATTCAACACTTTGTCTGCCCTTCAATTAGATATCACTTTCAAGCATGCGTGTTTTCTTCTACAAACTAATTTTACCTTAAAGGTGTATTAAGGGCATGCCTGTATTACAGCCAGAGGGATTAAAGGGATCCAGACACACAGATCTAGAGTTTTGGCTATGATCCCTTGCCAGAACAGACACCTTGCTGGATTAAAATTTCTCTACATCATGTGAGAAAATCAACGGTACAGAATAATCTAACAGATACAAGCAAGATGTATAGGTGAGGAGTCTGAATTGTGAAAAGAGTGGATTATTAAAGATTTGTAAGTAAGCACGATTTTCTTGCCATATCAGCTGTGCCAACAATCAAGCAAATAGTAATTAATATTGTTCAGTTGATGTCCAGATGGTTTTGTTTAATGACTATACAATTCTGTGTAATTAACTCACTAACTGTAGGCAATCAGGGAGTTATGTGATGTTTTAAAAAAACATAAGAGCTAAATACACTGTACAGATTCTTAATCGTTCTTATGAAGCTCTTTAATTTTACAGAAAGAACAAAAGTAGACATTTCATTTCAACTTTATGTGAAATAGAACTCAAATTCTGTCTAATATACTAAGTCCTTGGTTGAGTTATAATTGTTCTTCATTGCACAGAAATATCTATTTGGTATTACTTATCCCTTCCTTGAGATTCTTCAGAATATTACAAATATCTCATACCCACCTCTGTCTGCTCTGGGTTCCAGAATTGCAGGATTTAGAGCAGCTGGACCAGTGAGTCCATGGGTAGTGGTCACAGAAACAGGCTTCACTCTTGTCAATCAATATGATCAGCAAAATGAAACACAAGGTGAGATGTCTGGCCATTCTTTCACAATTCCCAGGCCCTGAAATAGAATGGCCTGATAGATAAGTAATGAGAGCTACAGACTCTTGTGATTATAGAATACACTTGCATTCCTCTAGGTTTCATGGGGCAAGTTAACACGTAAATTCATATGTGAATTCATATAAGTGTGATTTTTAAAAAGATTTTTAGGATAAAGATCAACATAGTGGTAACCTTCATTATAGTGTAATAACTAGTGGTAATAAAGATAAATTATGTAGTATGTATTTGGAAGACATTTATTTCGTCAAAATGTGGTAAATTTTATATTTCTCAGAAAAGCCACTCATTTTATGCTGTGCTACCTTGAATACATTCACTTGTTCGTATTTTCTGGAGACTGGAGTCTAGGCTACTCTGCAAAAAATTCTAAAGGGAGTTCACTGCTTTGGTCTTTACAGATGGTCCATAGAAAGTTAGAGCTGTGATACATCTTAAAGACCTCTAGGATAAGAAATAGAATAGATAGTTATGAGTTGGGGAGGTGGGGAGACAGGAACAAGAAAGAGGATCAAACAGAGAAGGGAAGGGAAGGGGGCAAGGGAGGGATTATGGGGAGGAAAAATGAAGGGTTAGTTGATATGTCATATGGAAACTGAATAGAGTAGAATCTTCCTAAAATATATAAATATATAAATATATAAAGATGATGTAAATTAAATTGCCAAATAATGAGGAAATGCGGACAACAGAAGCCCAACTGGACATCTCTCATCACCAAATGATACTTCCAGTATGTGAAATGTGTTATATCTAATTGAGTTGTTGGCTAGAGGGGTCCCGTAGGAATTCCTAGACAGCCCAGGCTATTGCCAAAGCTATTGGTGACTTTCTACAAAATGGCATTTAAGCCCTGAAGACAACACCCACATACTCATTGGACATGGAGAACTTGAGCTAGTACCTAGAGCCTTGCCTTCTGAGGACTAGCATTCATGGTACTCAAAGGTACTCTACAGGCTACCAAAGAAGAAACATAAACACCAACATAGCTATTAAACTTTGATCTACAAGATTGACCGGACTGCAAGATGTGCTGGTAAAAACAGTCGCACAAAACTTGTTGGAGTAATCAACCTAAATATGATTTGAGTTAAGGCCCACTCCATGAGATGGAGCCCATACCCAACACTGCTGAGTGGCCTAGAATCTGAGACTAGATAGGAAAGATACCTAAGAGGGGAAAACCAGATATTCTGCTAAAGAAATGTAGCAATAAAATGAGCCCTAATGAAATTCTGTGATATTCACAGCATCTCTTGTGCTTCCTTTCATTCTTTTACTTGTTTGTTTTTTATATTTTAACTAATTAATTTTTTTTATTCTATTTTATTATTATTCCAAAGGTGGCTGTTTGTTTTCCGAAGAGAGACAGAAAGGGTGTGGACCTGAATGGGAGTGGAGGCAGGAACTGGGAAGGGTAGGGGAAAGGAAATCTAGATTAGCAAACAATCTATTTTCAATGAGAGAGAGAGAGAGAGAGAGAGAGAGAGAGAGAGAGAGAGAGAGGCCATACTTCTTTATGTCATTGGCAGTGAAATTCAAGGAGGTACAATTGAGGCAGCATGCCATGAGCTCATTTAAGACTCTTGACTCTTGAATGAAGTGCATCCTTTAACCAGCTTTTTAGCAACACCAATTATCAGATTACCGGAACATTGGGGTTTCCAGAGTTCTACTACCCGGAGTACAAGAAAGTTTTACATGACTAATGCTTGAAAAAAAATCATGATTAGTGTGTTCTCCAGGTGTATTGTGGGGCCTTGAGTGTCTGAGAGTTATTTATAAAACCACCATTACTTCCTGACATTCACAATTTGATATTACATGCTCTAATAATGCCTATGATGTCTAAACAATACTCTTGGAATTAATATAGTACCTTTCATCTAAAATAAAAACCAACATTTACTTACCTTCTCTATGTCTCAGTTTATTTACCTCTAAAATAAAAATAATAGCTTAACTATTTTTATGTCAATAAAAATATATGGACACACCCTACATATATGTATGCATGCACAGACTGTAAATATGTACAGCAGAAGAAGTCATCTGATGCTGCTTAGCTTTTTCAAGACATAATGCACTTTGAAGATCTTTCCTATTAATAGGGAAATATTTATGTCTTTAATTTTTGTTTGGTTTTCTGGTACTATAAATTCAACCAAGGGCTTCATAAATATTAAGCAAATAGTCTACCACTGTCTGTGTCTGTGGACCTCTTTTGACATGCTATTTAGAGATAAGATCTTACTAAGTCACTCGTTCTCTCTTTTAATCCACTTAACACTAGCTCAGACTGGTCTGGAACTTATAATCCTCTTCCTTCAGACTTCTTGTGGCTAGAATTACAGGCTCGGGCCACAATGCTGGCTATTTCTTTTCGTTGTTGCTAGCAGCATAGTTTTACGCCCTAATTGCATTTAACAATTATCATCATTGTGTAAATTCAGTATAAGTAATTGCCGTGACTCTGTAATTAGGTGTTAGTACACTTTAGATGCATATCCATGGAGACAGCAAGTATGTTCCTAGCAAACATACATGTTTTAATATTGCCCAGTTATTCTACTGAATCGTAGTTCTTTTTACTGTTTTAGAGGGTTATTTTCTCATTATATTTTAATGTAATGAGCTTACATCTCTTAGTTGTGATAAAAGGATATGTCAGCAACAGTACAACAGGACAATAAATTTTATTTTAAGCCAAGTGTTGGTGTCAGAATTGTTTCTCCAATGGACTCAGAAATGAGGACTTTCTTGTTAAACTCTTTTACCTTATCTGACAGATCAGAGGAATGGGCTAGAATAAAAGCACCCAGATCCACTGCCATGTGTTGAATATACCCGTCAATATCAATCACCCTGCATTTGTGTATCTGATGCTGCTGGGCCGTGAACATGATACAAAGAAATGGAAGCCATTGTCACTGTCTGCAAAGGATAGGCAGGTGTTGAAGATCTTACTCATGCATTTTGTCTAGTCTCTTTTAATCCAACTCACAAACATCTGTAGCCCTAGTTTGTTTTATTTTGATAGTAAACGTGGGTCTCCTTTCAGATCACTCAACTTGCCTATCACCGTTACTCTCTGGTAAATGATTTTCTTTTTCCCTCAGCATCTTAAAATCACAGGGATGAGAGGGTTCAGAGAAAGTCTGGGTGGTTTACCGTTTAAATGCTGCAAGTCTTAAAGAATCATTCTCTGCAGAGACATACACTTTCTAGAATCTCCCTACACATATTAGAAAGAAAACAAACTTAATTTTGTGTACTTAGCATGAGAATGGTGAGATAAGTGACAATATGTGACATCATTAGTCCTCAGTTCGGAGCAAATACCGTCTGCTTTGATTTGTACATGTTTGAAATCAGAGATGGGTTTTCTTCACCAGTGATCATTAAAATTTCCAGGAGAAAGCTCGCATAAGATATTCTGGTCGGTTATTTGGTCATACCCCTACTAGGGGAAATTTGGGCAACAATATAAACAAAGATGATGACTCCAAACTTATTTGATGATGCTAGAAACAGAGTGGGGCTGTCAACGTCTCCTTTTATAACATTTTTGTTTTGATGAAAAATTACTGGGTTTGGGTGTTAATTAGTGGCACAACATTTAACCACTTGCCTGGCATGTATGTGCAAGTCCTTGGGTGTGCTTCCTCAGAACCAAGATAAATAAATTAGGGACAAAAAGGTGATTTTATGTTAAAAGAGGAATTCTTATTCAAACAAAGAGAACTATTTCTTTAATTTAATGTTACCATTGCTTAACCTATATTATCATACAGTTCCTTGTTTGCTGATTCTCAATTTCTTTAAAGACTTTTAGAGTAGCTAATAGTCACTGGCACATATTTTTTATGGAAATGTTAATCAACAAATGTTCTGTAAGAATGGTTGGAGAGAGAGAGAGGGAGAGAGAGAGAATTGTTGAGAATAGTTGAGAAACAACTTCTAATCTAGGGTCACAGAAGAAGAGCAGCTGTTTTTGCAGTTTTCTGGTAATTGCTGGACCCTCTTGACCTCTCCGGAAGTCAACAGTCTTGCTGAACCATTGACGATGGCTTTGTGAGCATTAGAGAATCCTGGTTAAGAAGGAAGTTCATGGTACTCTGTCACCTTTGGGTACACATTACTCACATAAACAACATATCTGCAGGGCAGTTCAGTGCATCTGACCTGACATATCTCAGCAGATGCTACAGTTTATCCTCAGCTGCTCATCTTTTCTTTGTAATCTGTTTGCAGACTTCTTAAACCTCTTACTGCTCACATTTTTCCCTATGGGTGTCCCAGAGGCTCTAAAAAAGATACTTACTGCTGCTAATTGTAGGCTGGGAGTCCAGACACATAGTTAACCTTAGCCAAAGAGTGTGTTTGCTCTTCGTTTTTACTGCAATTTAACTCACAAGTGACTCAAAGTCCGTGAACCTTTGGTTCTTTAGAGATTTAAGCAAAGTAGATATTTCTTAGTTCAAAAGAAAGACAAAGCAACACTGACAGTCGGAGGGGTATACTTTCACTCTTGACATGTGGAGTCTCTTGGAAACATGCTCTACAATTTTGAAGTATTACAATCAAAATAGAAATCATTAGGTCACTTACCTTTAAAGCGATCTGGTTATGCTCAGTAACCTAGGCTGTGAAGGGCTGTAGAAGCAAATGGCAAACACCCTAAGAAGGGGTTTGTGTGATCGTCCAGAGTCCTTCTTTATACTACCGGGCAACACAAGATAGTGCAGTCCAAAAGCCCTAACAGTGACCTAAACTGTTGACAGAATAAACGTTGTGTCGAAACTCTGACTTTTGAAATAATTTGCTTAGATAAGCAGAAACCCCGGAATTTTAAGGATAGCAGTCTTGAATTATTTTTTTTTAGTGATTTCTTCATTCAGAGTTGTTGCAATTTTGTGGCTGCAGAGAAATCTTTAGAAAGTGGGCATGGTTCTACTTGTCCTGTGGAGTGAGGAATTATTCTATACATGGGAATGAAATGCTTGCATGAAGTTGTACATAGGTATTCTTCTGGATGTATGATAATTTTTTTGGGGGGAGACTTTAGCTACTGAGAAACCAATGTACTGAGAAACTAACTTTCTGAAGTGTTTCAGCAACCATAGGGTTTCAAAAGTGTTGACAGGGGCCTGAGAATCAAGATCACATAAAATGCCCTGTATTTTTATAATGTGTAAAGTTGTTGGCAATTGATTAGTAAGGAAAACTTGTGAGTGTAAGGGAAGAGAATGGAAGCAAAGGAAATTAAGAATTAAAATGAAACAGTTATTTGTTTCCCCCCCACCCCCGAGAATACGTATTCAGTTAGAAACCATTTTTTTTCTCTCCTAATGAGAATAAATTCAGAGCAAAGTGATTCTCCCAAGCAAACCCCAAATAAAAGGCAACCAACAGTAGAAACCCTGAGTCTGTCTACTAGGCCTTCCACGTGTTGTGTGGATACAGAGACAAATACTGTAGCTTCTCAGTGGGAAAATGCTAATCATTTAACTTCACAAAAGCAGAGAATGTACTTTGATGGTCAGTATGGGAGTAGACAAAGAGGAGTGACAAACTGCACTGTTTTGCTTAGGAAACCATAGATGAAAACTATTATCACAGAAGAAATAGGAATGTCTTGGGCTGTTATGGTCTTTTTCTTTTTTGCGTTACTTTTAAGATTACTAGAAATTGAGTTTAAATTCATTGTGTTTAATGTCCCCACCTCCTGCTCACACACTATGTGCTCAGTGTCCCCACCTCCTGCTCACACACTATGTGTGTAATGTTCCCACCTCCTGCTCACACACTATGTGCTTAATGTCCCCACCTCCTGCTCACACACTGTGTGCTCAATGTCCCCATCTCCTGTTCACACACTATGTGCTTAATGTCCCCACCTCCTGCTCACACACTATGTGCTCAGTGTCCCCATCTCCTGCTCACACACTATGTGTGTAATGTCTCCACCTCTTGCTCACACACTATGTGCTCAGTGTCCCCACCTCCTGCTCACACACTATGCTCTATGTTATTGACACAATTAGCCTGCGTGCCATTTTTTCAATAGCCTTCACTATGTCAATTGCCACCCATAGCTCACTCTCCTTAATCCACTGTGCTTCCTGGACCTGACCCAAAGTCTGCATTTTGCTGGACACCTGAGAAGCTTTCGTTCCCTTCCTGTGATTCTTTTCCTTAATTACCTGAGATTGTATGTTCACCCCATCTCCCTCCCTTCTTCCTCCTCTCTTTCTTTTTCTTTGTGAGACTTCATCTATCTATTAGATTTATGAATCATTGTTTTTTCCCAATTTATCATTCTCAGTATTCTAGGATCCATTAATAATATCAAAAGGAAGTACATATCACAACAATCGCCGCCTCTCCATTGTACCCCTCCTTTCATAAGATAATTTTGTAGTTCCTTCTTTGGAGTGTATGCGCTTTCCGTATCATTAATTTACCTCTATGTCTATGGCTACATCTCTACTTCCTGATCCTGTGGACTCACAGTTTGGAGTTCACCTTGATAGTGTAAGGCCCACCAGAAAGGGAGAAACTCCTTCCCTGTTCTTGGGAATTCAAGGCCATCCCAATAACTGCAAGACACTGAACTTGATGCAATTAACAAGAGGTATATTTGATTCAACGCGTTGAGGCCACACTTCTAGTCTGTCCTACACAGAGGCAAGCAAGGAAGTACGACCCCCACTTAGAGAAGAGCTAGACCTTTTAAAGGAAGAACCGCAAGCCAGGGAGATGAGGGAGGGAAATCATGATTAAGTATCTATAGAAAGTACCTGACCAGTGTTCAGCTTCCGTGACAGGTTCAAGAAATGGTCAGGGGGGAAATATCTCATACAAGCTTTTCCTGGTATCCAGGGTGCACGGGCACGCTGACCCGAACTCCCAACTCAAACTCTATTCAATCTATCTTGTGGTCAGTTTGGTTCCTGGTATCCAGGGTACACGGGCACGCTGGCCTGAACTCCCAGCTCTGAGCTCTTATCTTATCTATTTTGTCTTGTGGATAACTGGTTTCCTAGGACCCAGAGCACAGAACAAGCTGATCTGCACTCTTGACTCCATCTGTGGAAGGTTTAAAATTTTTAACTCTTTCCATAGCTTAACTACTCTCTCTGTCTTCAGCCTTTTCTTTTAATTCCTAAAGTCTGACAACTTGCTAATTTTGTGGCTCATCTATAAGTAGCACATCCCTATGCAAAATCGCATTACAAGAGACTGATCATCAGTGCTGGGCCTTGAGCTCTGTGGTTCTACATTGGCCCTTTATTTTCACTCTTATCTTTTGCACATTCTTCTATCCAACCAAGTTGGATAATTTGTTATAATTGCTATAGTTCTTTTCTGTCATTGTGTTTCTTCCTTGAACATGTTCCTTCAAAGTTCCGTAGTTGAAAATGTGAATGTATTCTGTATCTATTATTTTCAACCATTTTCGTTAATTCTTTGAGAATTTCATATATTTTGAAAAATTTCACCTCCTCTCCAGCTCCTTCCATAACCTCCCTCCCATTCTTTCCCATACAACTTTGAGATCCCTTCCTTCTGTCCTTCCTTTGTTTGTTTATTTATTTATTTATACCCATTGAGTCCAGTTTGTGCTGACCAGCTAGTCTTCATGCCCTGGCATGTGGTTGATCCACCATGTGTGATATTATTAAAGACAACTGGCTCTCTCTTCCAGTAGCTATGAAATGTCAAAAGCAGCTTGGTTAGTGATGATTTCCTGTCCACCTTCTATGCTTTTTGCCTGCATTTTGTCTGGCTGGAGCTTGTACAGGTTTTGCATATGTTCTCATAATTTGTGTCTATATTTGAAAACTGTTGTGTCTGGGAAACACCATTTTCTTCATGGTTTTCACCACCTCTAGCCCTTGCAATGTTTCTTCTCCTTCTTCTGTAGGTAGAGTAGCTGGGAATGCAGGGTTCCTCCACCAGGGAAGTTAGGAGCCGCGGCTGTGGCTCATTAAAGGCCTCCTTCACAGTTCCTCATGGCACAGCCCCAGTGACAGGAGAAAGTCCGTGGGTTTTTACAGGCTTTACTGTCATGGCAGATGTAGATGGATCTGGATGTGCACCCCCTAAAGCCCAGGGCAGACCTGAGTTAAATAGGGGGTATAGAGGGGAGAGAGTCTGGGGAAGAATGATTAATTGGCTCCACCCTCTGACTTTCAGGTACCTCATTAGTATGTAAATCTCTCTAGGGTCTGAGGCTTGTTCCTCATGACTGATGGCCATAGACCTCTCTGTGAGAGGGGCTGTGGAGGGCTGAAGCTAAATAAAAAGAACCAGGGCCTGGGAGCAGAGACGAACTCCTGCCGTCCAATAAGGGTCCAGGGTTCCAAGCTCGTGCTCGACCAAGCACCCAGCTACTTCTCACAGCCCACCTCCCCACAACTCCTCCTGTTTTCTTTTTAAAAAAAGAAGGTGGGGGTCACTGTTACTTGTACTGAAAATTTTGGATGAGGAAGTTAAAAAAAAACATTATGAGGGTCATAGGATGTGGCACAATTAATCCACAGAGTAAGGGGAGCTGGGGGTGGGGGTTGGGAAGGCAAGGAATCATTGAAACAATTAAACACAGGTGGTACAATTTGAGAGCAGTAACATCTGATTAATCTAGATAGACATTATGTTTTCCTTACTAACACGTAGCTTTTAGCTATTTGACTTTGGCAAAAGAGTTCATCTGTAGCTGGAAGGTCTGGATCTGTCTTCTCTGGGTCTCAGCGTGTGTCTCTGGAGTCTTCAGTCAAACGTGGTGGCTGGAAGAAGGCAGCTTGGTGTCCCAGGCAGTTTCCAGGAGATGGCGTTGTCTCCGATGGACTTGTGGGAACACCTATAGGATAATCACAACAGGAAGCAGCACCCCAGCAGGGGGACATCTGCAAAGGGTGTGTAGCAAGCATTAGGCTACTTGGGAGCAAGTACATCATGGTCTGCCATTGAGATCCTAGAAAAGCAAAGATGTTTGAGGAAATTTCGTCTTGGAAGGCACCTTTAAGTCTGTTTTGGATGGCTGAGGAAGAAAACATCATGCTAATTATGTATCTGGGATAGGTAGAAACAGTTTGTCTGTAAAAGGAAACTAGTTGTTAATTAAGAGCTGAAAACAGTGATCATCTATATCAGTTCGGTTTTAGATTAGAAGGTTAGTACCATTTAGATGAATGACATTTCCCAAGAGCCTGTGTGGTAGATGCTTGGTTCTAAGCTGCCATTATTAGGAAAGATAGGTCCTTATGGAGTCTCTCTCTCTCTCTCTCTCTCTCTCTCTCTCTCTCTCTCTCTCT
>JANHMN010000014.1:42042949-42062378 GCA_030674055.1 Rhabdomys pumilio | reverse complement strand
CAAACCAAAACAAAACCAAAAACCAAACTAAACCAAACCAACCAAAAACTTTAGTGAAAAATTCTGCCTTCATAGAAATTATAATCTGCTACAGTAGAGAAAGAAAAAATGAAAAAAGAAAATTATGACTTTTAGAAGTATTTCTTTAATATTATTTAAAGATGTGTCTTCTAAAAACAAAATTCTTATTTGTTTATTTACAACTCAAATGCCACTGCCCTCCAAATCCCTCCTTCACAGAGTCCCTTCCCTCATTCCCTCTCCCTTTTCCTTCTGAAAGGTGCACCCTTTTTATATTTCCCCCACCCTGGCACATCAAGTCTCTGCAACATTAGTTACATCCTCTCCCACTGAGGTCAGACAAGGCAGCCCTGTTGGAGAGTAGATAGCACAAACCATTTTTTGTCCTATATTTACTCATAAATTTACAATTCTTTTAAATAGAAAATCTTTCCAATCTTATCTTAGAAAACCTTATCCTACAGGATCTGTTCAAGTCAGCTTCATGTCTCAAGATTCTACTCCTTGACCAGAAAAATGGACTATGATTGAGTTGATTTTTTTAAAATTTACTTTACATCTGAATTGCTGCCCCACTCCTGGTCCCACCTCCCACATTTCTTCCCCACCAACCCTCTTCCCTTCTCCTCTGAGAGTAGAGGCTTACCTGTCTATCCTCATACCTGGCACATGAAGTCTCTGTAGAATTAGGTGCATCCTCTGCGCTAACCCACTGAAGCCAGACAAGCCAGCCTAGCTAGAAGAATGTATTCCTCAGACAGGCTAGGCCCTGCTCAAGTTGTATGGGACCCAAATGAAACTGAATTGTACATCTGCTATACATGTGGAGGGGGCCTAGGTCCAGCCCCTTTATGCTGTTTGGTTTGTGAGTACGTCTCTCAGAGCCCTCAAGGGTCCAGATTAATTGACTCTATTGGTCTTCCTGTGGAGTTCTTATCCCCTATGGGTCCCTCAGAGTTGATGGGTTTTCTTGTAAGTGAAATTCAAAGAATCAAGTTGAACTTAGTATCAAGTTTGCTAAAGGTCGAGAAGGCCTTTCTGCAGAGAGAAAGAAGAATCAAATGGATGGGTAGATATAAGACCATGCAGCCCTAGTGAATATAAGTTTTGCCCATATTAAGGCCTAGTGGTAACTCCTATCTATAGACTAGGGGAGAGCCAGCTGAGAGGAGAAAACCATTCCAGGTTTGTATGTAGCAGCTGAAATGCATGGTGTGGACTTACTGGACAGATTATTTGTTAGGTTGTGAGTAATAAATAAGGTCACAAAGGAAATGAACAAAATGTTGACTCCTCAAAATTGCTCTTACAGATGCTTTGAGAAAAAAAATTATTCTGAATGGTGAGACCATGGAAAGCTCCTAAAGAAAGCTCATGATAGCTGATACTGTGATTTCCCCAGGCAGAAGGAAGTTCCTGAAATTGGGAAGAAGAGACATCAAGTCCATGCCAGAGGTTGCTGGAATCTTAGCTAGACTTGAGGCTGAGAAGAAAAGGAAGACATGTTGGGGCATTCACACAGATACAAGTTTGAACAACTGTCTACACAAGAAAGACAAGGAGTGACAGAACATGTGCTGTCATTGAGACACAAAGAAGTATCAATGTTTTCAAGTTCTTTAAGTAAGAAAATTGTTTCAAACCTCTTTGCCCACATGGCTTAGCATAAATGATTATGTAACATGGGATGCTGGTAAGTTCGGGCAGCTCTGTGGGGTTGGTTCTTTTTACCTTTACAGGAGATCTCATATCGATGTGATCAAGTTTCTGTAGGAAATACTTTTACCTGAGCAGTTTCATCTCAGCGATGCATATTACAGTATGTGGTAAGCCTGGGTTCATTTTAAAATTTGCAGGCATTGTGAGTTAAAACAATAGTATCTTATTGGGCATACTTACAGCAAATATGGTAAAACTGGTTACATCAAAAAGGAAAACATCCAAAAAGTATACGATAAATTTGACTCATGCCTTGAAGTAAGAGGATGCTACAGACAGTGTAAAGAATGGAACTAGAACAGGTTGAACCAACCCACCCACAAAATCTTCAACCCCAAATTTGTCCTGCCTACAAGGTGCACAGGGATAAAGTTGGAGGAGAGATTGAGGGAACAGTCATCCAATGACTGGCCCAACTTGATATTCAGCCCATGGGAGAGAGCCAATCCCTGATACTATTAATGATACTCTGCTATGCTTGCAGACAGGAAGCTAGCACAAGTGTCTCCTGAGAGATTTCATCCTGAAGCAGATGGTAACAGATTCAAAAACCCTGGCCACAGCACACCAGCCTACTGTGCTGTCTTCCTTCGATAGACTCAAAACACTATGTGCAACCAGAACTCAGACTCTTACATAAGCTAGGTAAAAAGAGTAAGTCTAATATGCATCCTCAGTAGATTGAATTTTATATTTTAAAAGATATTTTATTTACTTTCTTAAAATAACCAAACAAACAGAAACACAAGATTTAAAGGATCAAATAACTACAGCTGATATTTCAAATCTTTCTACCACTCTGTTTTTGTCTCCCTGCTTGAAATAAGAGCCATGGCTTTTGTTTGTTTGCTTGTCTTTCTCTGCATTTCTTAGTACGTGATACCATATTCGTTTATCTTGCTTCCATGTTTTTTTGGAGCCTCCCCCACTTTTGTTTAGTATGGAGTTTTTATGAAAACAACACAATATGCTGTTGTAATTTATGATGGCTATCCTTGGTTGTCAACTTGACTACATCTGAAATTAACTAAAACTGAAGCAACTGGGCACATCTTTGAGAGATGTTTTTGTTTCTTAATTAAATCATTTGAAGTGGAAAGACCCACTTTTAATCCAGATATTTTGAGGTGGGAATAGTCACTATTAATCTGGGACACACTTTCTGGAGGCAGCCTATATGAAGGCTTATAAAAAGCAAGCTTTTGACCTTTTGCCTGATTGCTTTCACTCTCACTAGCAAATTTGTTCCTTCACTGACTGGCATATACTGAAGATCAGCTCAGACGTTTTGCCTCATGGACTGAACAACTTCTGGATTCTTGGACCTTCCATTGGTAGAAGGCTAAATAATAAAATATTTTCTCCTAAGCTGCCAAATACGAACAGATTAGATTTTTAAAATGTAACTTTTACTTGATAATTTCATAATTTTGCCTATGGTATGTTGTTTATTATTATAAAAGAAAGAATCAATTTTTAAAAAATTCAGACAAAAAAGGGTAATTGTTGAGGTTTAGTCTATTGCTATGTGTTGTAATGCTAAATTCTATACCAGTAGGTCTAGACCTGCAAGTGACTTCTCATGTTTACAAGTTTTTGTTGTGCAAAACTTGTTCCTTGAGTTAAAACTATCGGTTAAATAAAATTGGCTATAGCTTGTTACTGGAAGGATTAGAGGTGGGTGGGTTTGGAGTGACCAGGTTGGAGGAGGAGAGGAGGGAGAAAGAGGGGGAACAAGGAAAGAGGAAGCAGCAGCCATGAGGGGAGAGGAACCATAAGAATGTGGCCAGGAGAAACAGCAAGAATCTGGGGTACATTCCTAGGCAAGTAGCCAGGCCTACAGTTAGAAGATTAGATTAGGGGTGACCCCCCCCAGTAATTATCAAAGCCAAATAAATTAACCAGAGTCTGAGTCTCATTTATTTGTAAGCTAGTCAGGGATAAGCTTAAATTGTTTATCTTATACTTTTCCTTGAGTAAGACCCCAGGGTTGGAGATGCTGCTGTTCAGTTGGATGAAGTAAATACAACCATGTGTTTAATTGAGCCCCTAAGTAGCAGGGAACAGATGGCAGCAACATTGCATCATCAAGGCAAGGTAATCATAGTTATCATAGTGAACCACAAAGACAAAGCAATGTCCTTAATGGCCTGATCTATAAATTGGCAGCACAGGCAGAGTAGTTTTTATAGTGGCATGACTCATATGGACCTTTGGTACTGGCTAATCAATCATGTTTTTTTTCAAGCAAGAAATGATAAGAGGCCTACTTCATTTTTGTTGCTCTGTATAAGCAGTAAAATTTTCAAAAATTGAAAGAAAAAAAAAAGGCTACATTGGATTGTGCCAAAAGGGCATCTTGGCCAGTGAACCAGTTTCCAGACTTTAGCCAGTATGCAGATCCATAAGTCCTTGAATAAAGGGAAGTCCAGGTCAATCTGAGGAAGAACTTTGCTGAAGTATGTGAGTTTTACCATTAGCCTTTCTCCAGTCCTTCCCCAAGAGACCTAAGGCCTTTTAGAAGGGTAAGTGTACACTTGGGGACAGGAAACATTCAGACTTTTCAGGATTTATTGGATACTTATTCTGAATTGATACTGATGCCTCTATACCCCACGAAACATAGTAGCCCTCCAGTTAAATTAGGGGCTTATGGAAGTCAGGTAATTAATGGAGTTTTAACAGAAGTTTGACTCACAGTAGGTCTACTGTGTCCCTGAACTCATTCTATGGCTGTTTTCCAAGTCCCAGAATATATAATTGGGATAGATATACTTAGTTGGCAAAGTTTTCACATTGGTTCTCTGACTCTTAGAGTGAGGGCTATTATGGTTGGAGAGGCTAAATGGAAGGCATTAGGATTGCCTCTGCCAGGGAAAACAGTGAATGAAAAACAGTGTGGAGCTGAAGAAGCTAGTTCCACCATCTAGGACTTAAAAGATGCAGGGGAGGTAGTTTTCTTTAACTATCCTATCTGGTCAGTGCAGAAGACAAATAGATAATGACAATTGACTATCCAAAAACTCAACCATACATGCACACATACATACCTATACCTGCATACCTATATACATGTAGATGAAAAACTCAGTCAAGTAGTGACTCTGATGGCACCTTTGTCCTAGATGTGATGTCCTTACTTGAGTAGATTAATGCATCTTCTGGTATATGGTATGCACCTATTGATTTAACAAATGTGTTTACACACCAGAACCACCAGGAGCAATTTGCTTTCAGTTAGCAGGGTTAGTAGTATACCTTTACAATTTTATCTCAAGGATATTTTAGCTCTCTGTCTCTGTGTCATAACTTCGAAGGGATCTTGGTAATCAGTTTCTTCCACAGAGAGTCACATTGGTGCACTTCATTGATGACATTATGGTCATTGAGTCAAGTGAGCAGGAGATAGCAACCACTGAACTTGTTGAAAACACATACACACATCAGAGGATGGGGAATAAATCCAACGAAAATCCAAGGACCTTCTACCTCAGTGAAACTTGTAGGAGTCCAGTGGTGTGAGTCATTCAAAGATATTCCTTCTAAGGTAAAGGATAAGTTATGGCACCTGCCTGCCATCCCAGCAAGAAAGAAGCACAATATTTAATGGGCCTATTTAGATTCTAGAGACAGCATATTTCTCACTTATACCAAGTGACTCAGAAGGTAGCTAGCTTTGACTGGGGCCTAGAACAGGAGAAGTCTCTTCAACAGGACCAGACTGCTGTGTAGGCTGTTCTACTACTACTTAGATCATATAATCCATCATACCTAATGGTATTTAAAATGTCCGTGGCAGATGGGGCTACTGTTTGGAGCCTATGGCATGACCCTATAGATGAATCACAGTAAGGATTTTTGGGATTTTAGAGAAAGGCTCTACCATCATCTACAAAAATCCAAACAAACAAACAAACAAACAAACAACAACAAGGAGACCATCAAAAAACCAAACCAAACTAAACCTAAAACTGTTTCCCTTTGACAGCTTTTTGCCTATTGGGCCTTAGTGGTAACTAAATGCTTGACTGTGAACCACCAATTACCATAAGACCTGAGCTTCCCACCATGAGCTGAGTGTTTTGTATCCCACTACATTATAAAGTAGGATGTGTTCCATAGAAATCTACTACTAAATGGAAGTGATGTATTAGTGGTCCAGCCCAAGCAGTTCCTAAAGGCATAAGCAAGTGAAAAAGTTGCCTAAGTGCCTATGGTTTCTACTCCCATTAAAATGCTGTCTGCTACCAAGCATGAACCTGTAGCCTTATGGGTGTTCCTTATGATTGGTTGACTGAGGAAAAGAAGAGTAGGCCCTTTACTGATTATTTTGCATGTTATTCAGGTATCACCCAGAAGTAGACCAATACAGCATTACAACACCCTTTTTGGCACAGTTCTGAAAGGCTCTGGCAAAGGGAAATCTTGACAGAGACCAGAACTTTGGGCAGTACATGTTGTTTATACATTTTATTTGGAAGAAGAAATGGCCAGATGGATGATTGTTCACTGATTCATGGCTGTAGCCAATGGATTGTCAGGATGGTCAGGGCCTTGGAAAGAGCATGATTAAAAAACTGGGTTAGAGGTGTGTGGATAGATCTCTCTATGGGTCAAGGATGTGAAGATACCCGTGAATTACTTAAATTCTCATCAAAAGTGACTTCATCTGAGGAGGAGTTGATAATCAAGTAGATAGGATGACCTGTTCTGTGGATAGTCAGCCTTTTTTCCCATCCACTCCTATCTGTGTCCAATGGGAAAAATAGTAATCAGGAAATAAGACATTTGCAAAGACTCCTCAGGGAAATAATGAAGGTAGAATGTTGACTTTAACTATTTTACGTGTTTGTGAAAAGTTAACAGGAGCAATTGTTTATTTTTATAGATTATTCTAAAGTTGTTTCTGGTGTTCTTCACTACATGGGTAAAATCTGATTTTCCAAGCCTGGCATTTGCTGCTGGAATAAGATGGGAAGATAATTGCCTGTTTGAGTCGGGTGACTCCTTTGCCTCAGCAGCCAGCAGGTAAAAACAGACTCTCCTGTAGGGAGCTGACTTTAAGCAGAAAGCGGCTAGAAAGCAGCTATCATCTTTGCAGCCATCTGGAACCATTTACCCTGATAGAGACTTGGTTTTTCAGCAGCCTACAACAGCTGAGCACACTCTAACAAATATCTTGTTTATCCCACATAGCTTGTTTTGCTGTTTAGTGACCCCAGCTTCATACTGCACGTGGTAAAATGTTTTCACCTGTGTTCTCCTGCGTGTGCTTATGAATACCCAGGATTTTCTTGTAAGAATATATATACAGGCAATATGAGTTAAGAATACATATACAGTCAATAGGGTTAAGAGGAATATGAGTAAATAGAGTTAAGAGTCAATGAGAGAATACAATTAAGAGGAGTCAATGTGTGCAGTAAAGAGACAATAAAGGAGACTTGAGACTTGACTCCAGAACCTCTGCCTTGCGGCCATTCTTCGAGACCCAGTCCCTGTGGACCCGAGCAGCAACACAGGCCAGGACATTTTGGCCCCCAAGCCAGCTAGAGTACAGTCTGCAACAGTTTGGCGCCAAGTGTGGGGCAGAACGGTCCCCAACACTCTCCCTCAGTTCTCAGCCTTTAACATGTATCTTCCCACACCTAAGCCACCAGATAGCATTATTCACTTGCTTTCTACTCTCTGAAAGTTTAGGACCATGTAAACAGGATTTCCTGCATTCTCTTTGTCCTCCAGGTTTGTAGCACTTTTAGTTTCTGTTCTATTATAACAGAAGATTGATGATCTTGAGCTCATGTGTTCAGCTATCATACCAACCAGAAATTCTTGCAGCCTTTAAATGGAAATGAATCTAATCTCTTAACTATGCCCACTTAAGCAGAAACACCTTGTCTCTCTCTCTGATCTTACACCACTTTCACATGGCTAGATTATTTTGGCCCTGAATTTCTCTGAATTGGCCATTCTAATCTCTTTTGATCAAAGATATATATCTCAAAACATATATCCACACAAAAGACACACAAAATTTATATTACTGTGGGGAAAAGATACACACTTATCCTGAAGCTGAACTTGACTCAGGCACTACTGTAATAAACAAATGCTTTAGTTTCTATGGTTTCTTCTCTAGCTGACATTTAGTGATTAGCAGGTACTGTTGCCACATTGGGCATTAGGGAGGTATATGTCAGAGGAGGCAGGAAAGAGAAGGAAGCACTAGAGAATTAGAGTCACAGAACTGTGATTTCATTATTCTACAAGAACTGGATGGTTGAATGAAAATGTTCCTGAATAAAAATGCCCCCTTTCATCTTGGGAGTATTTCAAGAGAGAGGCAACAGGGAAAAACAATTATACAATAGTCTGGGTGGGTGAGTGGGAAAGCTCATGAGCCAGCTCGTCAGGCAAAATTCACAAGATGGTTTGGACGTAATACAGTCACATGGTACAAGAGGCCTGAAGTTTCCTTTTCTTGGCAGTATGAAATATGTTTAGCATGGACTTGCATGTGATTAGATTGGCTCACAGTTTTCCAGTTGGCAAGCTGAAGGTAGATATGAATAGTTTGCTTTAGTATAATCATTGTGTTCTCTTAGGCTTGGAAGTTACAGGCAAACACTCTTAGCGGCCCTTGGTTTGGAAGGAACTGCACAAGGTTTCAACAGACAACACACAAAACTGTTTCATTTTTGTTAAATGTCAAATAATCAGACTGAAGCTTTAAGAAAGCAAATAGATCCCCAAACAAAGCAATTTTCTACTGTACCCTTTCCTGAAAACAGATTGTGTTTCCCCTGACTCAGGGAACAAGGGAGCCCTTTTGGCTTGAGCTCATACTGAGAAGTAACCTGGAATAAGTGAGCACTCCGGTTTTCAGTTCCCTCTCCCTCATTCTGCTGTCACTCAGGGGGAACTCACTCAGGTCTAGAGAATAGGGATGGCTCCATTCCTAAAACAAAAAAAAGCTCGCGAGAACCACAATTAAATTAGTAATTTTTCCTTTGATAAAAGTGTCAAAAATAGCAAAGAAGTTCTACAGTTATAATGTTACAGTTCACCAGTCTACTTTTTGTGAAAGAATGACATAAACCCCATTTGTCTCCATCTAAGGACCAGGACTGATTTCGAAAAGAAGGCCATAAGACACCAGCTCCAGGAACAGATCATAAAATCCAGAAAACTCCCTTTCAAAGAACAGCCTGGGGATAACCACAAAAATGGGAATATACCTTATCTCAGAATGGGTCATCTGTGCTGGCCCATTCTCTTCCTATGGTTAACTGTTCATGACATAAGAATGAAGACCACTGACTACCTATGACCCCCTAGTACTCACCAATGAAATTTTAGATTACCTAATTCTTCTAGAGACATCCACTGATTCCCTATAAGAAGGCCTGCTTGTGTTTATCTGGGGTCGCCATTTTGGAGAATGGTTGACCAACACATGCTGGGTTTTTTTTTTTTTTTGCAGAATAAAGGCTCTCTGTCTTTGTATGCTATCTGAGTCTGAGGTCTTCCTTCAGCAATTTGTCCAACCAGAGTGAACAAATTCAGAAACAAACATATACATAGTGTATAATTCATGTTTAATTAGAACTAATGATTGGAATAATATCTTTTATTCATGTTTTTTCAGTCCTGCATAGGGTCATCTCAAGATCACACGTTTCATTTCCTGCCAAGATTGCTCTGTTTTTCAGCTTCTGAAGGGGTGTGATAAGTTTTTGTCTTCTTTCAAGGCTCTGACATTTTCGAAGAATAAAGGTCAGATATTTTTAAACAACCCCTTCTCTTTGGCTTTGTTTGAGAGTATCACATCAATTAAAATTTGAATTTCAAACAAACATTACATTTTGGGAACAAGTGCAATTTGATACTATTTGTCTTTCATATCCCAGTATGTATATAAGAGTTTTGTAACTTTGTTCTATAATGTTTTACCCTTGAATTATATTTTTCAACAATTAATATAAGATTGTGGTGGCTTTATTTTAAACAGAAGGTTTTAAAATTCCCCTTTCTAGAAGAGTTTCAAGACTTAGTCAGATGTAGGTTCCACATAACAGAAAGAATACCAAACAGATAATCAATTTCTTGGGTCATTTTCAATAATTTTATTTTTGTGTTTTAAAAATTTATATTTTTAACCCTATTTTCTACAAAACAATTACAAAATAATCATAATTATTTGATTTAAAACTATTACTGATTGTTCTCTTATTCTCAATTTTGTTAGTATTTTTAAATTTCTAACTTTCAGTTTTGTTGATTTTTTTTCTTTCAGAATTTTTCCTGCTTTTAAATTTTCTACTCAACTTTTCTTTTTAGTTTATCTTAAAATTAACTGTTCTAAAAATATTATATACTCATGTCATTTGTTTTTAGTCTTCATTTGGACTTGCATATACATTAGGTTTTGAATTTCCTCTAATGACCAATTTACCTCTATTGTAATATCTGGTGTTGATTTGTTATTCAGATTAAAGTATTTCTAATTTTCAATTCTAGTTCTTCATAGATGTATCCACATTTTGAAGTTTAGCTTGTATATAATTGGGGATAGACACACACAGCAAATCTACCTGGTATGTGAGAATATGCATATATCCATATACATGGAGACTTAAACAATGACACAATGTCTGGTCACAGCATATGTGAGAAATTCATGCCATAGTTTCATATTGATTTTAGTTTCTCTTAAATCTGAGAACAGTGTTCTTTGAGTATTAGCATCTGTATGAATTCAGTTGTGTGTTTACAAAACTATGGGCTTTTCAATGCACGTTCTTGCTTTGAATGATGACATGGAGACCTTTATATTAGAAGCTTCAGGCACTATAATTGGACAGGTTCTGAAGTGCTCCAACACAACAATGTTGGCCTAGTCTACTTCCCAACCACATGGCCTGTTACTTGCCATCTTAGTCTTGCTCTGGCATCTTCTTCTTTATCTGTGTTCCAGTGGCAACTCCTCTGGTTCCCACCTGAGACTCTCTCTCTTCCCCCAACCCCATCTTTCTCTGTCAGGAAATGCCACCTTTCCCTCTCCTGCCCAACTATAGGCTATTCAGCTCTTTATTTGACCAATAGAAGGAGATGGAGAACAAGGTTTTAGAAAGTACTGAGTCTGAAGATGGTTCATAATAATGACAATACCAAGGCCCAGACAGCAACCAGATCTCTGGGTACAGAAATAAGCATTTGAATACACAGCGCACAGAAACAACCTCTCAGGATGTGTGTGAGTTGTGCTTTACCATCCTCCACAGTGATGCTCTGCTCCTTCATCCACTCCCCTTGGTCCTCCAGCTCTTATACGGTTTGCACAGTTGGAGTTGTTGTGGAGGAAACTTACTCTCTTGTATCACAATGAAGGGGTAGTAGCTAGACATTCCTTGCTCAGTCTTCAAGTAACTGCTGCCTTCTCCCACCTATTTACTTCATAGCTTTTATTTTGAGATTCTATAGAATGTCTCTTGAAAGTAGCACCAAGTTGTTCATTTTTATTCAAGCAGACCTTTACATATAAATTACATCATTTTTAATTTTAGCTCCTATATAGTATGTTACCCTTTTAATTTTCTTTTAGAAAAACAGTTAGAATAAATCAATTAATTTGACTATTCTATTAGGTTTGTAATTATATTCCTGTTATATGTTCTTTTAATGTTCACTGAAATAATCACTACGCACCCTCTTGCTCTCCCTAATTGAACAGAAATTAGTATTTGTATTATGTTGTACTTTATTTTACCTTTACATATATTTTGGGTTTGAGAATACACTACTATCATTACCGCTTTATCTAGTCAGTATCTACTCAAATATAGCCACATATAGACCATTTCAATCCAAGCCTGTCTTTCTGTGCTTCTATATGAATCACTTTCCTTATGTCTAAATAAATATTTTAGCGGTTTATTTATGGATAGTACATAGCCTGGAATTCCATTTTTCTGTCTTGGAACATACTTCTTTGAAGAGTATTTTATCTGTTTATAAAATCTTTGCTTAGCCGTTTATCTCTTTTGACATGTAAAATTATCATGTCATTATTTCTGGCTTCTATATCTTTGGTTGAGAATGAAGCTTTGTTGTTGTTTCCTTAGAGGCGATGAATCTTTTTCCTTACATGCTTTCTTGTTTTCATTTTTGCCTAGAGGTGTTTTCTTTTTGAAAGTTAGAGCATCTTGAATTCTGCTTGACTGATTGGATGTTTCTAATTAACTCAGCACATTCTTTTGTGCTCTTCACTTCCAATTCTTCATCAGCTCCAGTCATCCCCATCAACAATAGATTATGATTCCATCAACGACGTTTTAACTGATGACAGCCCAATTTCAGGTGTACAAAAATCTCCTTAGTTTTGTTTTGCTCCTTGCGATGGTGTTAATTGTTAACTTGTCAGAATCTAGAATCACCTGGGAAATGGGACTCTGGGCATGCCCCCGCCCTGAATATATTAATCTAGGAGTGGAACCTTGCCCGCTAGGCAGAGATATTCCCTGTCTGGGATAGTAGGCTTTCTCTCTTAAGTTGATTTTTGTTGTCCAATTTTATCACAGCAGTAGGAAAATAATTTAATACAGCATATGAACGCAGAGTTATTGTATGTAATTGGTATGTATATATCAGCTAATCTACTGCTACTGTTATTTTTCTGTTTCAAATTTGTTTATAAATTCTAGTATTTTGGTAAAATATATCTTGTCCTACGTAGTAGTTCTTTCAGACAGGAACAATTATGGGTCAGAGTTTTGACTGTGGGGTGGCAACCCCATCCTTCACTTGATGCCCTGTCTTTCTGTGGGAGGTGGGCTGTACAAGTTTCCTCTCCCCATTGTAGGGCATTTCATCTAAGGTCCCTCCCTTTGAGTGCTGAGAGTCTCTCACTTCCCAGGTCTCCAGTACATTCTGGAGGGTCCTACCACCTCCTATCTCCTGAGGCTGTCTGTTTCCATTCTTTTTTCTGGCCCTCAGGGCTTCAGTCCTTTTTTCCCACCCAATACCTGATCATTTTCTCCTCTTCCCCTTCCTGTCCCCTTTCCCACCAGGTCCCTCTCTACCTCCCCCCTCCTGTGATTGCTTTCTACTCCCTCCCAAGTGGGATTGAGGCATCTTCACTTGGGCCCTTCAGCTTGTTAAACTTTTTGAGTTCTTGGGTATTCTGTTCTTTAAAAAAAAAAAAAAAAAAAAAAAGCTAATATCCACTTATTAGTGAGTACATACCAGGTACATCCTTTTGGGTCTGAGTTACCTCATTCAGGATGATATTTTCTAGTTCCATCCATTTGCCTGCAAAACCCAGGATGCTCTCATTCTTAATAACTGAATAGTATTGTATTGTGTTAATGAACCACATTTTCTGTATCCATTCTTCTGTCGTGGGACATCTGGGTTGCTTCCAGTTTCTGACTATGAAAAATAAGGCCGCTATGAACATAGCATTGGACATTTTTGGAGAGGGACACTCCCCTCACATTGGTTAGATAGAGGGACCCAATAACCTTTCAATGTCAACTGCCTGCTCTGCTCCTGACAAGGGGGAAAGTTTATGCTTGTGTTTTCTCCCAGGATGCACCTGTGCCAATATGGGTGCCCTCAAGAGATGTTCACCCAGCTACAGACCAGGGGTGATAACGGAGCCAGAAGAAGACCAGGATGTAGAGACAGAATGTACATATTGTGTTAATTTTTCTTCAGCCTGGGAGGGCTGATGAGTTCTGGGCTTTGGTGCCCCTGTTGCCCATTCTTTTGCCTGTGGCAACTCCACAGCCTACTCTGTTCTTTTCTCTTCCAATGTGAGTTTGGGTTTTCCCTTCATGGACTTAGTCACTACTAAATGACAATTAGAAGGGACCTGGCCCACAGAGGAAATTCTCTGCTTTACCACCAATGTCTCCTTTGTTGGCCCTTGTATCAAACTACACAATATGACCAAGGGGGGGGGGTGGTTCTCATGGTAATTTAACCTATGACATCATGTTAGATATGAAACTTCATGTTCCCCTTACTGATCCCCAAAGGATGCCCCAAGCATATCACATCCACTACTGCCTCCCTGTTCAAAGGTCTCTCAAATGCCCACTGTCGTGAGACTTTTTATCTCTTGGGAGCACTGCCAGCCTGCACTAGGTGTAAAATTCGCCAGAGGCTACCCGATATCGTCATCTAATCTCACACTTGATATGTGGAGGTTTACCTCATATGATGCTTCCCATATTACTCCCTATGTTAACAGGGACCCCATTATGAGTGGTTGGGATTTATGTGGCCCATCTAATTGTCTTGATTTATGTCCCCTTACTCTCCTAAAAGGTGGCCGTCTCTTTAATGGGACATATTTCCACATAAACCAGTTGGCAAAAATGTGAACTAGGGCAATCCTTGTGAATCTAACCATTGGCAGCCAGATTGGCTGGAAAGCCACTCCAGTTTGTGTTCAACTTCCCCTTTTCTTTCTGGTCACTAATATCTCCACTGTCAAAGAGAGCCTTGACTGTTCTGATGAGAATGTCTGCTGACCACCTGCCAAAGAGAGCAAGCATTGCTGGTGCAGAAAATTCCAGCCAATTGGGAACTGTTGTTTAGAAGAGATGCTTTCTTGGGACTAGTGGGGTGTGGGTGGAGGATATTAAAGAAGCTTGCTTCAGTGTTCACAGAGCTTGCTGTCATGTTTCTTACTTGCTCCCATAGTCTGTGTCCTTGACTCTGTGCCACCTCACCTCCAAGTTCCAAGGGCAGGTAGGGTCAGGTGGCAAGTAGTCCAGGTTACAGTTGTATTTATTTATCTCTTTGTACTAGGAACTGAACACATGACCCCATGCATGCTCGATGACCTATGTCCCCAAGTCATTATCTTGTACAAATGCACACAATAGTTTCAAAGTTAATTTTGTTTGTGAGGACTCAAGATTTACTGTTGTCCTTGTCATGTGTCCATTTCTCTCAGCAGAACTATATAACATTTCTGAAAATTCTTAGTTGTTTGATTTCTTTAGCACTTACAATTAAAACCTTGGAGGAACCCTTTGAATAGAAATTGCTGAGTGGAGTGTAGGCATGCTACTATCCCTTTTCTGTGCTATCATCCAGCCTGAGTCTTCAGTGGATCTTCTCTATGCTTGCCTTCTTGCCATTGCAAACACTCAGCCGTCTGGGCCTGCTGTTTGCTGTGAGGGAGGTCATCATGTTAACACAGACTAAAGGCTACAGATCTCCTTAAAAAAGAAAAATGCCAGGTATTTTGTCTTACCAAAATGCCTTTTTCTATTGTGTTTCCTTTGTGGCTAGACTCTTTCCTCTTCCTTCTATTCCTCCTGCTTTCTCCTCTTCTACTTCTTTTTCTTCCTCTTCCTTCTTTTCTTCTTGTTCTTCCTCTTTCTACCCCTCTTCTTTTTCTTCCTTCTCTTAGTTGTCTTGGATATAGTTTTTAAAATATCACTTGTAATGGCACATATACTAAGAGGCTTCTTCTGGTACAAAGTATTCAGATAAAAGAAGGAATCAGACAAGGCCATTTTACAAAGCAGCTACATTATCTTGCTTCTAATTAGCAACAAAATATGTATTTTGTAGAGATTTGTTAAGTTGGGAAGGGAAAGAAAGCACTTCAGAAAACCATTCATGAACTTCTTTACCATTTTCAACCAGGTGAATTTATAGTAATGCTTTTTAGCATTAGTTAATTGACACAAAGCCAAATCAGCTGTCATTTGTACTAATTAGATGCTATTCATAGTAACCTGATTTTGTTCATACTTTTCACAATGTGTGATTATGTATTTGCTTTGTGTTTAGTTGATTAGCAGTTGTCTCTGTGATTAAATTGTTAAATCCTCTGTGAAGGACCATGGCTGTTCATGTAAGTAAATCTAGGAATCCTGCAGCCTATGGCGCAGCACACTCTTGCCATTTGTGAATTGCATTTTACATCAGCACTTCTGTCCTTTATGTACATTTTTCAGTTAAGATTCTATAATTTATATAATTTGCTAGGTATAGTTTTTTCATTAAAAATTTTAAGACATATCCAGCTTACTCTGTATATTTTTTGTTCCCGTTTTTGTTCCCCTTTGTTGTTTTTAAAGCCGTGATGCCACTGAATACCCAGTCTGCAACTCTGTAGCCATACTAACCCCTGATCCTCCCGTCACTGCTTCTCAAATACTGTGATTATAGGTATGTGCTCCCATGTAATGATTAGAGGGGGGGGGGAAATTATTTTCCAATAAGGAAAACTGCTAAAAAATTCCCTGCCTACAGATTTATGCATTAGGGTATTTCCAGCTACAGAAGATATCAAGGGGATACAAAGACTGGGTTAACTAATTACCAATTAGAACAGATTTCTATCTCTCAGACAAAGAAGGTTACATGAGTTGAGAATGAATGCCAAGGGAGAAAGTATGGAGACACAGTTGCCACTGTAAATTCTTCAGAGCTCAGGACCAATGAGTTCTTGCTAGTGGATGCTCATAAATCCTCTCTAACACACCTCCTTTAATTTGAAGTTTGGGGTGTTTTAAAAGTCTTGGTTGAGATTTATTTTTCTATTCATTTTGAATATAAGGTTTGAAAGAGAAAGAAGTATTTGAACAATGAGAATAATTTAGGAAGCCTGGGCTTTTTGCTGCCCTCCTTTATTAATAAATAACAAATTCTGTCATTGTCTTTTTAGTTTAAGTAAAGAAAAAATGGAGAAAGGTGTTTTTAAAAATAAAGCAGAAATGAGACAATGGTTATAAGACCACGGAGAAAGAGAGAGGAGAGGAAGGGCACAGCAAGTTCAAAGAAGTGATCTTTGATCATAAGAAAAATGTTCCATTGTCCTGGGAGTACTTTCATTCCTACCCATTGTGTTAAAGCTTGTCTTTAATGACATCAACGTGTTGGCAGTCAAAGGACATTGCTTGAAACTGAAAATGGACCCCCCAGACAGAGTTATTAAATTAACAAGCTGACAAGCCAAGGACAGGTGAGATTCTGCACAGAGCCTTACCAACCTAAGACAGAAATACATTGCTTTTGATAATGCATATTCCACTTTGGGTAAGGAAGGCATTCTTGGCAGAATGACCTAAGAGAGGCTCTGTCTTGTTTATGAAATAAAAAAAGGGGAGAGGCAGAGACCTTTTGGGGTTGCTTGGCAAGAATCTGACATAGGCCAAGGACAAGGAAATGAGTTGCTTAGCAGGAATATGATATTGGCCAAGGACAAGGAAGTGGGCTTCAGGTAAGAATCTGACATTAGGCTAGAACAAAGAAGTAATTTCAGGCAGGAATCTAAATTTTAGGCTAGAACAAGGAAGTAGGCTTCAGACATGAAAATGACTTTGGGGTAGGACAGGGAAGTAGGATCAGATATTTTGGTTATCCTGATAAGCCCTTAACAACAGTGATCACGGGAATGTTCACAGAATTGTATTTAATGCCTTGCTTGTTCTTTGACTATTTGTGTCTATTGTCTTGCTTGTTCCTTGACTATTTGCATCTGTTGTATTGCTAGTTCCTCAACCTAGAACTGACCTTAATACTTGTATGTAATTAAAATGGTATAAAAACAAATAGGAAGAGGGGGGATGGGTTAGGGGGTTTCTAGGGAGAGGAAATGGGGAAAGGGGATGACATCTGAAATGTAAATAAATAAAAATATCCAAAAAAAGATTGTAAGAGCCCCCCCCAAAAATGTTGCCACAAGGCTGCAGATGTACTAGATGTGCTGATAAGTGCTTACCAGTTTAACAAATGCTTGCTTTTGTTCTGTAATTTTCTGTGTATTGAATAGTTCCACGCTTTCAGGTTGATGTTTCTGAGTGGAGAACATAAAAACTAAACATAACACTAATGACCCCAGTGGCATAGGGCTTAGTGGAATCTATTTCACTAGTAAAATACCAAAACAAAAAAATTCATGAAATATATTAAGATGATTTCAAGCATATTTTTATCTACCAAGTGGTATTTATTTTACATTTATGACATTTAATTTGAGAATAATATAACTGTTTTAAACCATCCTAAATTTAAAAAGATAGTAATGATGGTGCTTCAATTCACATTGTGTATCTGAAGTCCACACTATGTCATAGCATAAAAGAGAAATTAACAAGACACATTAAAATTCCTAATCTTACATTCCTTTTTTTTTTCTTTATGTGTTGAGCATCTAGGCTTAAGTTGTCATTTCAGTGACCTTGACCCTCTTCCCTGGAAATAGGATCTCTCAGTGGCCTGTACTTGAGTAGTTGTGCTAGGCTGGTCAGTCAGTGAACACCTGGGATTTGTCTGTCTAGGATCCCCCTTTCTGCCTCCCCAGTGCTACAATTACAGGTGTGCAGCACTTTTCCTGGCTCTTTTTGAAGCTGTGAGAATTTGAACTCAGGTACACATGACTGTGTGGCAAACACTTTAATGACTGAACCATTTACCCAGTCCCAAGTTCATTTATTGAAAACAATATCTTTGTTTCATAGGTGGATGATAAAACTACTCAAATTTTATAGTAGTCAACTTTTAACAGCTGGGAGACTACTCACCCTTGTTGGATACTGGATTCACTCTTCTTTCAGAGTTCTAACTTCTAGAACAAAGCAAAGTATCCAACTAAGTTTGGAGGAATCAATAAAACATTAGAGATTAATCTCTCATTACCTGGATAAAAATTGAGAAGATTACAGATATAGACTTGTCTAGAAAAACCCTGAATTCAGAATGAAATCATAAAAGACATGGTTTGAGAGTAAGAAAGCAGTTATGCTGGAAGTAGCCAGAATAGCTTCATCTACCACATGATATTTTCTTGCCATATACGAAAGCTCTGTATGACCAGATGGGGTGAGGAGGAAATGATGAGAAGGAGCCTAAACTCAATGTTGTGACAGGGAACCTGGCTTTCATCACAAGTGTTACTATAAACCCATGAGGACAGACGGTGAGGCTCAGTTGCTTGTGAAGAATGTTTGCTGACTTGCTGGGACAAAGCACACCACATAGCCAGTATGGTGTGAAGGGCCAGTCTGTAGACCAGAAGTCCCACTATAATACTACCCAGGGTTGTCTCGATGAGCTTTGAAACACAGGAAACCAAATAGAAATGCTATAATGAGATTATAAGAATACTGAAGGGAAACTGGACTTTCAAATCACAGTACATGATAGCAGCCAGCCACTTCAGACAAGACAGCAAATTCTAGAATTCAGGAATTTGAGTTTGATGGTAGAAGAGCAGATATTATGACAGTGGTCAGCCTATCTAGACAGCACGAGAGAAGAAGATGAAAGAAAATCGATCTGAAAATGTGTACAAAACCTGAGCATGAAAAGATGGCTCAGCAGTTAAGAGCACTTGTAGCTGGTTGTGTCGGGATGTAGATATGATGTCTTCTTCCACAACACTGATAATCTTGTAAGCAAGCAGGAGATAAAATGAAATAAATCACAGTGTGTAGAAGTAGCCAGTCACTTCAGAGAAGACGGTGAATTCTAGATTTAGGAAATTTGAGTTTGATACTAGACTGAATTGGAAATGCTGCTTCCTTGTCTAATTTTATGAAAAACTTGTATAATTTCAACACTATTTCTTTAAAGTTTAAAGCTATATTCACCTTGAAATTATTTTTACTTGAGTTTTTTTTTTTTTTTTTTTTTTTTTTTTTTTTTTTTTTTTTTTTTT